>JBAMBJ010004346.1:0-399941 GCA_037043495.1 Drosophila recens | reverse complement strand
CCCCACACGCATCGTTGCACGTCCACGTCCACGTCCATGGCCATTGTCCTCGAGGCATCCACACGCATCAATTTCCCGACCTACACTCGCTGGTTGGTTACCAAGTTCAGCGTCAATTTCAATGTCTGGATGATGGTCTGGTCTGGTCTGGTCTGCTCGCTGTCTGCACGTGGATTCATTGGTCCGGCTGATGGAAAAACCGGAAACGCTTTCGGCTCAGCGGGCCACGTTCACGTTTGTCGATTTCGATTTTTATGGCAAACGGCGACGGACTCGGCAACTCGGCGTTGAATTTAAGTTCCTCATTCATTGTCTACTCGTACGCCTTCCACCTCCTCCTACACCCCTTCGATCCCTCCTCCTCCTCCCAACATTTGCCACTTGGCACGTTTCCTTTTTAAAATTCACAATTGCCGCCAGCGACGCGTAATTGTGGGAGAATTTGCTACGCCAACTTGTCTGGCTCTGACTTCGTCTCTCTCTCTCTTTCTCTCTCTATCTGTCCATGTCCCTCTGCTCCCCTTTGTCCAACTCTGCAACTGGGCTCAAGAAATCGATCACGTTTCTACACATGTTCCAGTTACGTTACGTTGCGCTTACGTAATGTCTTTATAGCTGCTGCAACTTAACTCGAGGATGTGGCAAAAAAAAGCAGAAAAAGTAATACAACTAAAACTGCAAGTCACTGGGTGCTCCAATTAGAGCAGCGCCGCAATCGATACCGTTGCTTACACACAACCACACTTAAGCGAAAGTGACTCAATTAACTCCAAGTTCCCATTTGACCTATCAAATTGTTGGATATTTTTCACATAGTTTTCAGATAATCAAACATTTTTATCAATAATTATATTAAATTGATGGGAAAATATGTGAAGTGTCATGTACGCTTAAACGCAGAATATTTGAAATGTTAATTTAAATTAAGATATCACAATATGTCTACGTGTAAAAGCAGAGTATTAAAGTTGGTTACTTTGAAAACCAAATAATCTCAGGATATTTTATGCTGAGGAACTGCGAACAATCTTCAGCGAATATATTTTGATATTTATTTTATTTCAAATATTTATTCTCAATACTTATTATACCAAAATATTTACAATATAACAGTTTATCTAAACAGTATGAGTAAATGTTTTATGATAAAAATTCTTCAATTGATACTAACCTGTTGGATAGATAGAGAATTCTGGAACTTACATTGTTTTTAAAAATGCTTTTACATTTTCTTTAAAATCTGAATTTCGAAAAAAAAAGATGTTAAAAATAATATTGCTTATTATTATCTTAATAAAATTATTATCTTAATATAAAGATAACGAATTCTAATACTTATATTATTTTAACAAATTTTCTACACTTTGGCTATTTTTTTATTAATCAGTAATCACAAAATATATGAAAATTTATATATCTGAAAAGATAGAGAATTCTGGCATGTACATTGTTTTCGTAAATGTTTCTTCAGTTTCGTTAAAAATTGTGTTTTTGAAAGATGATAAAAAATAATATTGCATACTATTATCTTAAAGTACATATTATTGTGTTAAAGTATTATCTTTTAACAAATTTTTTATACTTTGGTTATTATTATTGTGATAAGTGGTCACAAAATAATGAAATTTGTTTAGAAAATTGAAAGTTTTTCCAAATAAAACCGATGTTTGAAGCGAATCATTCGAATCATTCATTCGAAGCCACACTTAAGACACATCCTTTAAATTATCAAATTATTCTATCTATATAATCCTGATTATTACGTGAATATGACGCTCCCTTTGAAGGTGACGGTGACATGTTTGAGGCGAATTGAAACTTTCGCCAGAACAAAATGGCTGCCAAAGACTTTCACAATTTGTGGTTGCCCTTGCCCATTGATGAAATTAAACAATTTCTGGGATTGCTTGAAAATTATTATAAACGCATAATAAAACGAGGCGAAAAAGTAAAATTCAGGCCTGGCCGCTGTCTGTGCGGGTTCAGAATATTAAAACTCCCCCCACTACAATGGCAAACGATTTGTTGGCTTGTACCTGTATGTCCCCTCCCCCTCACCTTCTTCATTCACTTGCACGTCAGGAGTCCTGGCAAGGGCTCGGGATTGGAATCGAGCGTGTACTTTTGGGGCTCAGTTTGTTGGCTTTGGCCTGTTCCACCATTGGCATTTTGTCATTGGCATTTCGGTCACATACACAAACACACATAAAAAGCGAACGACAGACAAAACTCCCACTCTCACACACGCACACACACACATAGAGAGCGGGCGAGAGCGAGAGACAAACAGCGAAAGAGCCGCTAAACAAATTCCCAAATGTGTAAAGAAGTAAACTAATTGCTGCGCGTGACGCAGCTCCAACAACAAAACTGGGGATCCACTAAGTATATAATAGAGTGAGCAAGAGAGAGCGTCGCCAGTGGCCACTATGCGAATGCAGCGGTGCGAGCGAGAAGGCAGGCGAAACCAGTTTTAGTTCACAATACAAACGCGTCTGCACGTACACACACTCTCGTATACATTTATAGAGTTGCGCTCCTTTACTCGCAGAGCATGCTGCTGCTCTTTCACTCGCACACACTGCTGTGCTCATTTGGTATGCGCGCTATGTTGATTCCGATTCGACGGCAGTCACGTCCCGCCCATTTGCACGCACACACATGCACACAGGCACAGGCACAGGCAGACACAACACCCACACAGTGGCGCTGTCAGCGACGACGGCGAAACGAGAGAGCTTGCGGCGAATTGGAGCGTGAGGCTGCTTAAAATGCTACTGGTGCGCCCAGTACATGACCAGGCGTTGTGTCAGGTGCTCACACACACACACAGACAGAGGCACACACACACAAGCATACGCATGCTGGCGCCGTTGCTGCTCACGTTCGTCGGCCGATGTCGTTGCTCGTCGTCGCATTCGCTTCGTGTCGAGTCAAAGATGTCACCCCCGAAAAATTGTCTAGTTGTGTGCGTGACACACACTCTCTCTCTCTCGCTCGCTCGCTCGCTCGCTCGTTCGCTGTATGGCGAGTGTTGTTGTAAGGGGCAGGCAGCGCTGCCTTTTTTTGCCTTACTTTGGTTTTGTTCGTGACGTGAACGTGACTCTGAATTATTCTGCACGTATTCGTCGCCCGCAACGGACGTATAACGTAAAGCTAAAGCGTAAGCGTAAGCACATCTCTCTCGTCTCTCGTTGGCGCGTAGTTCTAGTTCTTCTTCGTTTCACGTTACTTTCATCATCATCATCATCATCGTAGCCATTGCTGCAGTTTTCACGTACGCTGCCCGGCCGTGCAACTGTAGCCGTATCCGTATCCGTATCCGTGTGTCTCTGTATCTGTATTCCAAGTGTGTGCCGTGTCCCGTGCGTGCGTAATTGGCGCCCATTTGTTTTGCAGGCCGCGACTCGACGCAACGCAACGCAACTCAAACCCCATCACAATCAGAATCGCAATCACAGTTCCCGCTTTCAGTTGGATGCTGCAATTTGCGCCCAGCGACGTGCCGAACGCGTCTGACGTGCGTCCGTGCTCCAGACCAAAAACCAAATATTAACTGGCCAAAAGTCGATAGCTCGCTAATTTGAATGCCAATCGAAGCTGTCAGTGGCACTCCGGCGTTAGTTTTCCGTGCGTGATTCGCCCACGCCCACCCACCGTGTCCATGTATCCGTGTATCCGTGTCCGTGTGTGTGTGTGCTCGACCAAGGATAATTGAAGACAGCAACTGACACGTACGCGTGCTCCAACTGTCCGACACACAGACAGACAACAACAACATAAAAGCCACAAAAGAATGCGTCGTTGACCTTTCAGCCCAGTTGGCTAAGAAAAAAAGTGTGCCAAAACCAAAACCAATCCAAGTGCAATATTGAAAATGTGCCAGTGCTAGTTAAACGCCAAGTGTTACCAATCTCAATTAGGCCAAATCGACTTTCAGCTAGCCAAGATCAAGTGCAGAAATGTTGCCCTATCAGGCGGTGGCCATGGACTACGCCGGCTACCAGCGGCAGCCAACGCCGGGTCATCCGGGTAGTCACATGGTCGGCTCCCTGGGCATGTCGGCGGTGCCATTCACCCACTCGTGGATGGTGCCCGCCCAGGATCTGTGCGGCATGCCGCCATACAACAAAATGCCCAATCAACATCAGCCGGGCGCACCCGGAATGCACTCACAACAGCAACCCATCGAACCGGGGTTAGTTGACACGGGGTAAATTACAAACTATACATAATTAAAAACGAGTGTTTCACTAACCAATCTAAAGTATCTTTTAAAAAAGTATAAATCACATAAGATACGAACGAGTGTTGAAATAGTATCGATTAATTGTGTTGAATACTTTGGAAGTTTTATTCGTTACTCTCAAGTTCTTAGGGAACGGAAAATAACGAAATTCTATACTTTATTTACTGTGCATATTATGATAATTTCCTGTTTTGAAACTAACCAAAGCTCTCATACGAGTACTATCTCCAGTATAAGAAAAAACTGCTCTCTGCATTTGTGATATTTTTCCGAATACTTTTTTTTCTGTTCCCAACAAAGTTTACTTCTCATTTACTACATACATGTGTAAATTTTATAATGTAAAAACAAAACACACTTGCTTTTTTCGGGTCTTAATAGAAAAAAAAACCTTTAAAAACCAATGAATTTTTTAAAATATATGTATATCAACTTATCTATACATTTCCGACATTTTTTTTTATGATATTTATTATTATACTATACTATATAAAATTTTTCACTCACTAATTATTTGAATATAAAAATTTATATAATTCAGAATTTATTCAAAACCGTTTTGAATACTATCTTAAGTAACATTTTACTTAATTTGCTTTTAAATATCTTCAACTACCAAAAAATTAAAAGTATTTTATTTTACACACTTCTCAAGTTTTTTCGCATCTTTCACTTTCACAATTTGACACATTTTGAAACAAATTTTATGAGTGTTTGTCAACATTTTCGTTTGACTTTTTTTCCGAGAATTACAATGACATAATATCAGCTGTAGTCAGAGTTGTCCCGCTATGTTTGTTGCCAACAACAACAACAATGAAGAACTGATAAAGCCATAACGGTACTTCTCACAGCCCATAAACAATGGCCTGATACAGTCTTATCCTTTTCTGTTGACATTCTCTTGTGTGGGAAAACAAAAAGAAAACATTTAGCTGCTGTTTTCATTTTCACTCTTCGAATTTCCTTTCATTTTCTTACCCTTATCTTGATCAAATGATTTTGAAGTTTGATTGGCAAAATCATGTGCCAAAATAATGTAGGGAAAACCGCAATGTTAGGGAATGTAATCCGCTTAGGTTCTTAATTCGATCAGACGACAATATTGAGCACTAATTCCCTAAATTCCCTAACAATTCAATGCGGTCCCAGCTAATCAAGTGGAAAAGTAAGGGAAGCTTTCACACAGACACGTCACACGCATGAGAGCAGAAGTTCAAAGCAATGCAGAGCTTTCAAAGCTCACCAATACACAGACGACTGAAGCTGTCTGCATTCTCCATTCGGTCAATTTGCTAATGACGAGCAATTTACACGCCTGTTAGTGCTAAAATTGCAGCCCCTGTTTGCCAATTTCTTTTCCTCTTTCGGTGCGAAATTAAAAAGAGCACAAAAATCATTTATCAATGCGACACCTTGATGACAAATGCTGAGGGATCTGGGCTTCTTACTCTCACTTATGTGTAGCACGTCTTCGGGGCTAATTTGAATGGAGTTTATATTGATGGCTGCAAGATTGATGCTTTCGATTTTTTCTCATCTAAACTGAAAAAATGTAATTTGCCCAGCGGAACGTGTAGCGAATTAGTTGGCAAATTATATACGATATTTGTCTGGGTTCTAACAGTTCCATTTCAATAAGTTCTTTGAACCAGGCATTTATTAGGAAACCAGGTAAACACCATTTCAACACAACAACAACAGAAACACAGCTGAGATTTAACAAACTAATTAAAAATTTGTTATTCGAAAAGCAAGTGGAGTGAAGTATTCATAAAAAAGGCCAAAAACTGGCTTGGCCCGTGGCAGACGCATGTTGTACGGGTTTCAAACGCGCTCTTTACGCCGGTTTCATTTTAATTATCAAAAATATTTTTATAACCCAACGACGTAGTCTCCGATAAGCATCAGAGATGAGCAGCAACAGCAGCAGCAGCAGCTCGCAGAGTAATTCCCTTTAGAAAATCGTTGAGCGCAGAAGCCGCCGCGGCTCAAATAAAGTTACACAAAACGAGGCTCGAGCTTGTGATGAGCGCATTTACCATTTACAGATGCCCCACAGACATAAAAATGAAAATAAATTTAAAAGCCCACAAAATGTTGCCGAGTTGCCGACTCAGAGATCACTTAGGCCATGGGAACAGCCGTAATACCCTGCATTTGTGTACCTTAGGAATTTAATTTTCAGTTTAATGCTGCTTACGTGTTTAACAGTGTTGTGCTTAGCCAAAACAGTGTTGACTAGCGCATATTCTGTGGAAGTTTACTTAAAAATGTATTTAAAATAAAACGTTTATATGAATCCAAGTTGTAAAAATTGATTTGATATTTAAACAGATATAGTAATCATAGTATTATATTTGATAATATTTTAATCATCCTATTTGATTTAAAGCAGCGGTGGGCACGCAGTGGCTCCGGGAGTAGCGGCAGCTCCCAACTTAGGTAGACTCAAATAGAGTTGTGGTTGTTAATGTTGTTATAGTGCTCCCGAGTTCAGAACACGTGCCCACCGCTGATTTAAAGTATTTTTTCAAGTCTTGGACAAAGAACTAAAATTTTCTTACACTCAAAAATCATAAAATATATCTATATTATATATTTTTATAACAATATAAATTTTTCTATAATATCAACCGTCTCTATTATAACACCAATGCAATAGAATAAATGTCAAAATTTATCCGCTTTAATTTAGACAGAGTACTTGAAAATTTCAGTATGTCCCTAACTAGGCAGAGCATCAAAATTTCACTACACTAACAAAAATAAAGAAAAGGGGTAAAAAAAAAACAAAAACAAGATGTACCGAAAAAAAGCCGACGACAACGAAGATGACAACAAACTTAAATTATGAACGCTTAAAGCCAAGTTTCTGGCGAAGATGATGGCCAGATGCTTGAGCTAAGATAGCAAAAGATCCGACTGCGACTGCGACTTCGAGTCCAACTTTGACTTCAGTTGCAGCGGCGGTCTTTCAATCTTTTGTGGATTGCAGCAACAGTTGTTGAATGAAAAGTCTGTGCATTAAGGGCAAATAAAGCGAAGAACGCGACTTGAAGCTGAGATCGAGATCAGAGTATCTGAGAGTCGGCATCTGGGAAGTAAGAGAGAAAGAGAGAGAAAGAGAAAGAAAGAGAAAAACTGTACAAACATGCAAGACAATAATAATACAAATATCAACTGCCAACAACGAGTAAATGGACAATGGAAAATCTGTAACGCATTGAAAATGAGGCAATTTTTCTAGCTTGGCTGCTAGAACCGATCGTTGAGTGTGAGAACAATATTGTCATGGTCTTGGGAGAGTCTTGGGTTGTCTTGGTTCCTCCAAACTATCTTCGTTGTCTTGGACTCGCCCTCGTTCCACTGGCTGTTGAAAGACTGACAAATGTGTGGCAATTTGTTTGGACTGACACCATTTCATCACAATGCAACATGAAGAGCGGGGAGCGAAGGGGCAGCCAAACAAATTGCCAAATTCTCTACGCTGACAGCTTCCACGACAGGTGAGGGATGCGAGAGAGAGGAAGCGAGAGATAGGGAAGAGAGAGGGATCCTCTCTACAGCTTCTTCGCTGTCAATTCGTCAGTGTCTACTTATAGCTTATGTATCAATATTTATTGCCACAAATTGTTGCTAATAATGTGTCCATTTGTTTGTCTTTCTTCCACTTGCAGCATTCTGGAGCTGAGGAAGGAGAAGTCACGGGACGCAGCGCGTTCGAGACGTGGCAAGGAGAACTATGAGTTCTATGAGCTGGCCAAAATGCTGCCACTGCCCGCAGCCATCACCAGCCAGCTGGACAAGGCTTCCATTATAAGACTGACCATAAGCTATTTGAAATTGAGAGACTTTTCCGGTCACGGAGATCCACCATGGACCCGCGAGGCATCCAGCAGCAGTAAACTAAAAAGTAAGTCTTAAATTGATAACACAAATAATATTTAAATTGATAGTTTTAAATCTGTTGAATAAATAAAAAAAATCTACAACTAAGAATATGTTTTTTTATAGACTCATAAAACTAACTTCCGTTCTAAAAATACTTTTGTAATATTTTTGGAAAGTCTTACTTCTTCCTCATATACAGTGTGTCACTAATGTCTTTATACAGCATAAATTTGTCAGATTTGCGTATAATAAAGATGTTCTGATGCAGGTTTATTATATTAATCTTTTATTCAATTAAATCCCGTTCTAAGTGACTGCAAAAAAAAATTTTCAATAATATTTTTGCTAGTATTTTATATAATTTTTGAAAACTGCAAAAAAGCCACTTTTTGTGTGAAATGGAGGAAAGAAGGGTTAAAATCGTAATTTTTAGCATTTTCAAAAAATTATAAAAAATACTGGCGAAGAGATTTTTGAAAATTTTTGCTTGCAGTTACTCTTAGAATTGTTTAAACCATTTTTCTGAATCAAAATATTTTTTTGTATAAATCAAGAAAAAAAATTGAAAAATTGACTTTTTTAAAATTCAAAATTTTCGATGGGTACTTAATGGGTTAAAGAAATGTTTGCATCATTAAAACGGGATTTAATTAAATAAAAGATTAATATAAGAAACCTGCATCAGAACATCTTTATTATACGCAAATTTGACACATTTATGCTGTATGAAGACTTTAGTGGCACACTGTATAGTATTTTTATATAGATAGTTCCTTCCGCTTGTTGTCAAGGGGAAGACTTTCTTAGCTTATCGTATTTTTTAAGTAAGGCCAATCACATGAAGTGCAGTGAAATTTCCGAGCTAATTTGCATTGACGACTGTACTTGTGCGTGGGCGGCCATATTGGACGCCATTGGCGAAGCGGGGAGCTAAGTGAACGGCAAAGAATGAGCAATAAAACCGAAAGCAGGAAACACATTTGCCTACATTTGATGGCCAACAGGGCGGCAGAGCGGGGAAAGGAGCAGAGAGGGAGTACTACCAGTGAAATCAAAATTTGTCAACTTTTCTATGCCAAAAATAAAAGTAAGAAAAACAATAACAAAAACAAGAAAAATATGCGCGCGCACCTTAAAAACTGTTTAAGCCGCTTGACAAGCGACCAGCAATTTATTGGTATTATTTTTGGGCTTTTGGCCCGCAGCGAAGACTGTGACGGAGACAGAGACAGAGATAGAGATAGAGATAGAGACAGAGACATAAGCCATGGCGATGGGGGCCTCGAGTTCCCGATTTGCATAAAATATCGCTATTAAGCGTAATTTATTTTATTTGCCGCGCATGCGCAGCCATTTTCATATATATATTTTTATATTTTTTAGTTTGTTTTTTTATTTTTGTTCACGTCACTGGAGCTTTTTTATTGTCATTGTCGCAGCTGTTGTTGTTATTCATTTATTTATTTACTATGTAGTTTTTTGTTTATTTGCTGTCGCTGCTGTGTCATCGCTGCCATTGTGGAATTTCAGAAGGCCAATCAAAGGGGCCAACCAAATTCCAACTTTAGAGCCCATTAACTATAACTAAATTAGGCAGCTATCGATTATAGCCAATAATAATCAAATCAGGGAATGGGAAGCAGCTTTCACAGTTTGTTGAGGCAATGATTATGATGTGGATAATACTACACATAATGTGTATAATCGCTAGCAATCGGAATAACCTCTAATATATGTAAAAATTTCATCAAATGATTCATATTTATAAAGTAACTGATAACATAAATATGATTTATAAAAATATTTCTGTTTTTGTTTAGGTAAATTTTCCAATAAAATATGAGCTTTAGTTACAAAATATTGAGGTAAATGACAGAATTTAATATGTTTTCCTAAGCGAGTATATCGTTAACTATCTGATTTAGATTACTCCTTATAAGGGTGATATATATAAAATTTGAAAAACAAATTTAAATAAGATAGTATAAATAACAATTCTGCCGACTTTAAAATAACTTTTTTGTATAATTAAATTTAGAAGAAAACATAGTTTTCCAGCTCTTAACTCGAACTCTTAATTCATTACATATATTGTCCTTGTCTTATAACTGAAAATGGAAAGCCCATCGCTGGGGTTAGCCAGTAAATTAGCCAACATTGTCAGCTTGAGGTGGTAGCATTGTCAGTCAGCCATTGCCGCGTCATGGATCGTGCATCGTTGGCCACGTCAACAGCCAGTTATTGTCACGTCAAAAGCATTCCAAGCCACATCGACGACATCATCGAATGCACGACGAGGTCTTCAGTTGCCAAGAGACGCTATTGAATGGCAACTGGCAGCGGGCAGAAGCTAAAAAGGTAGACAGGGCACTAAAAAATAATCCAAAATCAATGGGGCGTTATGGTTATGGTCAGAGAGGGGGAGGGGCGGGAGCAAACTGAATTGGATTATTATGCGAAACTAAACCCAAAAGGCAGCAACAAGCTGCGGGCAATAAAAAGCACTTCAATTTGACCCACAGTCACAAAAAAAAAAACAACAAAAAATATATATATATAAAGAAAAAAATATCATATATTTGAAACGGAAAGGGGGCAACTCCGAAGGTCATTAAAGGCCACAGTTGTGCTGGAGAGGCAACGCCTTCCCGCCCACACACACATATATATAAACACACATATGGTCAGCGGAAGCGGAAACTGTTTGCCAACTTAGCGACTGCGTTGAGGCTTTGAAATCGCTGGGGATTTGCAACACGAAACGGCAAACGGGAATGGACAAGGCTAAGGGTACAATACGTGTATATATTCTAAGGAATGGGGAGACTAAAGCGATTTGCACTTGTGCGAATTATGACCTGAAGTTGAAGTTGGCCAGCAGCCAAAGTTGGGGTTGCTCTCACATAATCGTAAAATTCAATAATTGAATTAAATAAATATGCTCAAATGGGCATCAGCTGAGAAAATATTGAACTCAGCCCATATTTATGAGTTCGAGTATGACACTGCGGTTCTCTTATTCTTCTCCTGCTTCTATTGAGACTGGGTTGATTAGGAGAATGGGCATCATTTATGGCTTTTCTGCTGGCAATAACAATATTATGACTAGCTAATGTAGGACTCAGGATGAGCAGGAACATGATTGGTCTTGACCCTAACATCGCACAAGTGAGCACAGTTAAAGCTTTTCTCTTTATAGGGAATCGAAGAAGCATAAAACAAAGTAGGAAGATATTGAAAATAAAATAATATAAGTGTAATTTTGTAGAAAATTGTTTTAAATAAAATTTCCTACTTTGCGATAGAATTTTTCAAATTCCAATTAAAATAAGTTATTATAATGTAGTGCATTCTTATATTCATAATTTCAAGTTATTTTTACAATTTTTAAAGATACATTATCTTCTTTGTTTGAGTGTATTCCAAGTTTTTTCCATTTCAACTGTCATCTGTTATCTTAAAATCTGTAAAATTAATTTAAGTATTTATTGTGTTTAAATTCTTTCAAAAAGTTATTCAACTCTTTCCACAAATTATTATCTAGAATTCTCAAATTATTCTTATCTTTTTTCACTTAATAGGTATTAAGAAATTTCAAATCTCTTAAATTGTGTTTACATTAGTTTAGATGTAATTGTTAATTTAGGCAAAATATCTTAACTTTCATTTAGATTTATTTTCCTCTTTATTTCCATTATTTTTCTTTTATTTCTGAAAGATTTCCATTTTTTTTGCCTAAGTGATTGTCTAAGTGATCTTTATTCACATTTCTGGTTAGAGTATTCATAATTCGGTCTGGCCGAGTTAAATTCTTATGCTTTAAGTCATGTTTACACGAATATTCACAGTTGTTTACCCAACACTCATCAGCATTCGCTTTGTATTCGTTTCCAGGTGCAGCCATTCGACGCAGTCCCGCCGTTGATTTGTTCGAGCAACATCAGGGCACCCACATACTACAGGTAAGTCAGGAGAGAGAGAGAGAGAGAGAGAGAATGATAAGGAGTAAAAGAGAGAGAGATAGCAAACTGCAGCCATGTTTGTACTGAATATGTAAATGTCTTTTCAATTTGGAATTCATTTTATTTTTGCCTCTTTTTCCATTCTCATTTTAGTCGCTGGACGGTTTCGCCCTGGCGGTGGCAGCGGATGGACGCTTCCTGTACATATCGGAAACGGTGTCCATCTATCTGGGACTGTCGCAGGTGGAGATGACGGGCAGCAGCATTTTCGACTACATCCATCAGGCGGATCATGCGGAAATTGCCGACCAGCTGGGCCTCAGTCTAACGAGCGGTGGCGGTGGTGGCGGAGGTGGTGGTGGTGGTGGCAGTGGTGGCAGCGGTGCTGCTGGTCTGGCATCACCCACATCGGGCGCCTCCGATGATGGCAGTGGCACACACGGTACGAACAATCCTGATGGTGAGTCGAGTCCGAGTTGTTGTTCCGGCTTAAACAAAAGGGGTTTTTCCAGTTCCCGAGCACAGTTTATTTTCTTAGCATATGTTCTCCGAATCTTTAGCTAATCCTTATCTTTTTTTATTCTCTAGTTGCTGCCTCCATGACGCAGGCTTCCACCAGTGGCTACAAGGGCTACGATCGCAGTTTTTGTGTGCGCATGAAATCCACTCTGACCAAACGTGGCTGTCACTTTAAATCCTCCGGCTATCGGGTGAGTTTTCAGTTATATTTTAAAGTATTTCCAAACCAGAATTTTAAGCTCTTAACGGCGCCATGTAGTGTAGTGTGAATTGCGTCGTTTATCGTAGACACTAGCACGGTTATTTTTCCTTTTCTTTCTGTTGGTTTTTTTAGTTGTTCCTTTTCCATTTTTGTTTTGGTTTTGTTATCATTTTCGTAGTGCTGCTAACCTTTGTCCGTTGCTTTCTGGGCGGGCATAAAGTTTTAGACTAACCTTCTTTGGTTGATTCGTCAGTAAGGATAATTTGTGCTTTTATTACGTATACGTATTACCATCCCATCCACTGCTTATCTACAGGCCAACGATGCAACGAGCAATTGCAACGGTAACAATAACAATGGTAAAAATGTTAAGAATCCGGCCTCAAACTATTCGGTACGTATCAATTGAAATCAGTACGAACAAATGCAAGGCAACCAAATTTATACCAAAAACCAATTTAAGAAATTAAAACAAACTTATGATTTACCCGGAAAGATGTTATTTCTGCAATCAATCAGTTTTTTTAAGTTTCCGATTTCGGCCATATTCTGTTTTGTAAGGCAATGCAAAAACTGATTTTAGATTGATCAGTATCGAATATTATCACGGCACAGACAAAGGCTCTTCAGCTTCATCATCTGCAGCCTCTCATTATCATCATCAGCTTCAACTTCATCAACTTTATCGTCAACTGCCAGCGTACAGCGCATTTGTCACTTTACAGCGAGAGCTTTTGAACTGCTTTAGTATTGGTGAGCTTTCAAAAGCTGCAGATTCTTAAAAGCACTTCACATGCGTGTGCTCTATCTGTGTAAAAGCTCTGCGGTAACATCTCTTTGTAAGCTGACAATTGCTGCAAGTTTTCTACCTCTTAAGCTGCTTTCTTCTTGTGATTTTTATCGCCTGCAATTCTGATTTTCGATCTTGTTTTTTTGCTACCTTTGCAGGTTGTGCTTTTGCTCTGCAAACTGCGTCCCCAATACACATTCTCGCACACACGCAAATCGCAGCCGCCCCTTTTGGGCATGGTCGCATTGGCCATTGCCCTGCCTCCGCCGTCGGTGCACGAGATTCGATTGGAGTGCGATATGTTTGTAACCCGCGTCAACTTTGATCTGCGCGTTGCCCACTGCGAGCCCAGGTGAGTGAAGCTTTTATGACTTTAAGTTTTAGACCTCTCTTCAAGTATTTTGTTTTTGGATTTGCAGAGTATCTGATCTGCTGGACTATACACCCGAGGATCTGGTCAATAAGAGCCTGTATTCGCTGTGCCATGCCGAGGACGCCAATCGCCTGCGCAAAAGTCACACAGATCGTAAGTTTTAACTTAAATTACTCGTATTAAATAAAATTAGACATTTAACAAAATAAAAAAGAAATCAAACTCATCGCTAATAACTTAGAGAATATTTAAAAGAGATGTATTATTTAAATTTTTAATAATAAAATAGTTTGTGTTCAATTCATACCTGTTAAGTTTCGATTAGAACTACTAATCAATTAGATTATTTTTGGAAATAAAAGTAGTTAATATATAATTCATTCACTGTTGAAAACTTTGTGAATATTTAATGAACACGATTACAAAAAATCAGAAATAATCTAAAGTTATTACAATTTTTCAAAAATAATCAGAAAAAATTAAAAATAATCTTTTTTTCTGATTATTTGTTTATTTAGTAAAACTCAAATTATTTTAAAATTTCACAATTAAAGTAGCCAAAATAACCAGAAATAAGCAGAGAAAAATCAAAAATAATCCGAATACTCAAAAAGATTATTTTTGATTTTTTTCTGATTTTTTTTTGATAATTGTAATAATTTTAAATTATTTTTGATTTTTTGTAATCATGGGCAAAAACGAAAATAATCGTCATTTAATCATTAGTTCGACTTAAAAAACAAAAATAATCTTGTTACTAATGATTATGATTACTAATTATTATTTAACAGGTATGGTTCAATTATTATAGTTATTGCAAAACATAGCAAAAGTTAAGTAAAATAAATTAACAAATGATTTATTGCGGATAATATTAAAATTTTTAAAGAAAAGTAGAAAACTAAAGTCAAATAAAATAATTATGGAGAACTATTTGCAAACACCTTGTGGGATTAAAGATTATTGGAGATAAATAACAAATAAATTAGTTTAGGAATTCAAATTTAATAAAGAAGAGAATTTAGATAGCAAAAATTCGCTTGTGATTCCAACTAATGTCTGTAAATTCCTGCAGTGATTGAAAAGGGTCAAGTGCTGACTGGTTACTATCGACTGATGAACAAAAGCGGCGGCTACACTTGGCTGCAAACTTGCGCCACTGTCGTGTGCAGCACGAAGAATGCCGACGAGCAGAACATCATTTGCGTCAACTACGTCATCAGGTGAGTGCACTGCAAGAAATATTCCAACTCAACGCTGGTGACTAACTGGATGCTCTCATTTCTCACTTTAGCAATCGCGAGTACGAGAATCTCATTCTGGACTGTTGCCAGCTGGAACCGAGTGTGGACAGCATCAAGCACGAGGAGGGATTGGGCAACGACAAGAGCAGCGGTTCACCTGGCGGAGATGCCGCCGGCGAGGGCAACGCACATCTCAGTGCGGGCGACATGAAACTGGGAGTCGGCTCGCCCAAGACGGATCCGGAGGGGCACTCGCAGCGGGGACGCGGACGCAATGCGACGGCCTCGCATGGCAGCAGCCTCAACAGTCTGGCCCTGATCAAGGACAGTCCGACGCCGCTGGGCGTCGAGGCGGACGGCGTGCTGCCCGCGACGGTGGCCACGCCCGTGCCAACGCCCACGCCGGCGAGCGGCACCACCGCCAAGCGGAAGCGGAAGAGCAAAGCGGCCCAGCAGGCAGAGGAGCAGGCAGAGCAGCAGGCGGATCAGCAGCAACAACAACAGCCGCTGAGCAAGCTGCCGGCCTTGGAGCGGGATGCGAATAGTGGCCAGCAACAACAGCCGCGGAGTCGTCTGCCCTCCATTGTGGACGAGCAGCCGGCGACTGGCGGCGGCGCCGACTCGGCCGTCAAGGATCTGGAGCATGCCATGTCCAAGCATCTGCCGTCGCCAACACCCAACAACAACAACAACAACCAGCCCAACACGGATTTCAGCGCAGATGCATTGCTGAAGCAACAACAACACCAACAGCAGCATCAACAACAGCAGCAACAGCAGCAGCAACAACAACAGCAGCAACAACACGATCCCAACGAGAAGAGCAGCACGATCCAGTGGATTGGAACACCCTATCAACAGCCCGCTCCGATGCCGGCGACGGCGCTGCTCCGCCAGCTCTATGCGAATCGGGAGAGCGTCATCCGGGCCACCGCACGTCAGACGCCCACCGGAGTGGGCGTGTTCTACGGGGAGCAGCAGGGCGGTCCGCTGCCCACGCCCCCAGGCAGCGAGTCCTCCTATGAGAATCAATATCTGCAGCTGCACTCGGCGGCGGCAGCGGCGCCATCGGTGACGCATCCGGGCAGCCAAAAGGCGGCCAATTCGGCGGATGCCTTCACCAATCTGGTGTCCACGTACGGTGGCTATCACAGCTCCATTGACTACCACAACGCCATGACGCCGCCCAGCTCGGTGTCGCCGCGCGACAGCAACAACTCGGCCAACAAGGCGCCGCCCTCGGCCGCCCTGATCGTGGCCAGCAACGGGGGCTACGACTATGCCGATCCCCTGCGCGGACAGTATGCCACGCCCGTGGACGGCTCGGCCAGCGGCACGACCACGCTGCCACTGAAGCCCCAGGCATATTCGGCTGCAATGCATCCGCATGCGGGGCACGCCACGACCACAACGGAGGGCGGCGTCACCTACAGCAATCTCGACCAGCCGCAATACTTTGCACCCCACTCCAGTTTCCATCTGTATCACAAGGGTAGCCCGGCGAGTGGTTGGTACTCCACACCCTCCTAGGTTCTGGATGAGACGGTGCCAGCGCTGCCAGACTGTCAGCATCAGCAGCAGCAGGAGCGTTGGGACTTTGTCGGCGCCTTGGGGAAAGTGGCGCGCATGTTTTTCAGCGCACGCAAGAACCATTGAAGCGCCATCTAGCGGGCAGTAGCAGCGCCCAGCAAACTGTAAAAAAAAGAAAACATTTTCCACTTTATTTAAAGCGTAATTTAAATATATATGAAATTTCTTTAAATTTATTTAGTACTTTTTTTATATAAACTATTTTTTGGCTAAATGCAAATGTTAAAACATTCAATGTTGTTAAATAATTTGTAAGCTTGTAAATTAAAAAAACAAAAACAAAATGTTAAGCTCAAAAAACTCACACGACAACAAAGAAAACCCATTGAAATTCTATTTAAAATACTCGGCATAATTGCAATTAACTAATTAAATTAAATTAAATTAAAATACTTTAAAACTATTGCATAAGACTTGGATAGTGTGCCAACAAGACAGCAACAACAATATAATAAATTATATTTATAATTGCAGCTATAACTGATTAATTAAATAAATAAACTATAGCATTTAATGAACGTCAAGCACTCGTAATTAAATCAAAAAACAAAATCAAACAAATAACTATGCTTATTCCCATAATTCTAATTCTAATTGTTATTAATTATTTAAATTAATTGTACATTTTTAATAATTACCCAGCAGCTATGGGCATACTATATTATAATTAACAACATTTTTACAACATATCAAATGCTTCCTCTTCTAGATTACGATTATGCATTAAAAAACAAAACCGAATCCAAAACTCAAAACTTTTTGTACCACTCACAATTCTACACTTTCCAGAGAGATATGTAATTAAATTAATTTGACTATAAATTAAGTAAAAATAAAGCATCGAAGAGTTCTGCAAAGGTTCGTTTTGAGTTTTGTTTTCGCCCAATTGAAATGTGAACAATTTGGAAATAAATACTATAAATATTATCTATGTATTATATTATATTTAAATGAGTCTATCAAATTTTTAGCTATAATGTGTAATTAAATTTTGTATAAACAAATTCCATCAAAGGCTTAAATATTAAATATGAAGATAAACAAAATTGACTTTAAATTTAATTATTACATTTTTTGTGTCTTTTTTGAACCTTTTCCTTAAACGAAACTAATTTCAGGTGTCTACTTTTTCTCTCTGATTTAAAATTATTCTTCCCCTTTATCTTCTCTGCCCTTTGATGTGTTTTTTAAGTGGAATATTTCGCAATCTCTCTTTATTCTTGATATTCTTAAACGAGCTGTCAATGTAATTCTCATTTCGACTTCTAATTCATGCTCACTCTCACTTTCTTGCACTGACTCTCTGGAGAGCGTTAAAATTTTTAGTTCCGCTTTCGGCGACATTCTTAAACGTTTTACCTTCCGCAGATGAAACTAAAATCGCATCAAGCTCGGATTTATGCAATATACTGGACACATGTCCCATTCTGACAGCTTGACAGACGCCCATCAGGCGTAATGTCCATTAGGTTTCTGATTATCATAAAAAACGCATAAAATACCAATTTGCCGCATTTGTTGCGCTCAATTCCCGTGTCCGGTTGTGGTTATTTTTTCCGTATTATTTTTGCAAGGGCTAACCCTGAATCGGTGACTTACTCGCCAGACTGAATGTCACATTTTTATGATGGCTTTTTAAGCGAACTGATTGCTTGACCAGAGGCAATTAATCATCATTCAAGTTGGCTATGAGGAATCATAGCTCAATTTATTGCAGCAAGAGAGAAGAGCAAACATTTATCATTGACTGTGAGTGTGTGTGTAAGGTGTGCTAATACGTTTTCAGTCAGTGTAGACAACCTTCCTTTGACATTTTCTCACTTGCCATCCCTTTTTGCTGCCGCCTTCTGCTTGGCCGCCCTGAAAGAATTTTGTTGCTCCAATTGCTTTCATCCATTTCCTTGACCTCTCTTTTGGGTGCCCTCAGAGTATTTTTATCGCCACCTAGACATCTTTAAATGCTTTAAATTCCCTTGTTTCTCATTTTCTCTGTTTCACTCAGGGATCGTAAAATTAAAATATTTAAATCTTATTTTAATTTTTACTAATATGTTAAATAAAATATTTTAGTTTCTTGCACTAAATTTAATTATAATTTATTTCTTTTCTTTTTTTAATTTATTTTTTTAATGTTTTACTCGGGAATCGTAAAATGAAAACATTTAAATCTTATTTTAATTTTTACTAATAAGTTAAAAGAAATATTTTAAAATATAAATTAATATAATATTAATAGTCGTGGTCATTCGAGCTTGATTTTAGCCTCTGTGTATCACTGTGGATTTAAATTATTAAACCTATTGCTATCTTTTGCGATCCCAGAACTACGACTTAAGCTGCTTTAAATATGAGTGCAGTAACTATAATATTTCAAGTGTCATTTGCTCAATATAAAGAATGCTTTATTCATATTTAAGTAAATTCTTGACTTCAAACTGAACGCCTGCACTGCCAGCGACAGTCGTCCCGAGTGCAGTAGCGATTGTGGTTGCCTCCACATCCTTTGTAGGCCATCTGCCAACAGCGTCGACTTGGTAGATCGTAATACCACATATTGCTATTGGCATTCCCAGAACAATGACGCCACAAGCTGTGGCCTTCGTTCAAACCGCCAACACAGGTTTGATTGACTATAAAGAAGGATATAAAGTTAGAAATCGGTTAGTTTTAATACTTAAATTACTTACCTGGTGCAACATAACCGCGACAAGTGCTCTGAGCCTGAGATTGCACCACGAAGACAACCAGAAAAGCAAGGATTAAAACGAATTTCATGTTGAAACAAATCGTATCTGTTTTAAATGCCTGAAATTCGAACACTTTTATAGCAAATCGATCTGACAAAACAAATGTCGAGTTCATTGATGAAATTAATGGAACAACTGTTTTAGAACGTGCTCAACAATAGCCCCAAAAAGTGGCTCTATATTTAATGAGTGTCATTGAGTTGTGAATGGAATTTATGGAATAGAACTTATCACGTACAACTTTTTAATAATGGTATATTTATAGAAATTAATGCTTAACGTATAATTAGTACTTTAAACATAAAAAAATTAAAATCTGGAATTTGCTTTTGTTCTTATAAAACAAATAAATGTTCCCAATATACTGATTAAATCATCCGTTTAAAGCAATTATCGCAGATAATACTGATTAGATTACAAAATTTAAACCTAAAATAAATATTTTTGGTTGTATAGAAAAATCCGAGATATAATATTTTTAGATGGTCTTTCTGGAAACGGGATAGACTTTTGTTTTACAATTTTTATCATAAAAATTAGTTTCAACTCCATTTTTATATTTCCATCAAAAAATGATGAAAAATTTATTCCATTTCAATTTATATTTGAAAATTATAAAATAACACTTCTTTTCAATTTCTATAATAGAAAATTGTAATATCAAAATAACAGTACCAAAAAGTAAACTGTTATGCAGAAACAGTTTTATGTTGAATTTTTATTCAGGTTTTAAAGTACAATTGCATTACCTTTTTGTTGAATACTTTATATGCTATTGTTTCGGAGCAGCTGAATCAATAATTTTTAACGTACTTCTCCATTACCAATTTACTATATAAGGAGTAATATTTTCAGTATTAAATCAGTTCAATTTGAATACGGCTTCGTTACAATCTTCCTGAAAATGAAATTCATTTTAATCTTGGCTTGCTTAGCGCTCTACGTGGCCCACATTCAGGCCCAGAGATGCAGTGGACTTCCCCGTAAGTATTTGAAAAATATTTTATTTAATTTTGTATATTTTTAAACTCATCATTTTTCTGCTTTACAGATCCCCAGGACTGTCGCGGTGGCAGAGATTCGGGGCATTCTGGACATGGTTGCCAAGCCAACCACAACATGTGGTACTGGAATGGCCGTGAATGCCTGTCGATGGTCTATCACGGCTGCGGAGGAAACCATAATCGCTATTGCACCAAGAGGGAATGCGAGAACAATTGTCCTCGGCGGAGTTAAAGTTCAACTGGAATGAGAATACTGAAATAAATTGATACTGGCATTTTGCAAAAGAAAACATAACTTTTTTCGAATTTCCTTCTTAATTATTTTTTATTTTATTCTTTTAGTATATGGGAAAAAATATAGTATGACGATGCGCAATATAAGAAATTTTTTGTACCTATAACTGTTGTTCCTTTTTTCAAAAGTTCATTTTAATACATCCTGACTAAATTTGCTTGAAAATGGTCCACTATATTATATAGCTGCCCTAGGAACAATTGATCGAAAATTTAGATTTATTAAGAATATTTTTTTTGTTTTTGAAGATATCTCAACCAACCCTGGAGATTGGGAACTTTCATTTTACTTATACATCCTGATTAAATCTCATGCTTGTGTTCTTAGTAGAAATATGTACTTATAATACTGGAGCAGGGATATTAAATGAGAACAATAAGTTAAAGAAATAAAATTTGAAATAAAAAAATTGTCTGGTCATATAAAATAATCCTTGACATAATGTTTTTGGTTGGGGCTTTTTGTGTAAAAGGAAAATCCTTTGCTATAAGTTTTTATTATCAACATTGATTTTAACTCTAATTTTATATTTAAATAAAAAGGATTATCAAGCATTAGTTTTAATGTTCATTTAAAATTCACAGGCTAACTGTTCTTCTTTTAAATTTTGATTATAAAAGACTCGTAATATCAATAGTATTAAAGGGTTCAACATATAATTCTGTTGTTATTGCCTGTAATAATAATACTATAACTGAATAATAACAGTTATACAAAAGAGTTATATGAAATATGTATTTAGGTTTTGAAACACAATTACATTACCTTTTATGTTGAATACTTTATATGCTATTGTTTCGGAGCAGCTGAATCAATAATTTCAGCCCTTGAGCATTATCAATTTACTATATAAGGAGTTATATTTTTGGTATTAAATCAGTTCAAACTAAATACGGTTTGCTTACAATATTCCTGAGAATGAAATTCATTTTAATCTTGGCTTGCTTAGCGCTCTACGTGACCCATATACAGGCACAGAGATGTCTTGGACTTCCCCGTAAGTATCTAGAAATTTATTTTATTTCAATTTTTCAATTTTTAACTAACCATATCCTGATTTACAGTGACCCAGAATTGTCGAGGTGGCAGAAATTCGGGCCATCTAGGACATGATTGCAGGAACAACTTGAACAACAATATGTGGTACTACAATTCGGACAGACGTGAATGCCTCTCGATGTCCTATCTTGGCTGTGGAGGAAACAATAATCGCTACTGCACCAAGAGGGAATGTGAGAGGAGTTGCATTCGGAGAAGTTAAAGCACAATAGAAATATGAATACGATAATAAATTTGATGAATACTGGCATTGTATAAAATTTTCTTATGAGAAGTATTGAATATAACAATTACTTATTTCGTATAAAACAAATGTTAGCAATTTTGAATTGAATTAGGGATGGCTTGTGTGGATGAATTACGCTGGAGACCTTCTGGGCTTGGAGTTCCAGCTGTATTATATCTTCAGTAACACCTCGCTGAAATACATGACTCCGTTACGTGTGCGATGTTCTCAGACTCTTACTGGGATGTCGTTGGTGAAGTAAGCCTGATGAGTGCTTTTAGTTTTAACTCAAAGGTCACCACTTTTAAGTATCGGCAAAAGAAGACTTCGACTCTTCGCCAGTGAGGTCTAATTAAATTGTTTTTCTGTATCGTTCTTTCTCGATTGTATTTTGCATCGGTTGTAATAGTTGATTGTTCTTGGGACAATAAATTCGTTCAAGTTGTCTTTTGGCTTCTATTTTGTTTTTGCTCGCTCACAGTATAATATGTTTTTGTGTTTTGGGAGCTGTGAAGAGAGTCGACCGTTCACCTCGAGATAACAATTGAGACTGATACGATTGAATTACTTTATATCAGTGTTGCCAACTCTTCGGGACATGAAAAAGCCAAAATAGCATTTAAAAAAGGCTGAACATAGCTTTAAGCATAGTATCCAATTGTTGAAAAACTAGTTTGAAAGGTATCAACTCCATATAAAAAAAGGGTTGCAAACTGGCTCGAAATTATTTTGTCAGGCTATTTCTAAACCCTTGTATCCAGTACCTAAATTTGGGCAGCTCAGAAAATTTTCGGGTGTTTTACAACACTCTTTAATGACAGCTGGCAGCTTTTTTTTACCTTTCAAAACATCGATTCGTTCAGTGTTTCGACTAGTCGAAATCATTTTGAGCAGCAATAGCAGCAAAATAAGAGCCAAATTGAGATCTTGGAACACAAACAGCGAATTAGTCTTATTGAAGAGGAGCAACAGATGTCAATTTTGTGGGATTTGACCGAAAAAAAGCATTTTGATGGGATTTTTATAATTAATAATTATTTATTTAATAATTAGGGTATTAGTCGCTGCTACTTCTCTTATCCTTTCATTTTGTCTATTTTCTCTTTATTTTTGTGCTCAATGTTATTTATTTGTTTGTTGTTCAAAGCTGACGAACAGTGTGACCACAGCAGCATAAGACCAACAATCTCTCAACTTTTTAGTGATTTTTGGTATTATGCTGTCACACTGAATTCTGTAAGGTCCGACATCAAAACATCGAACATTTTGAGCGTCCAAAATATTTTCAACAACTGGATATTATGCTTTAAAAAAATTGTTGATAGCTAAAAAAAACGCTAGAGTAAAGGAACGATATTTTTATTGATTTAGGCCAGTGTTTTAAAAATATTTTGATGCAAAAAAATTCTTCAAAGAATTTTAGAAGGGAACGCAAAAAAAATTTTATGTCTTTCCACTAATATTTTTTAAGACTTTTTTAAATTTTATAAATTATTACTATTTAAAACCCTTTTTCCTCCTTCTCATACAAAAAGTGGCTTTTAAGCAGTTTTAAAAAAAATAAAAAAAAAATACTAGCTGATTAAATTAAGATATCTGCATCCAACCTTTTTAAGTGTGGCATCGTAAAACATAAAAATACATGAAGTTACCAGATGTTTTCAAAAAGCTAAAATTATTTTTGAAGTAGCTAAAATTCCCGCTACCCGCTGTTTTACAATTTATCCCGCATTTGCTAGTTGCAACCCACTAAATCTGTCGGGAAAATAGCTAAATTGGCAACACTGCTTTATATGTTGATTTCCTGTTTCGCAGCAGCGGAATCAATGAATTTAACGTATTTCCCTATTATCAATTTACTATATAAAGAGTAATATTTTCAGTATTAAATCAGTTCAATTTGAATACGGTTTAATTACAATATTCCTGAGAATGAAATTCATTTTAATATTGGCTTGTTTAGCACTCTACGTGGCCCACATTCAGGCCAAGAGATGTAATGAACTTCCCCGTAAGTATCTACAAATGTTTTTATTTTTATATTTTCTTTTTTAAACTAACCATATCCTCATTTTCAGTTAACCCAAATTGTCTTGGTACCGGAAACCCAGGGCATTCAGGACCTGGTTGCGAAGTCAACCTTGAATTATGGTACTGGAATGGCTTTTACTGCGAACTGCTACCTATCTATATGGGCTGTGGAGGAAACAACAATCGCTATTGCTCCCAGAGAGAATGCATGATCAAATGCGATCGGCACTCGAGATTCCTTTAAATTTCTAGTGTTCTTTACATATATTGAAAAAACTTTTAAGACGAGTATGCAATAAAATAATTTCTTCATACTCATATTGTAACTGTTGTACTTATTAAATAATCTAAATAAGATTTTTAAGCATTTCGTAAGTATATCTTAAAAGATTGATATATTACAAGATTTTCGAAGTTCGTTTTAATCAATTTTTCATCCTTGACTTAAGACTTTACTTTTTAAGATCTGAAGAAAACACATTTTATTTTATGTACCATGATTTTCTTAAATGTTTGTAATGTAATTCAATCAATATGAATTTTGCGAAGTTATTATTAAACTCTTCTCATACACTTCTTTTGGCAATCGATCAGATCGCAGTAACGATTTGTATTGCCACCACAGCCATTATAGACCATTCCCAAGCAGGTTCCATTTCTCAGATCGTAATACCACATTTCGTTATTGGTATGCCTATGACAAAGTCTGCCAAATCTGTGTCCTTCGTCCTTTGGGCCTTCACAAGTCTGTCGAACTAGAGAATGCAATCCAGAATATTTGAATACATATATAGTTATTATATTGAATTACTTACTTGTTCGAACATATCCACGACAACTGTTCTGGGCCTGACAAAGGTTCGTACATAAAGCTAGACAGGTCAGGACTAAAATTAATTTCATATTAAAGATATTTGCAAAATTTAACTGTTTTCGCACTGATTTTATTCTGAAATTGGTTTTCTTTATATAGCAAATATTTGTATGTATAGTATATTGGGATTGTTGATTCAAGTGCTCCGAAACAATTGCACCGAAAAAAGATTCAATTGTATATATATACAAATAATGCGTACAATTGAGTAATTGTTATTGTTAATAATTCTTATAATAATTTTTAAATATACCGAACAGTAAATAATAATTTAAACAGTAAAGATTTCTAAAGAAAATGCAAAGTTGTACATAATGCCAGTATCAATTTATTTCAGTATTCTCATTTCAGTTGTAGTTGCAGTATTTTATCCATTGCGAGGACAATTGCTCTCGCATTGCCTCTTGGTGCAGTAGCGATTATGGTTGCCGCCACAGCCGTGATAGACCATCGACAGGCACTCACGGCCATTCCAGTACCACATGTTGTTGTTGGCATGGCAACCATGTCCCGAATGCCCCGAATCTCTGCCACCGCTGCAGTTCGGGTGATCTGTAAAGCGAAAAAGAAAATGGTAAGTTCAAAATCAAATTTTTAAAAATATTTTCCAAATACTTACTGGGAAGTCCATTGCATCTCTGGGCCTGAATGTGGGCCACGTAGAGTGCTAAACAAGCCAAGATTAAAATGAATTTCATTCTCAGGAATATTGTAATCAAGCCGTATTCAAATTGAACTGATTTAATACTGAAAATATTACTTCTTATATAGTAAATTAGTAATGGAGAAGTACCTTAAAATTATTGATTCAGCTGCTTCAAAACAATAGCATAAATAATATTCAATAGTAGCATTTATGTATAACAGTTTCATTTGTTCTTTATTTAAGACAAAACTGTGTATTGTCTAGTTAATTACTTTATATTCATCGGCACTATTTTAATCTTTATTTTTAAGAATTAAAGTACAAATAAAATATTTTCTTATGTGTAACAACGAGCTTTTAGTCAGAGTGTAAGTATGCCGACAGATTTCTGATTGATATCAAACAGTAGAGTTGTGTCGTTTAGTTCTGAAAAAGTTCAAATGAACGGGTCATTAAGATGAACTAAAGAACTTATTCAGTCAATAATGAACTAAATCGGTCATTTCGCAGTTGGTCAGTAATTTCTTTAAAAAAAATTTTAATTTCTTAAGAGAAATACAATACATGGGGTTCCGCAAATGGATTCAATTTCTTTTTTATTTACATGTAACAATGTTTAAATTCTATATATTTTTAAGTTTTTAACAATGTGAGAGGTAACTTAAGCCCAAAATTAAAAACCAATTTACTCTTTTTTCTCATTTTCAAAAAGCCAGGGTATAAGTATAACCCAAAATAATAAGAGGAAATCCGGAATCTAGTTGGCATTTGTCGTCTATTTGATTCAAAAACTTAAAACACATTTCACATTTCACTAAAAAAAAACAGTCGTAGCCTATTTACATCGTTTATCGCTCATGAAACAACTGACTAACTGATCAGAATGACCTATTCATCTTTCATCGTTCATGACCAACTGAATAGAAACCATCTCGTTCATAGTTCAAACCAACTGAAAAGAAACTATCTTGTACATAGTTCATGACTAACTGACCAACTGAATAACTGAACTAAATGACTGATTTAGTTCACGACTGAAAAATGAACGATTGAACTTATTCAGCAAATCGAACTAAAAAGCCCAACTCTATCAAACAGTAGAGTTGTGTCGTTTAGTTCTGAAAAAGTTCAAATGAACGGGTCATTAAGATGAACTAATGAACTTATTCAGTCAATCATGAACTAAATCGGTCATTTCGCAGTTGGTCAGTAATTTCTTTAAAAAAAATTTAATTTCTTAGAGAAATACAATACATGGAGTTCCGCAAATGGATTCAATTTCTTCTTTATTTACATGTAACAATGTTTAAATTCTATATATTTTTAAGTTTTTAACAATGTGAAAGGTAACTTAAGCCCAAAATTAAAAACCAATTTACTCTTTTTCTCATTTTCAAAAAGCCAGGGTATAAGTATAACCCAAAATAATAAGAGGAAATCCGGAATCTACTTGGCATTTGTCGTCTATTTGATTCAAAAACTTAAAACACATTTCACATTTCACTAAAAAGAAACAGTCGTAGCCTATTCACATCGTTTATCGTTCATAAACAACTGACTAACTGATCAGAATGACCTATTCATCTTTCATCGTTCATGACCAACTGAATAGAAATCATCTCGTTCATAGTTCATGACCAACTGAATAGAAACCATCTCGTTTATAGTTCAGACCAACTGAAAAGAAACTATCTCGTTCATAGTTCATGACTAACTGACAATCTGAATAACTGAACTAAATGACTGATTTAGTTCACGACTGAAAAATGAACGATTGAACTTATTCAGCAAATCGAACTAAAAAGCCCAACTCTATCAAACAGTTGCAATAGCAACCAAAAATATCGGTTGAAATATTGCTTATGAAAATAAATACTAAATATCGTATCGTACTTTCGCTCACAACTTCAATAGTTCCATTTTCTTTACTCTAATTTATTTATCGTGGCGCGATATTTAAATGTATAATTTATTTATTTGCTAATTCAATAAAGTACAACTTTAATAACCCAAGAAAACTATAAAACTGTCCAACTATAATAAATAAACAAATATTTTAAATAGATTTTTTTTTCTGTGGCTTGATGATGGATGCCACCGTGTTTGAGAGAAAAGGCTGCCACCTAGTTTGCCATTTGAGCGATAGTGAGTCAAAAGAACAATTTGGAAGGAACCTTTTCCAATGTTCATGTTCATTTGCTCAGTTCAGTGAGCTACTCTTTTTTGTTCACTCCCTCATGAGCAACCCAGCAGTTCTCGACTTGGTTCGTTCGGTTTCGGAGAAGAAAAAATTAAATTTATTTTAATTTTTTGTTAATTTTGTTCGTTATCGAATGAATAATTTGCTTGCGGTACAGCAACATTCAAGCTCAAAAATTTGATTTCAATTGCGGCTTAATTGTTGGACAGTTTTATATTTTGTTTCATTGTTTTCCTTTCAACTCGCGTCCCTGTGCGTGCGTGCGTGTGTAGCGGTGTTTTGTGTGTGTGCGTGCGTTTATACTTTTTTTATAAAGTAACGAAGGAGCATTGTAATTTACAAGTGTTTTTGTTGCTAAAACGCAAACAGTGAATTAAAAAAGTGTCTCGATTGCAAGGAAATGCAACAAATTACGTATATATGTACATAAGATAGCAGCGAAACAAGGTGAGCACCGTGATCTCAGTCAGAAGAGGTTCATTTAACTCTTTTGTGTTTGTGTGTGTGTGTGTGTTTGCTCTTATCTGCTGCCGCAGGCAGAATCAACGCCACCGCAGCCCTTTGATTATTATTATTATTCGCTTCTCCTTATGCTCGCTGCTGTCGCTGTCGCTCTCGCTCGCGCTTCCCGCTGCCATCTTAAGAGATGCCGCCTACTCAGCGCAACGTCTCTGCTTGATTTGCTTCAAAATCAAAGTCTGTACAGAGGGAGCGAAAGAGAGATAGAGAGAGAGCGTACTCACACTCACACATGCACAAGTGCATCCTACATTGAGTCGAGGAAGCAGATGAAGAAGAGATGCGATGCAATGCAATGAAGAAACATATACATAGATAGTCTGCATGCACCCATACACATGCAATTAATCATTGCATTGTGTTTACAAATCGTTTAATTAATTAAACTAGTTTTGTTCTCGCATTAAGCTTAGCACAGTTTTCAACCAAAGTCATGTGAGGTGGGGCAAAAACCGTTCTTGGGGTTTTTTTCACAAGAAAACAGAAATAAGTAGTTGAAGAGCATTTAGAATATCGCAAGCGTAAACAACCAGAATACTGTCTGTGTGAGTGTGTTGTATGTGTGTGTGTGTAAGTGTGCCGCCCGGGGCTGCTTGGGTCTCTTTTGGGCCTGGGGGCTGTTGCTGTTGCTGCTGCTGCTGCTGCTGTCGTTGCATGTGAATTATGAACACAAAAATAGCATAAGAATTTCGTTGTCGGGGTGCGCAACGTTCGTCAGCAGCAATAAAAATTAAAAGGCAAACAGCGATAAGCGGGAACCAACCCAGCCCACCTTGTAAGTAAGCCCTGCTCTAACTCTGCTCTCTCTCTGTCTTGTCCTCCCCCTTTGACTTGTGCGTGCACATGGCAACCCTGAAGCATAACGGTGAAGCAAGCACATAAAACCAAACAAATGCAAATGCATGGGGCAACATTATTGATGCGTCTCTGGCACGGCAAATTCAATTGCTCTCTCCCTCCCTCTCTCTCTTTCTTCAATTTGAAAAGCCCCTTTTGAGCTTTGACTTTGATTGGGGTTGCCACCATTCCGAGCTGCTGCTGCTGGTGGCTCCTGTAAACTTTGATGGACATCATTGAGTGATGTGCCCTAATTGAAATTGAGTGGCAGCTCTGTACCTGTCTTCCCTGCCTTCTCCTACCTCTATCCACCTCTCGCTTATCCTTACTCATGTTCCACCGCTCTCTGTGTGTCACCTTCTTCTTCTTTTCGCTGTTTGTTTGGTTTATTATGTTTGTGTGGTTTGCAGTTTCATATTACGCTTCCTATCGCGATGTTTGACAAGTTCAACGCCTGCGGTTTCAATTACAAGCGACGAGTTCCGAGTACAAAGCTCATTCCAAAGTGGATTCTTCTTCTCTGGTCCCTGCTTAAAGTACAGTATGCCAGATAATTTATTTAATTCAAAAAATTCAGGTACATACTTTTATCTTGACTTAAATATTTTAATATAAATAACTACATATTAATATATTAATTTGCTATTTAAAATATATTTTATGTAAATCGTAATATTTTCTTTGTCAAACAATTACTTGACTTACAGTGCAAACTTTCTTCAAGCAAAAGAGAGAGAGAGACAGAGAAAGAGAGCGAGCAATGTGACCTCTTGAGAGGTTGATAATTGTCGTTTACCCGTTACCTCGCTTAACTATCAAGTTGACTCATCTCTTGTATCTGCACCAAATCTACGTGACTGACCAACAACTGCCTGGCAAACATCAAAGCTCAGTTGTTTTTCTTTTTCAGTTGGCAAATTCTCAACCGGTTCAACATCAGTTAGTTTCTTCCCCCTCCTCCTCCTCCTCTTTTTGCCCCCTCGATCCACTTTCAGCATCTGCCAGCAAATTGGATTTGCTTACGTTCCCATTTCCCCCATTTGCTCAGCGGGTCACGCGAACAAAGAAAAAAAAGCACAAGTCGCACACTGGTTCGCAACCTATTTAAAATGCAGCAATATTTGATTCAATTGTTGTAATATGTATAATCTTTTCAATGATTATAGATCATATAAAAATGCCTTGCCTATTTATACTCGCTAACAGATTAAAGCTTGACTGACATGAATTATGTTTAATATTTGAACTAAACTACAGTCGAACTTCCCTAACTAGAATCACCATTATCCACGAAAAAAGTTCGAGTTAGGGAGACTTCGAGTTAGGGAATTTTTTTTTTTAGTTTTTTAAATGGAACTAAAATTTCATTCATTCATAAATACATTTCAAATTGCAAACTTTTCTTGTTATTTTCAACAACAAAAATTTCAGTTTGTTCACGACCTGTCGATATTCTCAAAAATAGGTTTTATCGTTCTTTTGCTGTATCCAGAAGACGTTCCCGAATCAAATGACATACATTTTCCATTTTTTAATATAATTTACTTTTCAATTTCTTAACAAATAAGTTTAAAAATTTCTTAAAGAGATAATAATTTGAATACACGTGCTGGTGCCATGATAAATATTATTGAGCTGGTGCGCTGACAAAGAAGTACATTTCGAACATCTTTCCTATAGCAATTTCACAAGCCTAAAAAATTTTTGATGCACTATTTTATCATATTACATCACCATATGTTAATGTACATCAATATTGCATATCCAAACGATCCGTTAACAAAAGCATAAAGCAGAAAAGAAAAAAAAATTCAAGCTTTATTGGAAATTTTCCCGAAAAATTCGACTTACAGAAGTACGGGCCAATATTTTTGTTCGAGTTAGGGAAGTTCGAGTTAGGGAAGTAGAATTGTATGGAATTTGCCTAGTAAACGCTATTGCCACTCGATTTTGTTCGAGTTAGAGAAACTTCGAGTTAGGGAAGTTCGAGTTAGGGAAGTTCGACTGTATTATTTTATACAATAAGAAGGTGTATTTAATTTACTTTTATATAATTTAAAAATGAATTTAAATTGCATATTTTTTTAAATTTTATCACATCTCTCAATCATTTTGAAATATAGTTCAAAAATCAATTTAATTTTATTCAATAAATTTAAGCTTTAGTTTGAGTTGTTTAGAGGTTTTGTAGAGCTTGCCAGGAATTATATATTTGTTATATTTAAATATGTTGCGAACCACTGTGGATCGTAACGGAAGCTGCTCCAACAGCGTTTCCAGTTGCCGAAGTGCTCAAATAAACAAAAGCAAATCAAATTTGCATACAAAAACATAAGCACAATACATACACACATATACATATGTACATTAGGGTGTCCCTTATTTGGTCAAAGTCAATATTTTTAAACGCATACGGGCTAGTTCTGTTCATTAGGTCCCAAAGCACTCAGAAATAAATTTTTACCTAATCGGAGTATGATAACCCGTGCCGACTTGGATCGGAAAATTTCAAAATTATATGGGACCAAAAAAAAAATTTTTTTTTTAATTTTTTATTTTTTATTTTGTTCATTGAGACCTCAAAACCAAGTTTTCATCTTGATTGGAGTACGATAACCCATTCAAATTTGCATCGAAACATGAAAAAACAGTATTTTAACACTGATTATACATTTTTCGATGATTTTTCATGTTTCGATGCAAATTTGAATGGGTTATCGTACTCCGATCAAGATGAAATCTTGGTTTTGAGTTCTTTAGGACCTAATGAACAAAATAAAAATAAAAAATTAAAAAAAAAATTTTTTTTTTTGGTCCCATATAATTTTGAAATTTTCCGATCCAAGTCGGCACGGGTTATCATACTCCGATTGAGGTAAAAATTTATTTCTGAGTGCTTTGGGACCTAATGAACAGAACTAGCCCGTATGCGTTTAAAAATATTGACTTTGACCAAATAAGGGACACCCTAATGTACATATATGCTTATGTTTTTGTATGCAGATTTGATATACATATATTGAGATTTGGTATATATTTTGACTTTAATATAATAAACAAATTCGCACCATGACTCCCATTTGTAGTGAAATGGGAAAGGGAAGGGTAAGGGCAGGGGAGCTGCCAAAATGTCGGTCAACGAACCAAAAGTTTTGCTGTTGTTGTCAGGAGAATGCATTTTATTTATATGTGTGTGTGTGTATAGGTGTATGTGATCGCTCACTTTTGTTTATACAATTTAAACAATACAAAGTTGTTGTTGTCATTGTTCATTTCGTTTTCAATTAATGACAACAAAGCAGCATAATAAATAAATAAATAAATATGTAATAAATACAAACAAATGAAGTCCCGTCCTACCACACTCTCCCTCCCTCTCTCTCTTTCTCGCTCTCTCTTTCTCTGTCACTCCTGACTTGCATTGTCCATATATAGAAAACGTAACTACTCGACTCGAACGCGGCGTATTACAAAAGCCGTCATAACCACAACATCAAGTCTATAAGGCTTCCGTTCAAATATGGCCAACAGTCGATTCGTCGATTCCCTGAATCAGTTGACAACGAACTGAGAGAAAGGGGGGAACAACGGGTAGGGGGCGGTGGTGGCGACTTGGCCTCGTGGGCGTCAACGTCGCAAATGACGCAACCTCATTTCGTTCAAACGTTCTTCAACCTGTTGAGCGCATTCTACAAAATTATCGACCCATTACAAATACGAGGTGAGGTTAAGCGCTGGGCATTAGTCTTCTGCTTTTTCTCATTCTAATGTGTATGTGTGCCTAACAAATTTGCATTAATTTGCAGATAACGTACAAAATAAAAACACACTGTATAAAAAGCCTCCAAATGCTGTCTAAGCAGCTTAACCCATTGTGACCGACAGCAACTGGGTCCAAAATTAGACTAACGATTGTCATGTTCGATATTGTAAATTAGACTAATTGGAAAGTGGAATTTAAGCCTCTTTTCAATGACTATTTGAAGGAGAGCTCGATCCCTCTTTGTCTCGTGTATTTGTCAGTTTTACTATTGAGTAAAAAATACATTAATAAAAAAGTTGTTTTAAATTTAATTGTATTCTTATTAATTATTATACATTTAATTTATACTTTTAGTGTATAAAATACACAAAAGAGATTGTAGTTAAATATATTTATTTTAAAATGTATTTCAATTATTCAAATTTTTGATAAAACTTAAATAAAAGATCGAAAATATGTCAAAACAAATTAAATCTTTGACATTAAAATTTCCTTAAGATTTGCAGAAACCGCCCGAATATCAAAAGTGTAGATTGTTTTATTTATTTACTATTTCCTGTCATCTAATATATATATCATATGTATATCTAATCGCATAAAATCGTAACAATCTTTTGTAAATGCGCAGAAATTTATGTACTTGACTTCTGCTCGATTCAATTTGTTGCTCGTTGGTTCGACTGTCAGCCGGAAATTGTGTATTAATATAGAACAGAGAAACAAAAATATCTTTATCTGTCACATGTACATACGAGTACTACGTATAGCAACATTTGTATTTGCTATAACTAATGGCAAATATATGCTTAGTATGAGTGGGTGTATGGGTGTGTGTGTGAGTGTGTGCGTGGGTGTTTGTACTAAGTTCAATGCAAAGAAAGAGTGCAGAAGAAAGTGACGACTAACAAAGAGCGTTACTTGCAGTCTAGGCACTGTGGTTCAAAATAGTGATAAGCACTGAAGAATAATAATATAAAATATATATAGTAGGTCATAGGTTATTATCATAGTAATATCAATAAGTTAAAGATCTAATAGGTAATCTATAAATAATCAAAAAGATACTTTCTCAAGCTAAAATCAGATAGGATAGTTAGATGACAATAGATAATGCAGATAATAAACAGAAAATGACCAAAAAAGGGCAACTTAAAAGAAAAAGAGACACAAAAGAAGCAACTATGAACAAATGCATATTTCGATATTTATAACTAGTTCGTATATCATTTGAAAAGCTCTTAAGCCAATTACACGGTGCATCAATCATCAATGAAGACAGAGTATGTGTGTGTGTTAGTGTGTGTGTGTGTGTGGGTATATATGTGGGCCAGTGTCTTATCTACACACACACACACACACACACACACACACACAGGTTCAACTGAATCAATTGCGGGCAAAAGACAAAAAGGAAGTCGACGAAGAAAATAAAAGAGTCAAAGACGATATTAGTCACTCTACACTTGTCGATGGCTTGTCCACACCACAAGTGTGTGTGTGTGTGTCTTGGTTTGAGTGTGTGAGTGTGTGTGTCTTGTTCGCTAGCGCGTGAAGTTATGCGCCCAGTGAAGACCTTTAGGCCAAAACGTTGTCATGTGAAGTGTTTTCCCGCACTCGCACACCTGAGCAATAGCTGAACAAAGGTAAACAAACGAACGCAGACAAGTCAAAGGGAAAAGTCGTGACAAGCCAAGACTCTAGAACGACTAACGAATACTCTGACAACTCACAAAGACAGAGGAGATTTAATAGATGAGTCGTTGTTAATAAAATTATTCAATTTCTAATTTTCTACAAAATTAATGTATGAGTAATTGATTCTATTATTTTTTTATTCAACTTTTTAATAACTTGAGCTTATAAGAAATGTTTCTCTTTAATTTCAGAGCGAACTCAAGCAGCAATAAATTGCAGCAAAGATATCCATCCAAAGTCTTAGCCATAACGTGAAACAACACGTCCAAAGTCAAACAAAGTCTTGCCATTTTATCGAATAAACAATCTCAACTGCCAGCCAAACCTAAGACGAAGAGCCTTGCTTTCAACAACAACAACAAAAAGGAGCAACAAAGGGCACACACACACTTCTACACACACACACACTGATATATAAGTTTAGCAATTAATTGGGGGCAGTATGGAGCTGGGCCATGTTTGAGCGCTTCCGTTTAGGCAACCTGAGCAGAAACTACCGATTACGCTCCGGAGGCTCCACAGAACTGGCGCGCGACAAGAAACAACAGCGGCAACAATGCGTCACCGTGCTGTTCCTAGATGACATCACGCACACCTTTCGGATCGAGGTGAGTCCTCCAACTAACTCCCTGCCTAACTGCCTCTCCATTTAATTGCATATTCAATAGTTGCTCATTGGAATGCGCATAATCATAATATTATTAATAAAAACAATGATTGCAAAATGTGTAAATAAAACAAAGACCTCGAAGATAACGTTAGAAAGTCGCCTTGTCGTGCATTGCGTGTATTATCCACTATCCATCTATTCCATTGTTTTCTGTACTCATCTTTAAATTGAAAAGTGCATCTCAAACTGAATCTCACTTTCATTTTGGGCGGAACAAAACAGACCCAACACGCACTTGTCCAAATGCCAAACACGATTCGTTTCGTTTAGTTTCTTTTTTTCCAACTCGAGAGTTGGCAAATTGCGATCTGCCCAGATGAGATTTGTCTACCGAAATTGCAATCATATTGCCGTCATTTAGTCAACTGAAAAGTGAAATTTCTCCAGAAAAAACGTAAGACAATTAAACTGAAAGAAAAGCTTATCACATTTATTAAAAGATTCAAAACTATTTTACAAATCGTAGTAACAAATTACAGTCTAAAAAATGTAGTTTGGTATCTGAACTTTCTTGAGTAGTTTCTGTTTGTTATGAAAATAATACAGTTTTTTAAAAAATTGAAATCAATTTCTAAAATCTTTTTTTTTTTTTGTAAGCAATTAAGTATATTTGCATTTTCGTGTCAGGGCAAGATTTATGTAGAAGCAGGTAAGTTACAGGTCCTGCAGGTGTTCAAAAATCTAGAATCGATTTAGATATCTTACTATATTTAAATATCCATTTAAATTTTGTATAATTGCAACACCAAGAAAAACATTGAGATTAGCTAAAAATGCATTTAAAGATGCAAAATTAATAAATGAGGAATATATTTTATCTAACAAATGCTTATTTTTAATTCTTGCAGAAACGTGCGAAAGGCTCTGAACTTTTAGATCAGGTCTTTCAATATCTCGAGCTATCCGAAAGGGACTATTTTGGTCTATTGTTTCCACAGAAGCCTGGCGACGTTGTGGTAAGCGAATCTCTGAGTGTATTCATTATGTATTTAGTAAATTATGTGTTTTCTTCTCTTTTAGAGATGGGTTGACGCACAGAAGCAATTCAAGAAGCAATGCAGCAGCGTCTCGCTTGACAATGATGCCGTTCCATTATTAGAGTTTAGAGTTAAGGTGAGAGCAACTGCTCATTCTCTAGTCCCTCTACTCCTATTCTTACTTCTATACTACTCTTCCTCCTCCAACTACACCTTCTACACTCTTACTCATCCTCATCCTACTTCTTTTATTTCTAATTCTACTCCTTTCACTTATTTTACAACTCTCCTCTTTGTACTCCTTCTACCCCATTTCCTATTTCTACTTCTATTAATGCTACTACCCTCCTTCCTACTCTTACTTCTTCAACTCTCATTCCTATTTTCACCTAATCAGTCTACTTCAACCCCTAATCTTCCTTCTTCCCCACTAACTCCTACACCTTCTTCTATTTCTCCGTCTCCCAATCTATCTCTTCTCACTTATGATGTGTCTTTAATCCCTTCACTTCTCTCACTATTCCAGTTCTTTGTCAGCGATCCGAGTCGCTTGCAGGAGGAGTTCACACGCTACCAGTTCTATCTGCAGATCAAGCGCCACATTCTGCTGGGCCAATTGCCGTGCTCCAACAATACCCAGTGCCTGCTTGCCAGCTATACAGTCCAATGTGAGTAACATCTACTGCTCTAACTGATGCCCTGATTAACTCCCTAACTTTCACAGCTGAATTGGGTGACTTTAATGCCGTGGAGCATCAGCCGGGCTACTTGAGTGGCCTGCAACTGCTGGCGGAGCAAACGCCGGAGGCGGAGCGTAAGATCTGTGAGCTGCACAAGCTGCATCGTGGCCAGTTGCCTGCGGACGCGGAGTACAATTATCTGGAGCATGGCAAGCGAATGGAACTGTATGGCATTGATCTGCACAAGGCGACGGACTCCAATGGCAAGGAGCTGCAGCTGGGCGTCTCGGCGGTAGGTTTGCTGGTCTTCCAGCACGGACTGCGCATCAATACCTTCTCCTGGAGCAAAATGGTCAAGGTGTCGTTCAAGCGCAAGGATTTCTTCATCCAGCTGCGACGGGAGCCGAGCGAGAGCTACGACACCTTGCTGGGCTTCGGAATGAGCAGCCATAAGCATGCCAAGGCCTTGTGGAAATCCTGCGTGGAGCATCACAGCTTCTTCCGCCTGAAGAGACCTCATCGCCTCTCGCGCTTCCTCAACATCAGCCTGGGCAGCAAGTTCTATTACTCGGGCCGCACGGAGCTGCAGGCGGTGCAGGAGTCCAAGCAGCGCGGCCGCATCCACAAGGTCTTTGTGCGCTCGCCCAGCAAGCGGCTGCTCGCTGCTGGCTCCGGAGCAGGTGGCGGCGGCGGCGGGGGCAGCTCCATCGATGGGACGCCGCTGCAGCTGCACAATGGCAACGGCAGCGGGTCCGACAGCACCGTCTCCCACAACGGCAAACCGTCCACCATTCTGACCATCACGAAAACAAGCCGTCCGCACGACACGTCCAAGGTCACGTCCAAGCAGGCGGAGGCAATGCCCCGCAAGGCCTGGGAGCAGCACAGCGACGAGTACGACATTCAGCTGTAAGTGATATTTTACTTATAATTATCAGCAGGGATTAGCACCGAATCGAATATCGGTTTCAGTTACGGTTTCGGTTATGTTTGCATTTAGGTTTTCGGTTATCGGTTACGCAAAATCTTTGAATAAAGGTTTCGTTACGCTGAACCGGGTTTTTGTATGTTTCGGTTTTGAAATACCGGTTGACAAAAGAAAACTTCTTTGCAAAAATATAATTATGTATTTTAATAATTTAATAATAATAATTACTTACTTTACATTACTTTCATAATGTTTCTTTCACACATTTATTTCACATATTCTTCAGCTTGTTGAATTTTAGTTGCATTTTCACAATTTTAATATTTCATTTAACAAATTTATTTTATTTGCGCTAATTCAGTGCTATGAAAATTCGAACATGAATATCACAAATAAAAATTTAAAATTAAACATTAGAATATTCAAATTAAAAATTAAAATTAAAAAGAAAATCAAAAATAAAATACAAAACTAATAACAAAATATCAGAGATCAGAAACAGTTCAAAATTTTTCGTTTTTAATTATTTTTTTAACTTGTTTTTTAAAGTTTTGTAATAAGAATGGAAAATAAAACATGCTTTTTTAAATTGTATTTAAAAGTTACATCATAACTCTTATTGCAATTTGTAAAATAACAATTAAAATTAAATTTTTTTTCAATTTATATGAAAAAAAACTAAAAAAGAATTTTATTTTAAAAACCGAAATTAACTCTTTTAAATGAAACGGTTAGCAAACGATTATTTCGGTTAACAGAGTTTCGGTTTTAAGCTTTCGGTCAAATAAAAATTGTTTTTTTTCGGATACGGTTTTAAATTTCAATCGGTTTTTACCGGTTAAAGGTTACGGTTTCGGTTAGGGTTTGAATCCCTGATTATTAGTATTGTTTAATAATAATTTCTTTATTTACAGCGACGTTGGCTTCATCGAGCAGTGCACGCGACGCTTTGACTCCGGCACGCCCTCGCCGATGCCGCCCGCCTACAGCTCGGGCCAGCACAGTCCGATGCTGCTGCCCACGACGATAGCGGACGCAGTGGGTCAGCAGCAGCCGGAGAGTGGCAGTGATCTGATCACCATGCGGTTGCTGGCCGACGAGCAGGGTCGCTACGGGTTCAATGTCAAGGGCGGCGTGGATCTCGGCCTGCCCGTGCAGGTGTCCAAGGTGGTGCCGCACACGCCCGCCGACCGCTGCTCGCCCCGCGTCTGCGAGGGCGACGAGGTGCTCATGATCAACGGCCGCGACGTGCACGGACTGCGGCACGAGCAGGTGGTGGCCATGATTCGCGACTGTCGCCATCAGTCGAGCGGCGAGCTGTTGCTGACCGTGCGGCCCAAGCGATCGGCGCCGCTGCTGCTGGAGGAGGAGCCACTGTATCAGTATGTGCCCGAGAGCGATGAGATTGGCTCGCACTCAAATCTGCTCGACGGGGATGCGCTCTTCACCCAGAGCCTCCTGCTGCTCAGCGATGGACTCGCCTCGGGAGCCCTGCTGGCCCAGTACGAGCTCATGTACCGCAAGCATCCCGATCTGGCCATCACGGAGGCCCGCAAGCCAGCGAATGCACCCAAGAATCGTTACCGCGACATCTCCCCCTGTAAGTGAATCCCTTTAATCCCCAAATCCCATGTTGTTGATGCATAAATCCTTCCAGATGACTGTACGCGCGTGTCGTTGGTCAATTCGCTGACGGGAGACTACATCAATGCCAACTATGTGAACATGGAGATACCGGGCGGCGTGGTGAATCGCTATATAGCCACACAGGGTCCGCTGGCCAGCACCACGACGGACTTTTGGCGCATGGTGCAGCAGGAGAGCAGCCATCTGCTGGTCATGCTCACCACCGTGATGGAGGCGGGACGACAGAAGTGCCACCAGTACTGGCCAGTGACGGGGGATGAGCTGCAGCTGGGCGACGGCTTCTCGGTGCGTTGTCTGAGCGAGAAGCCCGACGAGACGGGCAGCTTTGTCTTTCGCGAGTTTGTGCTGCGGGATAAGCACGAACAGCGGCACATTCATCACATGCAGTACCTGGCCTGGCCGGATCACTGCGTGCCCTCCGATCCCAATCTGTTCCTCGAGTTCACGGAGCGTGTGCGCGCCGCTCGCAATCGCACGCTGCTCCAGGAGATCGAGGAGAGTCTGAAGCAGGTGCGACTGCTCGATGCGGACGCCGATGAGAATGGCGGCCTCATGAGCGAACGCAAATGCGCGGCCAGCAATGGAGCGACGCCCGAGGACGAGACTCCAGTCTCCACCAGCGTGCATCAGTAAGATAGATATTATATATACCATACATACCATAAAGATTAATGTCCATCCTTTTACAGATGCATCAGTGCCGCCAATCCTCCAGTGATTGTGCACTGCTCGGCGGGCATTGGACGCACTGGCGTGCTCATACTCATGGACACGGCCCTGGCGCTGATGGAGGCACGGGAGCCCGTCTATCCGCTGGACATTGTGCGCACCATGCGCGATCAACGGGCCTGCATGGTTCAGAATGTGGTAGGTAACCAGCTGCCATTGATTCTGGACAAATTCTAATGATCAATTGCTATTTTCAGAGTCAATATCGCTTCGTTTGCGAATGTATTTGTGCTGCCTACATGAAAATCTCGCGCAGCAGCGCCGCCATCAATGACGACGACGATTGAATGGGTTTCTCCTGCCCTGCTCCAAGAGTTCTACTAGTGGACAATCTAAAATACACATCCTCCTGTCTATATATATACAAATATATACGTATATGTCGTCTTGCATGACGCCTTCGATTATTCTCAATCAATCAATCTTTATCAATTATTATACAAAGAAATACTTATGAAAATCAATCTTATTGTTAGTAAAACCCGTAGAGACATATACTAAATTCTTAAGTATTCTATTCTATGCTTGCAATCATTATGTATATCATTACGATTATAATTATTACTTATTATGTACTGTCATTATTGTCTATATATTTAATAATCAACGCAACTCTGTACATGTCTGTCGCATATGGGCAATAATCCACGCAAGTGCTGCTGAAAATGAAGAAGAAATCAATTCTAAATTTTAAAAACAAACAAAACAACACAACAAAGAGAACAAAACTACCTAATTCAAGTATACAAAACGAAACAAACAAAAAAAGATAAAGCTAATTAAATAGAATGCATTATTTATTTATCTCCCCCAAGTGGAAATTACAGAGAATATATTCATAAACAAACAAACAATAAATTCGATAAATATAAAAAAGGAAAAGCGAAAGAAAATGAGAAAGTAAAAACTGTTAGTATTTTAGCACCAAATTCAAATCGTATACATATATGTATTTATGCCGATAAAACAAAACTAAATAAATATATTAAAAAATGAAAATGATTTCTATTGTTTTTAGCTGGCTTTGAAATCTTCGTCCTGACTTGGAGATGAAAATAATAAATAAATAATAACATAATAAATATTTGGAGTTACATACATTTAAATTTTTTGTAAAAGCCTGACAAAAAAAAAGAGGAGAGCAATGGAAACGCCCAGCAAAAATGGATCCACGACCGAGGAAATCGAAGTGGAGGAAACCGAGGACTTTCATGACCTGGAGGAGTTCAACGAGGACGACGTGGCGTCCGGCAGCAATGGCCAGAAGAAGAGCGAACGCTTTGTGGTCAAAAAGTGGGTGGCGCATGCGAATTGGTGCTGGGATGTGGCCGTGGACAACTGTGCGATCTGTCGCAATCACATCATGAATCTGTGCATCGAGTGCCAGGCGGATCCCAATGCCAACAAGGACGAGTGCACGGTGGCGTGGGGGGAGTGCAACCATGCGTTCCACTATCACTGCATTGCCCGCTGGCTGAAGACGCGACACGTCTGTCCGCTGGACAACAAGGAGTGGGTCTACCAAAAATATGGCCATTAGTTAAATTCCGGTACAAGTTGAAGTTGAAGTGAATAGAATTGTGTATTTGTATTAAATCAGTTGTTGTTTTTGGGTTAATTGTAAATATAAATCAGTGGTGGGCACGCAGTGGCTCCGGGAGCAGCGGCTGCTCCCAACTTGGGTAGAATTCAAATTTCGTGCCCACCGCTGGTGTAAATGATGACTGCGTTTCTAGGCCTGTTGTGGCTGCATCTCCTGATCCTGATCTTGATCCTGGTTCTGATCCACGCCGAGTAGTTGCTGTGCCGTCGGTCTCTCGCCCGAGAGCTGCTCCAGTTGACTGAACAGCGCGTCACGTTGCTCGGCCAGATTGGCGTACTTCTGCTGCAGCTCCTTCTCGCGCTCCATTTGACGACGCACGTCCTCCTGCAGGGACTCGAGGCGTCGCGGCACCGCGATGGCTTCCTGCTCGCCCAGAAACCGGAATGTGGACAGCGACAGGGAGTTCTGTTCGATCTGCGCATAGGTGTCCTGGAGCTGTTTGATCAGCACCTGAGCACGCGCCTGATATCCGCCCGTGAGGATCTTCAGCTTCTTCTCAATCTTGCCGCATCGCTTGGCCTCCTTGGCCATGTGACGGCGATTCTGCTCCAGTCGCTTTTCGGCCGACTCCAGGCGATCCTTTTTGCTGGCCAGATTGGCGCGTGTGTAGCGATGCTGCGAGGGCAGGTAGAGCACCTGGCCGAGGCACTCCTGCCACACCTGGGCGTACACGTCCAGCGGCAGCTCGCCGTGCGACATGCGCTCCTTGACCACATCCATTTCGTCGGCCAGCATTTGCTTGGCATCCGCCAGCTCCTCCTCCGATATCTCCTCGTACGGATTGGCCTTGAAGTAGCTCTGCAGCTGCTCCAGCTTGTGCTGCGACTGACCCGGCACCGGATCCTTCACAGAGTCGTAAACTAAACGGAAAGATGAAGCTTATTAGTAGATATTTGATTTGAATAAGTTTTCATCCACTTACGCTGCATGGTTATCATCTCGTGCTTGATCAGCTCCTCGGCCTGCTGCTGCTCGGTAAGATTCTGTTTCTCCGACTGCGGCCGCAGGATCTTTGTGTTGACCTCGGTGGGACGCGGCAGACTGCGCTGTATGACCTGGGAGCGTTTGGCCAGGTCGCGTTTCCGCTGCGCCTCCTGTTCGGCGAGCAGACGTGCGTCCACATCGGCCTGATCCTCGATGGCGGGCTCGTGACCCGTCTCCATGGGCTCACTGTCCTCCTGCTCCGGCACCACAATCTCGTAGTCGTTGCGTGGCGCCGGCAGAGTGGCCAATCCCTCTCTCAGCGTCGACTTGAGCTGCTTCTGGTAGTTCTTGAACAGCGCTGGCGTCTCGGTGACGCCCATGCTCTCCTCGGCATTGATGCTCAGCTTGTCGCGCACAAAGGCGGGTGTGGTGGCGCTGCCCACGGCTCCGGTCTTCAGCACGGGCACCAGAGCTCCCGACGCGGGCGTCAGAAAGCCAGCGGGCGTGGCAGCTCCGCCGCCCTCGCGTTGTGTGCGAAAGGGCGTGGCTATGACGGTGTTGGGCGTGGCAATGGCCGCCGCCTTGGGCAGCACGCCGGAGAAGTCGGACTCGTGCAGCGGCGTGTTGAGGCCGCCCTTGAGCGGCGTCTCCGTGTGCGTCAGCGCCATCATGTTCTGCGCCTCCTGCATGATGCGATCCGTGTAGGGCGCCGGCGTGCGGGGCGTGGCCGTCACCTGGGGCGTGATGGAGTAGTCGGCCAGCAGAGCGTCTGTCGTCTCGATGCCACTCTCGCCGGCAATCTCCTTGGCCATCTCGCTGGCACGGCCCAGCTTGACCACCTGCTGCAGCTCCATGTCGGAGATTTGGGGCGTGGGCAGCACCAGCTTGGAGCGCTTACGCTCCGGCTCCATGTTCTGCAGCATGGCCGTGGGCACCTCGTTCTCCTTGCGCTGCTTGAGCTTCTGCTTGTCCCGCTTCCGCTCGCGCTCCTCCTTCTCGGAGCGCAGCTCACCATCCAGATCCTGCTGCCGCATCTTGTTAAAGTCCGGCTCCTGCTTCTGCAGATGCTCCTCGGAGGTGTCATAGAAACCGTGTGCCGGTCGCTTCTCGAAGGGAATCTCCGCGTTGTAGTCGATGCCCTTGATGCGCTTCCGGTTGCCACTGCCGATGCCGGCGGCGCGCAGCTCGCGACGCTTCTGTAATGTGGCCAGACGACGCGCCTCCTCCAGCTGCTTCTCGCGCGCCTTGCGCTTCGCCTTCTTGCCCTGGGTATTGGCCAGACGGGCACGCGCCTCCGACAGCATTTCCAGCTCATCTTCGTCCATGTCCTTGGGATCGGGTCGCGCGGGCTTTGTCTCCGGATTGGGATCGATCTCGCCGGGCTTTAGCTTGCGCGGATCGTCCATTGTGTCCTCCCCATCCTCCTTGCGCTGAGCCTGATCGCTGTGGAGCTTAAAATGATTAGATGTGGACGGACTTATGGGCTACTTGGGTACTTACAGCAGATACTCGTAGCGCTCCAGGCACTGTGCTGCAGTGCGTCCAATAATGGGCGCTATCGTGCGCCACTGCGTCGGCATCAACTTGGCCAGGTGCAACAGCTTCTCATCCTCCTCGCGCGACCATTCGGTCTTCTTGATGCTCGGATCCAGCCACTCGTACCAGCGTGCCTTGCACTGCTTCGCCGACTTGCGGTGCAGCAACGAGGCAATGCGGCTCCATTGATTTTTGCCATATTTCATGACAGCCGCCTTGAGAATTTCATCCTATGGGAGAGACAGAGACAGAGACAGAGAGGGGGAGTGAGTGGAACGCGTGGTTTGACTTGAATTCAATGACAAATGGTCTCGCACTCACCTCCGTATTGCGCCAGACGCCGCCTTTGATCATTATGCGCGGCATTTTGTCGCTTTATTTTTTAATAAACCTCAATTACAAGAAAATTATTAAAAACACATCAAAAAAGTTTTTTGCTGTCGGCTACCGCTAGTGATGGTCCAAATATAAACGTATCTATCGAGCGATAATTACAATGCAGTGCGACAGCTCTAGCTGAAAAATACCAAATATATCGATATGCTAACCAAGTGACGTCTTTGTTGACTTTATTTGTATATTATAATTTAAATAAAGATAACAAATAGTAGCTGGATTGCTTTGATTTAAATTAAAGTTGAAGTATTTAACAAAATATTGGCGTAAACTTTTATTTTAGCAATGCAAATTTAAATTGAATAGTATCGATAGGCGAATTTGGTATTTTTTAGAGTTGTGTCGTTTAGTTCTGAAAAAGTTCAAATGAACGGGTCATTAAGATGAACTAATGAACTTATTCAGTCAATCATGAACTAAATCGGTCATTTCGCAGTTGGTCAGTAATTTCTTAAAAAAAAAATTTAATTTCTTAGAGAAATACAATACATGGAGTTCCGCAAATGGATTCAATTTCTTCTTTATTTACATGTAACAATGTTTAAATTCTATATATTTTTAAGTTTTTAACAATGTGAAAGGTAACTTAAGCCCAAAATTAAAAACAAATTTACTCTTTTTTCTCATTTTTAAAAAGCCAGGGTGTAAGTAAAACCCAAAATAATAAGAGGAAATCCGGAATCTAGTTGGCATTTGTCGTCTACTTGATTCAAAAACTTAAAACACATTTCACATTTCACTAAAAAAAAAAAACAGTCGTAGCCTATTCACATCGTTTATCGTTCATAAACAACTGACTAACTGATCAGAATGACCTATTCATCTTTCATCGTTCATGACCAACTGAATAGAAACCATCTCGTTCATAGTTCAGACCAACTGAAAAGAAACTATCTCGTTCATAGTTCATGACTAACTGACCAACTGAATAACTGAACTAAATGACTGATTTAGTTCACGACTGAAAAATGAACGATTGAACTTATTCAGCAAATCGAACTAAAAAGCCCAACTCTAGTATTTTTTAGTTAATTTTCGATAGACTATTTGCAGCTCTAGTCAGTGCTGCCAGAGTCGCTTTTTTCCCGTCAAATCTGGCTGTTTTCAAAGGCCATTTGCTAGAAAAATTTGCAAGCAGCTGTCAGCGGGAATTCTGGCTTTTTTGTTTGTTGAAATGCTTTTTTTCAGATTTTTTTGTAAATGGGGAAGTTAAAGCCCAAAATAACAAAATTCGCTTCGTGAAATGGCAAAATAATGACAGCACTACAAAATTTTAGATTGGAGTCAATTCCTATAAGGGTTCTGGGGGCAACAATACTTTTGCAGAGTTGGTTGCAGGATTATCATATCAGGAGAATGAGGACAACATCTATGAAATTATTCACATTTTATGAATAAAAGATCAGCTGCTGCTCAAATGGCTCACTTTAGTTATAAAAAACTGTTGTTGTGCGCTCACTCTACTCTTTTCGGGCTAAAAACCAGAAATGAATGATTTGAAAAACTAGCTTTTTTATGGCTTTTTTTAAAATAAATTTTTCAGCTTTTTTCCATCGTTCCTCCCGTCAAAAACATCTTTTTTTTCCAAACAAAAGTTGGCAGCACTGGCTCTAGTATGCAATTGTTTCGTTGTTGCTGTTGTTGTTGTTGGTTATCAGATGTTTTGATATGATATCAGATCAGTTTTTGTCAGCGAAATGTAATGCGAAATTAAGAAGATGCAACAAGAAGAGTAACTAATTCCAAATGCATTACAACATGAACGACGCGGATGTCGCATTCTCGAGCTTCTACAGCACCGTGGGCAACCAGGTGAGCACTTTTTGCCAGTTGTTATGTTTGTTGTTGTTGTTGTGGTTCCCAGTGAGAGTTGATCTCGCCGTTGTCGTTGTCGTTGTTGTTGTTTAGCTGCAGCTTCACAATGCCGACCTCTCGCTGTCCACGCCGATACACTCCCTGGATCACGACAACTTCACCGGTCTATTTGACGACGACCACGCTCTGCTGAGTATTCCAATAACAACGACAGCAGCGACCTCATCGCACAAGGGAAGCGCGGGCGGAGGAGTTGCCGAGACCGCGTGCATTCCCTTTGTGCAGATCCACACGACCGACCTGCAGCAACAGTCGGAGCCGGGCCGCAGTTATCGCAATGGATTCCGACGGAAGACAGCGGAAATCAAATCGGAGGCGGAACTCATCAAATCCGAGCTAGCCGAGGCGGCGGCCAAGGAGCGCATCAATGCCACGCCCACGCCGCCCACATCCAAGGCGATATCGATGGGCGGTGATGTCTGTCCAGACACGGACACGGACACGGTGCTGGCGACACCGCTCAACAAGTGTCCCAACTGCCCGTTCCTCAGCCTCTGCCAGGTGCGGACGCAAACCCACATCAGCGGCTGCTTCGGCGTCGATGCGCAGAGACGCCTCCAGTGTCCAGGTGAGTAATGTAATATACAGTCGTCGGATTAAGTATTTTGACAACACTTAAAGTTAAATCTACTCATAATTTGAACTAACTTTATGTTAAGTTTGGCTTCAATGGAAAGGTCAATTAAATTCCGTTTGAACGATACAAAACTTTCCTTAACCCACTGAGCACTCATTAAAAATTTAGAAGTTTTATTTCCTCGATTTTTTAGAAAAAATGCTTTGATGCAGAAAAATTCTTCAAACAATTTCGAGACTGACTGAAAAGCTGATTGATTTCAAAAATCTTTTGCCTAGTATTTTTTATGATATTTTGAAAATTGCTAAAAATTACTATTTTAACCCTTTTTTTTTAGCAATTTTCAAAACAACATAATAAATACTAGGGAAAAAACTTTGATTTGGAAATAAATGGTTTGACAAATGTTGTCTTTTAACTAATAGAAAAAAGGTCAAAACCCAAAATCTAAATATTTTATTAAAAATCGCGCGAATTTTAGTAAAATATTTTTGCTTTTGGCTTTTCCTTATTTTTGTTTTCCCAGTTTTGTTTTCCTAATTTTGGATTCCTAATAGCTGTATTCCTAATTTCGGATTCGTAATTTTGGATTCTTAATAACTCTATTCCTAATTTTGGTTTCCTGTTTTCGTCTTCCGAATTTTCGTATTCTGAGTAATATTTTTCGACAAATATATTTATTTTTTAACAAAATAATTTAAGCGAGCTTTTAGTTTGTCAAAACAGTTACAAGACCAACTGTAGTCGAAGTCTCAAATCTTAATCTCTTACCTGTTAATTTTCAAATGCTGTTTTGCAGGCTGTGCGAATGTGTTCTACAACATGGACGTGCTGAATCTGCACCTCAGTGAGGATCACGAGCTGGAGCCACAGGAGATATCGACGCTGCTGCGGTCGCTGAAGCTAACTGGCCAGACCAATGAGACGACCGCCAAGAAGACGCAGCTGCCGCCGACGAAGAGTCGCATCTTCATCAAGAATGTCGACTGTCTGCGGGAACCGTTGCGGGAACAGGATGTCAATCAGTTGACCGACTTTCTGCCGCTTTTGTCATCGCCGCCGGACGGCAGCTCTGGGAATATACTCGATCTGCTGGACGATGTTGTTGATGTGGAGGCAGTGAATCAACAGCAATCACAACATCAGCAAGAACTTCAGCAACATCAGCAGCAACATCAGCAGCATCAGCAGCAACAACTTCAGCAACATCATCAGCAACTACAACAAGATCCAACGATAGTTGTCCAAAAGCCGCCAGGTCAAAAGATATCCATCAAAAGTGTCGATGTGCTGAGGGAGCCAGCATTGTTGCCCTTCGACTTCCAGTTGCCCAGCGCCGTGGATCAACACCAGCAGCAGCAGCAGCAACAGTTGCCCCCGTTGCCGCAGTTGCCCACGCTGATGATGCCCAACAATATGCTGGACGTGGAGCCGGAGAAGCCGCGTCAGCCCAAGATCTACATACGCAATGTGGACATTTTAAAGGAGCCCATGCTGTTGCCTGGCATGGGATTCAATGGCGTGCCCGCTGCCAGTGTCGCCAGTCCCGTGGAGATTTATCCCGCCGAAACGCTGCTAACGCCGACGGGTCCAGTTGGTCCGTTGCCCGGATTCGAGCCCGCTCTGGCGCCGCTGGCCAACATGTGCGCCGAGGCATTCAGCTTCGAGTCCGTGCTCAGTGGTGCAGGCACCGCCAGCAACGTCAGCAGCAGCAGCAACAACTTTAGCGCTTTGGATCTCGACTTTGGCGTGGACTTTGAGCACAGTGTGCCCCTAGTAACGGAGCCAACGCCACCGCCAGGACCAGGACCAGCACCACCACCACCACCGCCGCTGCCGACAGCGCCAATGGCCAGCGGCGAGCAACTGACCGATTTGAGCACAATCCAACAGGATGAGCTCAACAGCTACTTGCCAGTTAATCCACATCCAGCAATAACAACATCAACAGCGGCGGCAGCGTCGACGGCATCCAAGCAAAAGATCTTTATCAAGAATGTGGACATATTGAAGGCACCACAGCGTGGCACTTTGCATCTGCGCACCGTCGACGAGCTCAATCTGATGAATCGCAACGAGGTGGAGCATCTGATTGTGCCCAATCGCGAGCCGTTGCCGCTGGAGCTGCCGCTGAGTGCGCCAGCAACAACGCTGGAGTCCTCCCTGGTCGACTTCCATCAGCAGCCACAGGGATCGGCGCCTTCTTTGAGCTACGACGACAGCTACGATTTGGCTGAGGATCTGGAGTGCTGGCCCTGGATGGAGGAGGCGGCGACAGTGGGAGTTGCATCGGAGCAGGAAACAGGGAACAGCACGCAGCTGGAGTTGCCGCACAATGCCGAGGACATACTCATCAAGGATTTCCCACAGCTGTATGCACCGCAGACGCCAGACGTGACCAACGTGCCCCCTCCACCGCCACCTCTGGTGCCCGTCACAGCCTCGCCAGCGACGACTGCGAGTGTCACCACCACTGATCATCTCAGTGGTCCTCCAGTGCCGCCACTGGTGCCGCTGGCAGCCGAAGCGCCGGCCGAGAAACCCGCTCGCATCTACGTGGCCAACAACCTGCTGCCCGCTGCCGTCGAGCCACCGCTGCCCGGTGGCACCTCGGTGCGGGGTCGTCCCTACGGGGCCAAGCAGGCGGGTCAGGCCAAGCGACGTCCGGCCCAGGGAGTTGCCCAGGCGCCGGAGGGCGGCAAGTGCACCGTGGAGGGCTGCATGTTCCGGTTCAAGTCGCCGTCGACTCTGGAGTACCATGGACGGTGTCACAACGGAGCACTGGGCTCGGCACAGCCGATGATCTGTCCGGAGTGCAGATCGACGCAGTTCAGCAACTGGAATTGCCTGCACACGCATCTCTGGCGCACGCACGAGATCGACATGGAGCTGTACTGCTGTCAACTGTGCAGCTTCAAGACGCCCATCTACTCGCGGCTGGTCAACACCCACGCCAAGATCCATTCCGAGGAGCGCAACTACAAGTGCGAGCAGTGCGGCAAGGGATTCAAGAACACCAAGCAGCTGAAGAACCATCGACGACTCCATCGCACCCAGGGTCTGGGCATGGCCAAGTCCAGTGCCTCGGAGGAGCTGGCAACGACTCCGACGCCCACTCCGCACACGACTCCCACGTTGCATCGCTGCGAGGATTGCGGTGCCGCCTTCAAGCATCGGAAAACGCTGCGCGAGCATCTCTGCAAGCAGCGCAACGAGCAGCCTCAGTGCTCCAGCTGCCAGGTAGGATTGCGAGACTACGTTCCGCCGCACAGTGCTGCCATTTTAGCTAGATAATCTGGCTAGAAATCTGGCTAATTGGCAGGCTATTAATTTTATATAATTGAGGTATTTAGTTAGAAAATTGAGGTATTTAAATATAACAAGCGACAGTGTTGCCAGTTTAGCTAGGTAATCTGACCAGAAATCTGGCTATTTTTTTAATTATTTGCAGGCTACTAATTTTATTTATAACATATATATATTTTTATTATTGCAGGATATTAATTTTATATATACGTAATTGAGGTACTTAAATATTACAAGCGACAGTGTTGCCTGTTTAGCTAGAAAATCTGGCCAGAAATCTGGCTATTTTTAAAATTATTTGCGGGCTATTCATTTTATATATTGCCTGTTTATCTAGAAAATCTGACCAGAAATCTGGCTATTTTTAAAATTATAATTGACGTATTCAAATCAGAGGTGCGTAAGAAATCTAAATGCGGGAGCAGCCGCTAGCTGCCAGAGCCCATGCGTGCCCACCGCTAATTTAAATATTACAAGCGACAGTGTTGCCTGTTAAGCTAGATAATCTGGCCAGAAATCTATTTTTTTTTTAATTATTTGTCAGATAAATTTAATATTCCCAAAAAAATATATATATTCTTTGTTGAAAATATATTTTATTGAAGTATTCTAATATTTGAATGGTTTTTTTGGATTATACAATTTATTCGATAAGATAAGATAATTCATAATCATATTTAAAATTTTGAGTGTTATCTCCGTTTTCTTGCAACTAATCTTAAAACACGTAGCTGTACAAGGGCAATTTTTGTATCATTGTTGGCCTCACACATTTTAATGCTTTCATCATCTTAGGAAATTTATAGCTATCTTTTTTGATGACCACTTGAAATTCTTCAACTTATTTTTATGTTTTTCATTTCAGCGCGTCTTCAGCTCGAAGAGCAGCCTCAAGCTGCACATGCGCAGCCATCAGGCCAACAAGCGCTTCAAGTGCGAAAAGTGCGAGTTTGAGGCAAACGATCACAATTCCTTTCGACGTCATCTTGCCACACATCGGGATCCCAAACGCTACGCGTGTCCGCACTGCGACTTCAAAGCCATACAGAGCACTGCGTATCGGGTAAACTTAAGATATACTTCCAATATTTCTCAGTTTAAAAGAGCGTTTTCCACTTGCAGATACATCTAGAGAAGCGTCATCCGGAGCAGGAGCTGTCCACCATTATATATAAATGTAACGTGTGCAATTTTTCCAGCATCAATCGTGGCCTGCTGCTGGTCCATCAGGCCAAACACGAACCAGCTCCAGCTGAATCTTCAAAGATCAAAGTGAAGAGCAGTTCTCTGCTCGCACATTCCAAGGAACAGGATGAAGTGGCTTTTCTGCCGCCAGACAGCGCTCTGAATGCCTAGAACTTTGTATATATTTATCAGATTTATATATTATATATATAGCATATGGTCTTGTACAAATGGAACACACAATGTGCCGTCGTGTCACAGGGTTGTCACAAGTTGAAGAGTAGTTTATAGATAATTTTATACCAAAATTACATATGCCAATGTTAGTTATGTCTAGAAATTTCCCAAATCTTTTCAAACAATGCGATTTAACTTAGTTGAGTCGAATCGATTCACTTAAATCTATGTAAATACTAAAAGTAAGTATATCTTGTGATCTGCCCTCAAGCAACGTTCGTTAAAATTTCTTAACAGAAAGTTTGAAAAGATTTAGTAATCTTCGGAATTCATCGAAGATTTGTTCCTTTTCATTTGATTGTCAAAATCTTTTGAGTTTTTCCGAATCATCTGTAAAACATTTATCAATAGGATGATTTGCTTTGTTAATGTAAATATGTATATCGAACAAAAAAAAAGTATATAATATATATTTCGTAAATTAAAAACAAGCATTTATTTTTAAAAATAACTGAAAGTCAGATTTTTTGCCAGATTTTAGCTAGATTTGAAAAGGTAATGTAAAAACAAGGTAAAAAAAAGCGTAAGCACAAATAAAGTTTGTGATATTAGGCATTTGTTTTGATTATATGAATAATTTTAAATACCTTTTAAAAATGTCTAAAAATAGTTAAAGCATCAACAGTGTTGTACAATTACAATGTTCTCAACAACGTGCAAGTATACGAGTATTTTATGTTCGGAATAACAAAGATCTCTCAGTTCTCTCTTGTTTATGTATCCGTAATGTACAACTGTCTGTTAGCTGGCTGTGCAATCTTTTAAGTCTCGCTTTAGCAGTCGATCGGGTAACAAGTTTGTCGCGTATTCGAAAGATTCAACTTACATATTATATATAGTATGATGCATCAAGAACACATACTACTTATTTAAAAGTGCACATTTGAAAGTAAATAAGTGGTTAACGTGAATTAGTGATAAAACAAAACTTATCTAGTAATGTATCTTGTGGACAATAGAATCTAACTTTTTCTATAACCTGCGATACCAAAACCTCAAAGTTTAAAGTAGATGTTATAGGTATATAGTAATTAAATCATTCAGATAATCGACAGTTTATCAAACAGTTGCCCCCAACATTGTGGAATTAAGCAGTAGACTCAACTGGACAAGACAACTATGCAAACAAGTTAGTAAGAGCCAGTTGAGAGTACGCAACTAAATGATACCCTGTAATTATTTGTAAAACAGCCGCCAGGTGGCGCTTTGCTTTATTTTTATACAATTTACAAATTACTGGCCAACTTAATTTCGTAGATCAGAAATAAAAAGAAACCGATTGCACTTAATCCAATATACCCCATATAATGCACTAACTTTTATTAACCTTGCTGCACTTGTAATTTAAAAATACAATAATATTTTTAGTATTACACACTGGTTTTCTGATAATGAGATTTCACAACTTGCATTTGAAGCGCCACAGTTATCCTAATACCCTGTAGTTCTGATATTATGCACTGGGTCGTTCATGCTTATATTCATTTGAATTTAAAAAAATTGGAAAGTTTTAAAAGTTAGTTAATGGGTATGTAAAGTCAGAGAGTTTTCTTGTTTGTTGGCATGTCATTGCTTTCAATAACTTATGTGCACTGTACATTTATGTTTAGGTATTTGTATGAATGAATTCAAGTGAATCACAGTTCTTTTTAAAATATATATAAAATTTCCAGAGATAAGAATAATGTCGGTTGAATCACCACAAATATGCTGAACTTTTACCTAATCATTTACATTTTCTACTGTTTTTTTTCCAAAGCTACTTATAAATTTTCAGACAGTTTTAATACGTCTGCAGTTGGCAGCACAAGTAGTTTAAAAATATAAAAAAAGAAGACTCCAAAAAATACCACGATTTTAAGCCAAGCAGGTTCATTATAATTATCGATATTTGAATATTCCAACCTTCATAAAATTGAGAAAATATTATCAAAAGGAATGAATGTCCTAATATTTATAATGTTTATAAATCAGGTACTAAATTATATATTAGAATAAATGCAGATTTTTGTGATCGTAGAGAAATTCAACCCGTACAAAATGTGGATGATCTATCTTCTGCTCACCGTAAGCTTCACAAATGCCGAAATTCCTGACTGCGATTACTTCGACACAGTGAGATTGACGGATAGTAAACAGTTCCCAAATGGCTCGTATCTGTACAAGAAAGTGATAATTCCTAAGGAACAAACTGGAGAATACGATTACGAGATTCTGGCGGATGGAGAAATGGTGGATGTGCCAAAGCATCTCAGAGGATGTGCCTGTAAGCTGGGCACCTGCATAAGATTCTGTTGCCCAAAGAATCTGGTGCTAGTTTATGATGAGCGCAGGTGTAGTGGAGACATAAACAAAATGGTGAATTTTGATCTTTTCGTGGAGCTAGGTCTGCCCAATGGCAGTCGCGTGAATAAACATCTAGTGGATGAGCTAATAATTCAGGAGGATCTGCCAGTGCCCTGTTCGGGACACTTTTACCTCGATGCCAGTCAATACGATAGAGATGGATTTACGTTATTCGAGGTTTGTTTGAGATTTTGTCAATAGACTAATTGCAAGTTAATAATTAGACATTTTAAAGAATGGAACTTTACTACGCGAATATGATAATACCATGGTGTCCAAACGGGAATATTGTATCCAACCCCATCCGATCCGAAGTTCGGGCAGCGATAACATGGTCACCCTATTGCCGCACTTTTGTGAAGATTCCCCTCCGAATCGATGGCCAAGCACTATATGTATGTATATGGCAAGTTAACACTCATTCCTTCGATCAGTTTCAATATATTTCAGTGCTGACTCTGACCATTATCTGCCTGATTCTCACGATTATCGTATATCTGTCGCTGCCAAAATTACGGAATCTTCACGGGATTTGTTTCGTATGCTACTTGGTCTGTTTACTGGTGGTCTATATGTTGCTTCTTTCCGACAAATGGAAGTGGATTATGTCCATAAAGGCCTGTCAAGCTAATGGTATAAGAGAATCAAGTTTAAAATCCACATCTTAATTAAATTCTTCACTCTTACCATAGGTTACATTGGGTATTTCGCAGTAATGGCGGGATTTCTCTGGTTAACTGTCATCAGTTATGATCTGTGGAACAGTTTTCGAAGCAAAGTCAACAATATTCAACAATATACGCCCAAATATCGGTTCGGGATCTATAGCATCTATGTCTGGGGAGTGGCTGCAGTTCTAACCACAATTGTGATTGTTATGGATCATGCTCTGGATGCAGATAATGAGGATCATTTGCCTTGGATACCAGGAGTGGCACTCTATAACTGTTGGATCAAAAGTGAGTTGATCAATTGAGATACTGATAGACTGATACTTAGACTTATAATCACTTTCAGCCGATGACTGGTCTGCGATGATCTACTTCTACGGCCCAATGTCACTGCAGATAATTTTCAATCTAATAATGTTTGTTCTGACGGTGAGATCAAGTATCTTTACTTTGAAGTTATTGTAACTATTTGTTATAATCTTTGATAGGCTGTTTATATTCTGCAAGTCATGGAAGAGACTAACGTGGCACGACAGGAACGCCAAAATCGACTCAAGTCTGATAAGCAAACGTAAGAAATTGACTAAAAATCGATTATAATATTTATGACCATTTCATTTATTTACTTTAGCTATGGTTTATTTGTACGTCTCTTTGTCATCATGGGTGTAACCTGGACCTTTGAAATCTTCTCGTATCTATCACAAAACAATGAAGTTCTGGAAAATATATTTGTACTCTTCGATTATATCAACTATGCCCAGGGAATACTCATATTCATTTTGTTCGTGCTCAAACGCAGTGTTTTAAAACTATTTTCGGATCGGTAAGTATTTTCGGAGCTATGGATAAAGTCTGAAACACATTTATAATGGGGTTTCTATACTTTTTTGTGAAGTCTAATGGGTATAGAATCAACTTCTGATGATGAAAATGAAGAGATTGTACTTCAAGAAAGGGAAGGAGAATTGACGAGAAGAGACATCGTCCCAAGTATTTTAAATTAGGTAAAAAAAAAACTGGCTTCTAATTTACTTTCATCTTGTTTATTGGTGTCTGTTAAGTGTCCCATTATTAAATTAATAGTAAATAATTATTTTCCATACGGTGAATGTTTCGCATTTTCTTGGTTTTTCTTCCGCTCGGTGTGGGTGCATTCTATTTTACTCATATCCTTGACTTAACCATTTTATATATAGTACAATTAATTTAATAAATTGTTTCTTTCAGCGTTTGTCACAGGCGACAAAGTTCCCAAAATACTGCAATGAGTTCTACAAAGAGTTCGTATTTAAGATCGAGTTCTTCAAGAATTTCTAACAAGACGATTTCTAAACCGGATGGAAGTGAAATATATTTTATGAAAAAAACTCAGGCTCCAATTTGTACAAAGCAATTATGATTCTTATCTATTAACAGTTTATATTTTGAATGTATTTGACAATTTATTTATATAGATAAATAAAAACAATTAAAGTAAATGAATTATTAAAGTGAAGTTAAAGATTTTCGTAGACTTTTTATTAACTTCCGTGAGTTGTTTATAATTTATTTAAGATTTTGAAAAGCCAAAAAATTAGTTTGTGACGTCTGTTTCTGAAATATTTGGTCAGTTAACTGGTATGATCATACGGGTAAGTATATATCATTATTACCCAACACTTTAGGATATTATTTATTTACATAAATGCTGGCGTTAAGAACACGCAACGTTTAGAAAAGTCCTATAAAAGGGCATGAATGTGGTAGGGACTTGATTAGATAATAATGGATAAGTTGTTGCGAGCAAGTCAACGTATTCTGCCCTCAAATGCCGCTGAGGGCAGACTTGGATCAATCGAGTTGAACTTGTGGCTGGCACAGTTGGTCGGGCTGCCTCTTCTTGGCCTGAAACGGGAGACGCGTCTGCAGAGGATCTGGATTTCATTACTTGGAGCATTCGTGCTATTCTCTCTCTTTTGGTATATCATTTTCGAGCTCTACGATCTCTGTCTGAATTGGCGAGACCTCGACAAAATGACTCAGAATCTTGTGATGACGTTGACTCATGTGATTTATTGTTTAAAGGTTAGCTCCAAACTGAATAAACCGAAGTGCTCTATTAAATTTAATTTTTTAGGTTTTTAATACCTTTTATCACTATGAAAGTCTAAAAGATATTGTTCAGAAGTTGAGTGCCATCACTCGAGCCTGTGTTTTATCCAAGAAGCAAACGGAAACTTTTCATAAAGCTGAAATGGAAAGCAAGCTGGTTATGCTCATGTATTTTCATCTTGTTCTCTTGCCGGGCGCAATGGGATTAGTTTGGGTTTTATTATGTAAGTAGACAAAAACATTTTCATTGTTTTATTATCTTTAACAATTGAGTAGTTCCAGATGATTTAGCCGGCATACGCTTTCCGTACAGAGCTAAACTTCCAGATTTTCTGCCACCGATCGTACAATACTTATATATGGGATTTAGCGCTTCCGTCTTGGCACTGGAAATCACAACCATTGACTATCTGAATATATTGCTAATGAGTCAGATCTGTATGCATTTAAAGGTCCTCAACTTGGCCTTTGATGAGCTCCACGTGACTCCGGATCAGAGACTGAGGGTTGAACCTTATGAATGGCTTATATCGATCGTCAAATATCACTGCGAGTTAATTGTGTAATTGTGAAGTAGGCTAAATGAATGATCTTTAAGATTATATATATTTTAAATATTGCAGTCTACGTCAACACGTGGAGAGAATCTACAGACTGCCCGTAATGTTGCAATTTGTCAGTTCCGTGGTGATCGTCGCCATGACGGCATTCCAGGTGATCGTGGGAGATGGATCAAAGAGTTCTGTTATTATGGATCTTCTGCTCTGCTGTGTACTTTGTCAACTGTTCCTATATTGTTGGTTTGGAAACGAAGTCTACGAACAGGTGGATAATACATGAAATATAATTAAAAATTAATTTAGTTATTAATTTTTATCTTTTGATCGTCCAGAGTAAAACCCTTTCAACCTCTGGTTTTGGTTGTAGTTGGCATGAGTTTGACAAGAGGTGTAAGAAAACTCTGCTCATATTTATGATAAATGCGGACCGTCCATTTCTCTTCACTGCTGGAGGATTCATGGATCTCACTTTGCCAAGTTTCACATTCATCATAAGCAAGTCCTATTCTATTGTGGCCGTGCTTCGTCAAATGTACAGCAGGACTTAGGAAATAAATGTCAAATGTGAACTATCCATCATTAATTATGTAATTAAATAATAAAGTACTTTCTGAAAAGCAGACATAAGAAATTGACTTGAAATCGATTATAATAGATTTTAATTATTTTATTTATTTACTTTAGTTGTAGTTTACTTTTTCGTTTCTTTGTCATCATGGGTGTAACCTGGACCTTTGAAATCTTCTCGAGTCTATCATAAAACAATGAAATTCTGGAAAATATATTTTTACTCTTCGATTATATCAACTATGCCCAGGGAATACTCATGTTCATTATTATTAATATAATTAATTGATAATTAATATAATTAATTGATTAACAATATAGTTAATTGTTTCTTTCAGCAATTGTCACAGGCAACAAAGTTCCCAAAATACTGCAATGAGTTCTACAAAGAGTTCGTATTTACGATCGAGTTCTTCGAGAATCTCTTACAAAACGATTTCTAAACCGGATGTGAAGTTAAATATATTTTATGAAGAAAACTCAGGCCCCAATTTGAACAAAGCAATTATGATTCTTAGCTATTAACATTCCAAATTCTGAATGTATTTGACAATTTTATTTATATAGATAAAAGAAAACAATTAAAGTGAATGTAAAATTTAGGATTGTCTTTGACTTTTCTAGACTTTTGATTCACTTTTTTTTCACAAATTAGTGCTGTGAGTTGTTTATAATTTATTTGAGATGCTTTCTTAATTTTGAGAAGCCTAAAAATTAGTTTGTGACGCCTGTTTCTGAATTATTTGGTCAGTTAACTGGTGTGATTATACGAGTAAGTACACATTATTATTACACAACACTTTAGGATATTATTTATTTAAATAAAGGCTGGCGTTAAGAACACGCAACGTTTAGAAAAGTCCTATAAAAGGGCATGAATGTGGTAGGGACTTGATTAGATAATAATGGATAAGTTGTTGCGAGCAAGTCAACGTCTTCTGCCCTCAAATGCCGCTGAGGGCAGACTTGGATCAATCGAGTTGAACTTGTGGCTGGCACAGTTGGTCGGGCTGCCTCTTCTTGGCCTGAAACGGGAGACGCCTCTGCAGAGGATCTGGATTTCATTACTTGGAGCAGTCGTGCTTTTCTCACTCTTTTGGTATGTCATTTTCGAGCTCTACGACCTCTGTCTGAATTGGCGAGACCTCGACAAAATGACACAGAATTTTGTGTTGTCATTGACTCATGCGATGTATTGGTTAAAGGTGAGCTCCAAACTATAACTAAAATAAGCCCAAGTGCCTTATTAAAACTTATTTCTTTAGGTTTTCAACACCTTTTATCACTATGAAAGTCTAAAGGATATTGTTCAGAAGTTGAGTGCCATCACTCGAGCCTGTGTTTTATCCAAGAAGCAAACGGAAACTTTTCATAAAGCTGAAATGGAAAGCAAGCTGGTTATGCTCATGTATTTTCATCTTGTTCTCTTGCCGGGCGCAATGGGATTAGTTTGGGTTTTATTATGTAAGTAGACAAAAACATTTTCCTTTTTTTTTTGTCTTTAACAATTGAGTAGTTCCAGATGATTTAGCCGGCATTCGCTTTCCGTACAGAGTTAAAATTCCAGATTTTCTGCCATTGATCGTACAATACTTTTATATGGGACTAAGCGTTGCCCTCTTGGCACTGGCAATCACAACCATTGACTATCTGAATATATTGCTAATGAGTCAGATCTGTATGCATTTAAAGGTCCTCAACTTGGCCTTTGATGAGCTCCACGTGACTCCGGATCAGAGACTGAGGGTTGAACCTTATGAATGGCTTATATCGATCGTCAAATATCACTGCGAGTTAATTGTGTAATTGTGAAGTAGGCTAAATGAATGATCTTTAAGATTATATATATTTTAAATATTGCAGTCTACGTCAACACGTGGAGAGAATCTACAGACTGCCCGTAATGTTGCAATTTGTCAGTTCCGTGGTGATCGTCGCCATGACGGCATTCCAGGTGATCGTGGGCGATGGTTCAAAGAGTTCTGTTATTATGGATCTTCTGCTCTGCTGTGTGCTTTGTCAACTGTTCCTATATTGTTGGTTTGGAAACGAAGTCTACGAACAGGTGGATAATACATGAAATATAATTAAAAATTAATTAATTCTATTGATCTTCCAGAGCAAAACCCTTTCAACTTCTGGTTTTGGTTGTAGTTGGCATGAGTTTGACAAAAAGTGTAAGAAAACTCTGCTCATATTTATGATAAATGCGGACCGTCCTTTTCTCTTCACTGCTGGAGGATTCATGGGCCTCACTTTGCCAAGTTTCACATTCATCATAAGCAAGTCCTATTCTATTGTGGCCGTGCTTCGTCAAATGTACAGCAGGACTTAGGAAATAAATGTCAAATGTGAACTGTCAATCAATTTAACTACACTTAATTATGTACTTAAATAATAATGTACTTTATCACTCTCACTTATTGACTTCTATGATTGTTACACTACTAACGACTTCGCACTTCAACGGTATCATTATCCCATTAAGCCCAATGAGTGTCATTAATTATTTAGAGCTCAAACTATAATAGGTATCTTATTTACAAATATAATTTACTCACCTATGTAAACTAAATTTCGTAAGAACTTTTTTAAAATTAAAATAAATTGAATATCTTAACGAAATCTGTTCTTTTCTAAAGGGAACACATCAGTACTTTTTAAAAAGTCTAAGTGTTAATTTTAAAGTAAGACACACACGAAAATAGTAGCACAAATGGAAGGCTATGCTTCGCTTTTACCACTGTGATCAATATCCGACTCTTATACTTAAACTCTTATACGACCGGCAACTGTTGCGAATGTTTATTTTTTTGTTAAAATGAGATTGGTAGAGAAATTCGCAAAACAAGATTGTTCTCTGCGTTTGTATACATACATGTATGTATAATTTGTTTGTATATTATTTGTTTGTATTCGAGAAAAATGCGAGAGAGTTCTCTATACAATCTGTTGACTGTGGTTGCACAGTGGTTGAAATGTTATTATAAAGTATATGACTTCTGTTATTTTATTTGTATATCCAACACTTATCTTTTACATTTTATTTTATCGAATTCAACTCAAAGTCCGCTTTTTGATTATATAGAATTTTATCTTTTGTTTTTTGTGCATAACAAATATTGCTTAAAATTTTCAGACATTCAATTATATTTTAAGTTCCCAATATTTCAGTTATTTATGCACCATATTATTTATTAAATAAAATAACCTGATGCCAACAAAATTTTAAATTAGAAATGGTTTTTTTTGGTGTCACTGTGCAAAATACAGAGCTCAAGTATCTTAACGCAAAGCGTGGGTTAAAAGACAGAGAGCGAGAGAGCATTAAAGAAAGAGAGAGTTGTTTAATATCGCAATGTGAAACTTAATAAAAAAAAGCTCATTTAAATATCAGCAGCAGACTTGAACAAACATTTCGTTCTCGTAGCGTTAAAAGCCTCAATTAGAAAAAATAAAATAAAATGAAATTATTTCATAGAACTTTTTGCACGACCATCTGGATGGTAACTAGTGAGAGAGGGTGTGTGCTTCTTTGCCAATTCGTGGAAGCGAATGAGAGCGCTGACGTCAACTGACTGGGAGTAAAATTAAAAATAGCACTGTCAGTATATTCCTGTTGCTCGCCGCTGATTGAAGCTTTTCTTATAGTTTCTCGTAGTAAGATTACTAATACAAAGTGTGTGTAAATTATTCAAATTACCACGTTTATAATTTCTCAATGAATTTTGTTTACATATTTAACCACTAACCGGCATAAATATTTACAACAACGATTTGTAAATTGAGAATTGTTGGCGGCAAAAACTCATCAGACAACAATGAACTTGTGTGTGGTTTGAGAGTGTTTCCCAGTATGTTCTAATGAGTAATTCACTTCGGCTATACAATAAAAGAAAGCTGATTACTGTAGAGTCTACAGTGTAGACAGTGAGAGTAAGTGGAAAGAGAGGGGGAATTTGACAACATGATAACGCCCACAAAATCACCGACAGCTTTGTCATTGTTGACACTTTCTTGCTGTGGAAAATATAATACGTATCGCGATATTTAAATTAAAAAAATAAGCATGCATATCATGTGTTTTTTATTTTTCTATTTGGTACGCTTTCTCAGAACAGATTATAAAAATCATATATGTTAAAATAATGTTGATATCTGCCTAATTTTTGAAAAGATATTTGAGGCACTGTGCGACGCGTCTATAAATTTTTGACCGTTTTCTAAGAATTAAGAGGATTTGATTTTGAATAAAAATTCAAAATATTCTTTTCTGTTCCCTGTTTAATTGGATTCTCATATGAGTATAAACATATTAATCTGAAAGATCAAGTATATCTTTATATGTACGTACAGTGTGCCACTTCATACAGCGGAAGAAAAAATATTTAAATTTTTTACCAAAAAAGTTGTATTTTATATAAATTTGGTATTCAGTACAAATCACTGCGGACGGCAGTCCGCGCTAATGACGAAAGCAGCACGAAGTACACAGGAAGAATGGAAAATTTGCTATGACTGTCCGATCAGGTCGAGTTATATACCGATCGAAAGGTATCAAACGAAAGGTATTAAACTTACAAATGTGCATACTAAGACTTTTGAAAACTCACCTGGTTCGTGAGATAAACAGGTGTAAGTGGGAGGGGCAAAATTTAAATGATTGGAGCTAATGAGGCCGTTGGAGCCTTTTTAATTTTTTACTTTTCTAATCAAAAATACACGTCGAATGACACCTTGAACAGCAAAATCTGATCAGTGGCTCAAAAGATAATTAATTTTGAAATTTTTACGCCTTCCGAAAATGAGATGAAAAGTCAGTCTGTTTGTTTGTTTGTTTGTATGAAATCGTTGATTTAGCTTAAAAGTTTGAATGAGGACTTGTTCCTGCTCAAAAATCTAGAAACGTTTGTTCTACGACTTTTTCAAAAAATCGCTAGCTTAGCGGGAAATCGCTAAAAACCGCTAAAATTGAAACCCCCATAGCATCCAAACGATAGAAGCTACAGAAGCGATCTATATATCGTTGAAATTCAAAGGGCTCTTAGGCATACCTTCAACGTTTATTTTTTATTTAAAAAGGTAGAATGGGAATAGGACAGCAGCTGCAAAGTGTCTTAGGAGCCAGAATTGAAGGGTGCTGATAGCTTTAGCGCTGGGCATTTGTGTTTGTAAAGGGGACCAGTGTTGCCAGACAGTTTGTTTTAGCTGTACAAACAATAAACAAAATTAACAAAGCTATACTGTCAAAAAATATTGCAATTTCAAAATTTCTGATGTCTTATTCAAAAATTTCTGATATCCCATAAAAAAACCTCTTTACGAGGTAAAAGTCTAGTGACGAAAGCATTTTCATGTCCCAAAATTTCTGATATCCAATTTTGTGACGAATAATATTAAGTTTTACACATAAATTATTTTAAACAACATTTTTGCATTCGGCACTGCGCAAAACAGTGAGTTTTATTTGGTATGAAGAATTGAGACATTTAAGCGCAATGTGCCGAGTGTCAAAATTTTGTTTAAAATAATTTATATGTAAAACTTAATATTATTCGTCACAAAACTGGATATCAGAAATTTTGGGACATGAAAATGCTTTCGTCACTAGACTTTTACCTCGTAAAGAGGTTTTTTATGGGATTTGTAATTCAGTAAACCTGACAACTAAAGATCAGCCTTTCAATTCTGCAAGCGAAATGAGGATGGGCACAGCCCCCTAGTGTATGCATAAATTACTTATTGGCTTTGCTGCCAAATCAATACAATGTGTTCAATTTCCAAAATCAATTTATTATACAGCCAGCGGGTAGAGTACAACTGAAAACACATTGTAGTCATATATGTATTTGCTCTGAAAATGGAAGTAAGTATATTGTACATTTGCTATATGTATGATGATGTCAGAGAACTTAGATGTATAAAGTGATCATATACATATGTATGTATTTATGTTTGTTCGCAAACATGGATTCGTTTAAGAGTGCAAGATAGACAAATAAAATTTGAAAAAAAATTTAAATTTTATTCGAGATGTATTTCCAAGAATTCATTTGATTATTTGTTTGATCACGATCATACTGATGGGTATTTTAACTTTGTTATGAAATATGCAACAACAGAAACGCGATCAGCTTATAGATTCAAGTTGAGCACAATAACTGGAAACAATAAACTGATCAAGTTGAAGACAATAACTTGCGTCTATAAGCTGATCACGTTTCTTCAATTCCTGGGAGTTTTGTAGTCAGGAATCTTCATCAGCGATCTCAGACAATCTGACTCTTTATGTATGATAGTATTTTATTTTATTTTTAACTTTATGCTGTTATAGGGAATCTTGTCGTCGTGGTTACTGCTTCCACAAGCACCAGATGTATAACATATGCGAAAGCAATTGGCAAGAGTCGAAACTTTTGCAGTCTTGAATTCATTTTAGTATTTGCGAACTTATTTTCGAGCATGGAAGTCTAAAGATCGAGCAGGCAAAACATTTATGAGCTTTGTGAAATTTCTAAAGTACGAATATGAAATACGTGTAAAAACTGTTGCATAGTTTGTGTACAATAAAATTTACCTTAAATTAATTTTAATCACCACATAGTGTTCCGATATCGAAAAACTCATTTGCTTCGAAGCTCCTTAACATACAATTTTTTTTTCGATATTGGATATTGTTTGAAATAACTTTAGCAAAATCTATTTTGAAATGTGAAAGAATCCCGGAAGCTTTATCCTTTCATTTCGGACTGATTTCCTCAGAAGTCATAAAATGTAAAACAAATTTATTAAACAGCGCCATAAATTGTTTGAATTAATGAATTGAATTAATTTGCATTTGGTCATCGTTGTTTATTCTAAATAAAATTTGCCGTTAAGTTGATAAATACACAGAAAGCAGATCGGGACAAAATAAAAGATCTATTAACAAAATTAAAATGCAGTACAAAATATGATTGTTATTGTAATATATTTTTTATATTTTCGGTATTAAAATTATTATCAAATTTTTTATGATTTGCTAAAGGGAACTCTCCGAGAATCATCATGCGAAGTTGGATAGGACTTCTGCTAACTCTGCTTTTCATAAGCAGCATAGAGTCCGAAATTCCTGACTGCGATTACTTCGACACAGTGAAATTGACGGATAGTAAACAGTTCCCAAATGGCTCGTATCTGTACGAGAAAGTGATAATTCCTAAAGAACAAACTGGGGAATATGATTACGAGATTCTGGCGGATGGAGAAAGGGTGGATGTGCCAAAGCATCTCAGAGGATGTGCCTGTAAACTGGGCACCTGCATAAGATTCTGTTGCCAGAAGAATCAACTGCTCGTCGACGACGAACGCCAGTGCAGTGAAGCTATTTCTGAGGAAATTACGTACGATCCATTTGTGGATATAACGCTGGACAATGGCACTGAGGTCAGAAGGCATGTGCTTAACGAGTTCATTGTCCAGCATGATTTGCCAGTGCCCTGCTCAGGACATTTTCACCTTGATCCGCTGAACGATAAATGGAAATTATTTGAGGTTTTGTTCTAATGTATTTTACAATTTAATATAATAACAAGCTTATTTTAGAATGGAGTCTTACTGCGTCTTGGGGATAACAAAAGTCTGTCCAAGCAGGAATATTGCATGCAGCCCCATCCCATTCAGAACTCGGAGGGCAAGGAAACCATTTTGATGCTGGTGCCGCACAATTGCTTGGATCCAGCTCCAAGTCAAATGCCATATCACATACGTAAGCCAAGGAGACGACTTTTGCTACTAAATATGATATAATTTCATTCCCAGTAAGAATTATCTCGGTTATCTTGTTGCTAATTACTTCCTTCGTTTACCTGTGGATCCCGAAACTTCGGACTCTGCACGGATATTGCTTCGTATGCTATATGCTTTGTCTCGCTTTGGCATTTGCATTAATTACTAACGATAATCTTCACAAGAACTGGGGTCTATTCGGATGTCAAGTAAATGGTATGCATAGTTAATTTCAATGTGCATAGTTGATCCTTAAAATCTCTGTATCCCTCTCAGGTTACGTGGGCTATTTCGCAACAATGGCTGGATTCTTCTGGCTAACTGTTATCAGTTACGATCTGTGGAACAGTTTCCGGGGAAACAACTACAATGTGCGACGGAGCACAAACCTGAATCAATTCTGCAAGTACAGTCTGTATGCCTGGGGAGCTGCCGCTCTGCTAACCATAATTATTATAATTGTGGATAGTAAATTGGATCGAGAGAATGAAGATAATTTACCTTATATACCAGGAGTTGCAATGTACAATTGTTGGGTCAAAAGTGAGTTGATGTTTAAACTAAAACTGCTTATCCTAATAAGATTTATCAATTGCAGCCCATGACTGGTCTGCAATGTTATATTTCCATGGACCAATGGCACTTCAAATCATCTTTAACATGACAATGTTTATTCTGACGGTAAGACCTGGACGACTCAATTTTACTCACAATGAAATGTTTATGAAATTGTATTCTTCTATAGGCCATTCGCATTGTGGAAGTGAAGAAGGAGCTGGAGAGTTTGAACTTACCCGAGGCACGTGAGAAGCACGTCAAATCGGATAAGCAGACGTAACAATTTTGAGTGATCACATTATAGACTCAAAATTATATCGTTTTTTTTTTTTTAAATATATTTAGGTACAGAATGTTCGTACGCTTGTTCGTCATCATGGGCATAGCGTGGACCTTTGAGATAATTGCATATCTGGTGCAGGACAACAGTACTTTGGAAAGTATCTTTAAAATCTTCGACTACATTAACTCTGGCCAGGGAATCATCATATTCGTTTTGTTTGTGCTCAAACGAAGCGTATTGAATCTCATTATGGATCGGTAAGTATCTTATTCTTATAAATATAAATTGTAATGAAATTTCCTCGACATTATTACAACTCAACATTTTATGGAAAAGAATTCGAGGTATAAATTCAACTGATGATGACGACGGATCCGATGAAGAGATCGCATTACAAGACAGGAACGGCATTGATAAAAATATCGGTCCTAATATTTTGAATTAGGTAAAACAATTGGCATGTCAATTAATTTTTTGTATTGTTTGTTGTTGGTTAATTTTAAAATTCAAAACTTTAAGTTGTCTGTCCTTTATTTATTCAACTTTGGACTAACAGATTAACCCGTATATGTTTTGAAATGGTTTTGGTTGTGGAATAACTTTTTTAATTTATTATTTGTTAACATAGAGTTTGAAAAAAATTTTTTTTTGTATGCATATTTTATAAGTTTTACTTTTCAGAATGCATCATGGGGCATTCCCAACTACAAAATACCCATTTCCACAGGCAGCCAGAGAAATGCGAAAGAAGACCGAGAAAACTACAGAAATAACGTCAATTTAGGTATTTAACATTAATCCAGGAAATTATTCAAATAAATTTTTATAAATGGTCGGTATATGAAACAGTGAGCATCAAAGAGGTTTTGATGCTTAGCATTTGACCGCTTTTTATATCCTGTGCCCATAGAAAATTATATTATGTTTATTATAATCCCATAATAAAATTTATATATTCTTGATCAGTATTAGAATTATATGTACTTAGTCATCTCCGACTGCTTGTCTTGAAAGTTTGAGTTTTTATGTTTTTGTGATAAAATATAAAGCATTGATTTATAAATGGTCTATTATATATTTATATATATATATATATATGTATAAAGACAAAAGTTATTCAAGAACAATAATATTAATAAACACAAGTTCTTAAAGGGCAGGGTATCTTAAAGTCACCTATTTTTTTTAATAATTTTTGTACACGAAAGCCTTAATAATAAAATATAATAACATGAGTCTGCTTTTTACAATTCCTATTGTCATACAGAGTTTTATTTAGATTTGTTTACAGTTTTATTGAAAGATAAAGTCATTATTAAATTCCCTATTTTGGGGCAAGTATATTGTATTATTAAAACTTTACAATTGTAATATCTGCATTGGTTTTGAATGCATTAAGACCTATAAAGAGCCATATTTATCATTAAATGTCACATAATTTTGGGTTCTAGTCAAAGTTTTTCTGACATCTGTTCATGTTAAGCAGACATGTGTAAATGGATTTCGAATATAAGCTCCAATATTTTCAGTATTCAATCAGTTTGCATTAAGTAGAGCTATGCGATATCTTCCAAAGATGAAATTCATTTTAATCCTGGCTTGCCTGACACTTTTCGTGGCCATTACTCAGGGCCAACGATCTTGCCGTGGCCGTGTTCCTACTGGTAAGTAACTGAATATGAGATTAATATTAAAGCTATTTAAATATTTACATTGTCTTTTCTACTAGCTGAGCAAAATTGTCTTGGCGGCAGAGATTCTGGAACTGGACGTCGGCGTCAATGTCGAAGGAATGCCAATGACGATATGTGGTACTACAACCAGGGAACTCAGTCCTGCAGGAAAATGTCCTATCGAGGCTGTGGTGGCAATAAGAATCGCTATTGCTCGCTGGAAGAGTGCGAAAGGAAATGCAGACGTGCTGAACCGGAAGTTGTAACTCTTCCAACTGTATCACTTGAAGCAGCTACAAACACTAATTAAATTAAAAAAAATAAAGATGATAAATTAACAAGATTAATGAGTTTTTTTTAGCACAAACTTTTTAAATATTCATGTTCTATTTAAACAAATTTTTTGTCAACTCAAAACTTTGTATGAATCAGACTCAATAACTTGTAGTTCTGTCAAGTTGCATTGACAACTTGTTGATGTATTTTTGACACGATACAAACTCATGCATTTTTAATTTTAGGTTGGGTCTAATGACACTATGACAAATGACTGAGAAATAATTATAGGTAAGCCTAAACAGTTTTTCGTGAATAATAGGAATAGGAATAATAGGCTGGCGCAAAAAGGGCGTCAACCCTTCAGAGGGTGTTACAATTTTGTCACGAAGTATGTGACACGCTAATAGACCCATAAAATTTAATTTTTGTTGAGGATAACGAGCTGCTATAATTCGAATTAAAAGTATATTATTATTTAAATTAAATTTTATTTAATTAGTCTGATCGTTCGCACTCAATTCTGCAAGCCTTCTGAGAACAGAATCGATTTTTATTGCCACCGCAGCCTTTGTAGGAAAGTTTCCTACAGAATCCACTCGTTGAATCGTAGTACCACATTGCATTATTGGCATTCTTAAGGCAGGAGGGTCGATAAGTGTGGCCTTCATTTCCATCGGCAATGCATTTCGGATCAGCTGCAAAACAAAATATATTGAATTAAAATTTTCTTTAAATATTTATAAATTCTCCATTTTACCGGGACTGACACTACCGCGACATTCATCCTGAGATTGAATGTGGACAACACAGAGAGTTAAACAGGCCAAGAAAAAGATTGATTTCATAGCGAAGCAACTTGTATAGCTCTACTTTATATTTGAGACTGTTTATATAGCAAATTAATCATGAATGTACATATGTCTGTTCAAGAACAGCTGTTCTTAAACAAAAGCCATATTTAGCTAGTCCTGAATTTAAAATATAAATTGTTTGTATGTATATAACCCTAGATATTTTAACATTGACTTTTTTCGAAAATATTATTATATATTATTTTAATTGTAAGCTGTAAACTTTAATGTTATATATTTCGTAAATATAATTTTTTTATCTGTATAAATAAAATAAATTTCTTTTATCCTTATTTAACAGATTCTTCACCTTCTCTTAAGACAACTTTTCGACGTTTTACTGTATGTTGTTGCTGGCAGCAGCTGTTGCTTAATGAATGTTCTGGGTATTTTTAATTTGCCAAGTCGCTATATAAGCACATATATATTTTGAGAGGTGCATTAGTTCAAACTGAGCAGAGTTTGAAGAGTTCTTTCAAAATGTTATTCATTCTAATCTTGATGCTTTCCTTAGCTTACGCTCAGGACATTGACGGTTGTTCTGGAAGTGCTGGTGAGTAAAATAATTCGATGAATACATTTTTCATTTAACTATATCGAGCCCTATTTGCGACAATAACGTATGCGCCATTTTCCGAAATTTTTTTTATGCCAATATGTTTATAAACACCACCCGCACCTGCACCTAAAATATTACATTTTTATTTTATATATTTACGGAGATATTGACCTGTGAATAATAACGTAAGCGACAAATAACACGAAGAAATCCACTTAACGAAACCTAAAAAACTCTCTCCTGTAAAATTGCGTTTTGGCGCATACGTTATTGTCGCAAATAGGGCTCGATATAATTATTTGTGCCTCACTCAGCTGATCCGGATTGCGACGGCATTAAAGATGTGGGACATGCGGATGAGGCGGGATGTGATCTGAATGCCAACGAAATGATGTGGTACTACAATGGCAAATCCTGCAGCAAAATGGTTTATCTTGGCTGCGGTGGCAATCGAAATCGCTATTGCTCTGAGTTTCTTTGTCAGCTCTTATGTGAGCGTATCTATAATAAAGACTCATCGAAATGGGAACATAGACACTTTTAAGACGCCAGAAAATAATTAAGATTCTTTATTAAATTAAATTTCATCATGTAGCTTAAGCTCCACTTTGATATTAGTTAAAACTAACCGTATTTTGAAACAGCTGTCGCGAAATACTAATTGATTAAATTGCAACCAACAATTTGCTATATAACGCTCACATTTTTACAGATTGAAATCAGTTTAAACAGAACTGTGTTTCTCTAAACTTCTCTTCAAATGAAGCTCGTTCTAATTTTGGTTTTCCTGGCGATCTACGTTGTCCACACTCGGGCCATCAATTGTCGGGGTCGTCCTCGTGAGTCCTTGATTTTGTATACTTATCTAGTAACAATAAATATGTGATTTTTATTAGTTGAACAGAGCTGCGATGATGTTAAGGATAAGGGTCACTCAAAACTGGTTAGATGTAAGGCTAACAGCAATAATAGAATGTGGTACTACGACAAGAGCAAGCACGGCTGTAGGTTCCTGAACTTTGGAGGATGTGGAGGCAATAATAATCGCTTCTGCTCTAAGGCAGAATGTGATTCCAAATGCAATGTATAATATTTTTAATATAATTTAAACATATTAAAATATTGAATATATCATATTTGATTGGTTATGGGACTTTAATTGAATTATTATTATTTTATCATTAAATTAGAAACTATTATCTGTGAATGCATAAGTAAATATATTGAGTGTTTTTTTTGTTTTGGTAATGTATTACTTGAAGAATGGGCCATAAGTGGCCCAAGAGTTGGTCGAATCCGTCCCAAAAAGGATAGAAATGGTGGTTGACCAAAGGGATAGTAAGACCGAGTACTAATTTTATGTGTTTGATTAAAAACTAAGTTTTAAATTTTTTTTTCAAGTGGTTAAAGTGGTGTCATGTTGGTATTGATATTTTAGTTTTTAGTTATTAAAATATATTAAAAATATATTTAAAGAATAAATTAAATCATATTTTTTAAGTTGAAACATTAGACTAAAAACCCTCATTTGAATTTTTTTAATATCTCATTTAGTTTAGATTTTATAGACGCCATAAATTGTTTGAAGGTGCTGGTTGAAATAAGCTGTGAGCTACTGTAAACTCAAAGCATTTCAAAATTACCATCCAAACTTAGAGCGAATATTCGTGTTTATGCATTTGAGTTGCTTAAAGCTTTCTAACAAAAGTGCTGCATACATTTTGGCTGCTGTTGGCTGAGAAAGCTGTGTGCAGAGCTTGCAAGTTTGCCACTTTTAGTTAACAGTGGAAGTCTTTAGCAAGCATTGCGCACTGACAGCGAATTTACCATTTCATATGTTCGGTGGCGGTTAAGCAAACAAGCAAACAAACGGAATAGGCGGAAAAATTAATTAAGTGAAAAATACGTTAAGTTTTGAACGTTCAAGTTAATTGTTTATATGCTTGTATGTGAAAGATAATCGAAAATTAACTCGTTGGGCTGCTCGTTACCAATTAAGTGAGTGCGTTTTCCAAACGGAATGTTTAAATATTTGTGAATTGTGAACTGTGACTCTTGATACGCGTATTTCGACATCTGCTTTGTCTGTTGGGATTTCAGTCTCAAGGCCAAGCTCTGTGGCATCCGTTCCGTTCCACAGAGATCTTCCGAATCGGAGCCTTGGATAAAATAGTGCCTGGTCTGGCCTGGCAATTAAAATGTGATTTTTATGGTTTGCAAAGAGAGCAAGAGCTACCCACAAGATTGTGTTGTTGCTTTTTTTTGTTGTGTCTGAATCGTTGAATCTTTGACAATATATATATAAACATACAAGTATGTAGTTGCCGGCACTTGAGATTCAATGTTAAGCGAAAAACCAGTTTCATTTTTTTTTGGTTTTTAACTCTCGTCTTCGACAATGTCGAATATAATTCGGGAATACCATGGAATAAGTTTCCCACTCCCAAAATATTGATCCGGCAAAATGGCAGAGACACGTTTAATTTTATGCGCTTATTAATACAATACTCGCAATTGTTTATATGTACATATACAAATGTTTATAATAATTAGCAATTGAAAGCTTTTGGCGAATCGAATCAGTCGAAGACCACCCCAAAATCGTTTTCGATTCGTAATCTTTGTGTTTCTCCATTTGGATAGCACCACAAACGAAATTATCGAATTAACCTATTATATCATAATGATAATTGTTTTTTTTTTTTGTCGTAGCTGACTTTGAACACGTACTCAGGCACAAGGCAACTTTAGTATATTAACCATGTTTACTTTTAAACACTTAAAATACACCCTACGTGTCATTCAGAGCTACATGGAGGTAATACCAAAATCGTATATCCCAAATAAACAGTTTTCTAGTCAATTAGTTTTAGGATATGGTATGAGTAAACCTTCAATTGCTTATCTTTTCCCCACTTTTGTAACTGTATTCGATGCATTTCGAACTGAAAACAAAGAATGTGAAAAACATAATCAAAACAAGCATAAGAATATATTTTTCAAGCCGAAGTTGGAATACGCTTCTAGAGAAGTTGAGTAATATTATTGTAATAAATTCTATTATGTTAAAGAAATGAATAGATCCGTCTATTTGTTGGGTATTTTACAACTATCTGAAATATACACATGTTATTCAATTAACTCAAAGTATAATGAATTCAATGAGAATTGCGATGAGACTAACTATGTATGTTACAGAGATAGTCAGATTTACAGTTAATAGTGTGCTTTCAACTGTCACTGTGCAAACTCGCTTTGAAAGCTTTACCAAGTGCTGATCTTTGACTCATTGTAATTAGTTTGTTTTCGTGTGAGCTTTTGCCAGCTTCAGCTGGCTAATTGAATTGCAAGCAGTGGCAATTAAATTGATCACTGCGGACGGCAGTCCGCGCTAGTGACGAAAGCAGCACGAAGGGTGCGAAGGCGACTAGCATATATACACAGGAAGAATGGAAAATTTGCTACGACTGTCCGATCAGGTCGAGTTATAAACCGATCGAAAGGTATCAATTAAACTTACAAATGTGCATACTAAGACTTTTGAAAACTCACCTGGTTCGTGAGATAAACAGGTGTAAGTGGGAGGGGCAAATTTTAAATGATTGGAGCTAATGGGGCCGTTGGAGTCTTTTTGATTTTTTTTTTATTTTTTACTATTCTAATCAAAAATACGCTTCGAATGACACCTTGATCATCAAAATCCGATCACTGGCTCAGAAGATAATTAATTTTGAAATTTTTGGTGCCCTTCTCAAAACGAGATGAAAAGTCAGTCTGTTTGTTTGTTTGTTTGTTTGTTTGTTTGTCTGTTTGTTAGTATCAAAGCGTTGATTAAGCTTTAAAGTTTGAATGAGGACTTGTTCCCGATCAAAAATCTAGAAACGTTTGTTCTACGACTTTTTCGAAAAATAGCTAGTTTAGCGGGAAATCGCTAAAAACCGCTAAAATAAAAACCCTTATAGCAGTCAAACGATAAAAGCTACAGTTGCGATCTATATATCGTTGAAAAGGTATTTTGAAGGGCTCTTAGGCATACCTTCAACGTTTTTTTTTAAGTAATAAGGTAAGCAGCTACAGGTGAAATAAGGTTTTTTTTTTACATTTTAGCGATTTAAGAAAAATCTACACATGAAATCACACTAAAATATTTTATTTATTATAGGCAATTTGATTCCGCGTTTTTTGACATATAACACATATCTGTCAAAATTCGTTTGGACAAGCTATTAACCTATTAACTGAATATACCTTTTACCTTCACACTACTGCTTGTAAATATGCAGTATGTACACTGCTTGCAGCGTAATGTGGAAATAAACTGCTTGCAAGTGGGGAATTCTTTCTGCGGCAGATAAATCATTTTATAATCAAAAATATAGAATCGTTTGTTCTACAACTTTTTCGAAAAATCGCTAGTTTAGCGGGAAATCGCTAAAAACCGCTAAAATGTAAGCCCCCATAGCATCCAAATGATAGAAGCTACAGATGCGATCTATATATCGTTCAAAAGGTATTTCGAAGAGCTTTTGGGCATACCTTAAAAGTTTTTTTTTTAACTATAAGGGTAAACAGTTACAGGTTAAATAAGGTATTTTTTCCTACATTTTGACAATTTAAGAAAAACCTACACATCAAATCGCATCAAATATTGCAATTTTAAAATTTCTGATGTCTTATTCAAAAATTTCTGATATCCCATAAAAAAACCTCTTTACGAGGTAAAAGTCTAGTGACGAAAACATTTCCATGCCCCAAAATTTCTGATATCCAATTTTGTGACGAATAATATTCAGTTTTACGCATAAATTATTTTAAACAAAATTTTTGCATTCGGCACTGCGCAAAACAGTGAGTTTTATTTGATATTAGAATTGAGGCATTTTAGCGCAATGTGCCGAGTGCCAAAATTTTGCTTAAAATAATTTATGCGTAAAACTGAATATTATTCGTCACAAAATTGGATATCAGAAATTTTGGGGCATGGAAATGTTTTCGTCACTAGACTTTTACCTCGTAAAGAGGTTTTTTTATGTAAATAGACAACATCAAAACACTTGAAATCACAGCTTGAAACTATTTGCCTCAGGCGAATAACATTTGCTTGAGAGCAAATCAGCAGGTTTTTTAAATATTTTTGACCATTCAAAGCATTCATTCACGATCCACTTATCGGTTTGTTTACATTTCAACTGGGCAACTGTTGGCGCTCATCTATCAATTGGCATGTGGCTTTTGTTTTGCCACCTACACAATGCGTGAGAAAGAAATTTTAACAATGCGCCGAAAGTCTGATAACAGAGCGGGGGTTTTAACATTTCAGAATTCGCCGACAATTTGCATTCCATGCTCGATCCACAAGTGCAATTGCATTCCACCTACGCGAGGTACTTTAACAGTTGCACAGTTAACAGCACGCCAACATTTACATGCAATAGTTCAGAGTTCGCATCCACCTACAATCCACTCTCTGTAAAGTAAGGTTGGAGCTTTAACAACGCTCCAACATTTACAACACAGTGCAATCGCATCCACACAAGATCCACTCTCACCCGCCTACGTAAACTTACGAAGGAACTTTAACAGCACAGCAAAAGTTGATTAACAGTGAGTTCGCACTCAACAGTGCTAAACAAAGAGCAGAAGTTTATCATTTGGCGTGTCTCCATTTTGTGCTCAGTTCGCTTAAGTTCGTCGCGCGTTGTGGAAGCGTCGCGGAATTGAGAAAGAGATAAACGTTGATAATAACAATGAAGTTGTTGATAACTCATTAATATTGTAAATTCACAACAGTTTTTGCTTTCTTAATTACTATGATAATCTAACCGGTTGAAACGAGCGTCACACAAACACGCATAGGTTGGTGATCAGAGTGTTATAGGGGAATTACCTGGAAGCGCAATATAAATTATTGAATTTGTTGATGATTTTGAAAGATTTGACATTGAGAGCTTCCCATTATCGAGGTGCATTGTGCGATTAATCCATATTTTATGTGACCACACAGATTTCAGGTTTTGCGACTGTCTTAACATATAAATATAAGCCATTAGTACAACAGAGTTTTGCGAAAATGAATGCGATGTATTCACTTTTCTGACAATATTCCCGGGTACTTGTCATCCAATGTTTATCAACAACAACACCAACAGCAACACCAACACCAACAACAACAGCAGAAATCCAGTTTGTGAAGTATTTAAAAAAAAAACCCAACTCAGCAAAATGTTTTAAAGAGAACCGCGAATCAATGCGTTTAACTGTTGAAGCTGTCTTGCATATTGAACACTATTTACTATCAGTAATATACATATCTATATGCATATGTACAAATCTATGCAAATACAGAATGTTTTGAAGGTTTTTTCAACTTGAAAAGTGACAAAAGATATTTACAAACAATACTGAGAAGTAAAAACAACGTTGAGCAGAACAAACAACTTGATTGAAGCAAATATTCTATATACATACGTATATCAGAATATATAGACTTTAGGTAAGTGCAAACGTCTAAGAGATAACGCTTTGTTGAACCAACTCAAGAGCATTTTATAAGCGACACCAAATAAATTGTTTAGATGCCATTCTGTGGGCGTTTACATACAAAATATAATATACAAAATATAATTATTAGCACATGCCATATTAATTTTTATGAGATATTTCCGGTATTTAGGTTTATCTGAAATTTGAATCCCTTGCTAATTAAAGATGAAATTATTTTTGGAATTTTATATTCTATTTATTTATCTAATTTCTGTATACAACATAATGGTTTAAAACAAATTTATTTAGAATTTCTAAATTTGGTTGATGGTAATCTATTTTTAGACCATACTCTAATAAAAATGCTTAAGCTAATGGGTCTATTTCTTGAGTAAACTATTAACTAAATCCCTCATTAATTTAGAATCTATTTTGGTTAAGTAACCTAATTAAGTACATATCTGGAAATCTTTTGCTGTCGTTTCAAAAAATGGGATCATCAGATAAAATAATCTCTCATTAATTTGGTATTTCTATATTTGCTAATTGCCCATTCAATGTATATTTAATTTTTATGGTTCATAAAAACTAATTTATGGACTGGTATATTACACGAATATCAGATTTGGGCATAGTTAAATGGTAGTTTGTTCACTGAGTCAGTCAATTAGTTGGGAATTCCTAGACAGCTGTTATATAGTTCGAATTAGCTGTGCTAATTGTATGACAAATAATTGCAAAGCGTCTTCAAAAAGCTGTTTTCTTAACTGGGTTAATATCAAACACTTGTTGCATTTGTTGTTGAGTCATTGCAGTTGCCATTTTCCGGGAGCAATTTACTCATATCAATATGTAATGCTTTGGCCCAACCTAGAATTTTGATATGCGGGGAATTCACCTTGAAATTTTTGTGCTGCTCATTTCCCATAGATTCCGTTCCCACTTCTATTTCCATTCCCCTTTTCCGCAGCACTTTCAGCTCTTTGCAAACTGAATTTGTTTACAATTTGCACATTTGGCGATTGTTCATATGTTTTCTTCAATTGTTTATTGTTTGCCTTCACCTTTCAGTTTTGTCGATTTGTTTATTTCAATTCCCCTCATTCTGCCGGCAATAAGTATTCGAATTAAATGAATGCACGGTCTTTTTTCAAGAAGTTCAATTCAGTTTCAATATGACACGTCTCTTTGTTTTTGTAAACACAATTCATCAGGATAATTCTCAAATATGTATACTTTAATATTTACCATATTGTGGGATTATCTCCAATGACAATTCAGCTGCATTCAACTGCTGTTTATCACGCAGGTGGAAGCTCCTCTGGGCTGCACTTCTTGATAAGCGTAATTAACTTACACTTTAATTAGTGGAATGTATACACCTATCTCTCTCATTCAAATTTATTAGTGTACATAACAAATTTATGGCATTTTAAGTGTCATTAAAACACAATTCCTTTATCAAATATGTATCAGAGTTTTATTTATTGCTTAAGCCGAACTAAGCTTACTGCGAAAGTGACCATGGAGAATATGTGGATTTAAAAACAATGTATAGCTGCTATGTTTATTCTTCAAACACTTGAAAAGTGTTTAGGAATTAAAGAACTTATGTATATGTATATATTATTTTGAAATTATATAGATGTTTTAGAAATAAAGCGACCATGAACAACTTATTTTTGTCTTGATAATGATAATTAATTTATCAATAATAGATTTGAAATACACAATTCATTTAAATAGAGGAAATTTGAATAGAGGAAATTCAATTCAATAAAACGTACACATTTTTTTGATGTTTCCCCTTGATTGATTTATGGGACAGAATGGCAACACATGGAAATTGAGGTTGCTGATGTGCGTTTATGTGTTTAATCCGTCTTGCTTGATTGTTTTAATAATATTTGGCAAGTTGCAAATTACCAGTGAAATTGGGGATATCCCAGGGCAATCAATTTACTGGATAGGGTTTGGCCTAAAACTGTTTAAAGAGGACACGTGTGTGTGTTTTTTTGTTTGAGAAAAGCCAAAAATACTTGGAAACATATTTGAATTTGAGCAATTTTCACGCGAATGAAAACTAGAAGATGAGATGGAAGACCGTCAATGGGTCAGACCATAACAATGAAAACTGTGGGCCATGTTGTTGCCAAAACGTTTTGTGTTGAATTTGAAAATAATCGCACAAATACAAACACTTGTAGAAATACTTTTGAAGGTGTTGAAGGCTGTTTATCTATCTCACCCCGACCATACCTTGTGGTGGGTTTGAATTTTGAAGTTCTCTATCGTTCAGTTTATTTTGCGGTTGCGATTGCGATTAGTTTACTTTGCCTCTTGCCCTGACCAAAAGCGTCCAAAACCGTCCACACTGATAAAAGTGCACAATCGAAATGGCGAGCGACATATAATTAAACAATAAAGAACTAAAACAAAACTCGGCTACGCTATCTGACATCAACAAGTATATAATATACGCGTATGAGTACGAAAACGCGTATTAAAAAATTAAATAGAAAACATTAACGTTTGGAATTTAAATAAACTACGCGCGAATTAATCATAATTGTTGTGAGTTTCGATTAATAATAATGATTTTATATTTTATGGCTTTTATTTATTCCGTGAAATTTACAAGTGTTTCGCTAATTAGCATAGAGAATAAGTAGGAAATGGACCCCTGAGACAACGCAATCGTTGTCGTTTACAGAATTCCAAAACATATATATTGCACATACGCCGCGTGACACGTTCCGAGCTCTCGTCGTATCGTCCGTCGACATTTTATCAGCAGCCGCGTCGATAAATCTTGCCCCGGGGGCTTTATGCATTTTAGCATACATACATAATTAATAAATGCGTCGCCTCCATTAATACCGCGACTATTCAACCCAATTCCCCCACTTAACACAGCTGTGACCATTATAAAATATTTTATACACATATACATTTTTTGATCGAAAGTGTTGTTAGAATAATGAATAGTATTGCCAAAATTGAACTGTTTTTATTTTTTTGATGGCGCCCAATGAATCACAAAGTCGTGAGTTATCGTTGTTATCGAGCGAAATTTAGATTAGTCTCAACGGAAGCATTAAGCAGCATAATTGATTAATCATCAACTAGATCAACTTATTGCATTGTTTTTCTTCTGTTTCGTTCAACTTGAGAATATATTCAGTAATTGGCGAGTTCTGGGAAATCAATAAGTATTGAGTAAATACTCTTTGTCTGTCATTAGCCCCTCTTGGCATTATCTTATCGATAAGAATTTCAATTCTCTTCGCACTCGCTGTCTCTCTTGATTCGCATTACGCATTGTGTAAACTTAAATTGTACATTTTTTATTAATAAGCTGATACTCGTATAATTGACATTATCTGATTATATAAAGAATCCTACAATTAGCATTCACATAGGAGAGAGAGACACACCCATAAAGCATGAGTCGTAAGCTATGTTTAGCATTTTTAATCAATCGATGGCACATCTGTTTTCCGTATAAACTGAAAGAAATCAGAGCTAACAATAACAATAACTATAACAAAAACAACAACAACAACAACAGTTGTTGCATTTATTAAACAAATAACAACAAAATTATTATTCAACAATTACAAATTTCATATGGAAATCCGGGAAAATCGTAATATCAATAGCTGCAAATGCCACTCATAATTCAATTTAATGGCCATAATTCTGGCAATTTTCGAAATGGAACTTTTTGATTGAAAGAGCGAGAGAGAGAGAGAGAGAGGGAGAGGATAAGAGGATAAGAGTGAAAGAAAGAGATAAAGAGTGGGGTTAAATGTTTTGATTGGAGTCGAAGGGTCGGTGTTGAAATTTCAATTGCATGCGAAGCGATTAATTATGCTAATTTCACCAAATACTCCCACCTAAATATCTATCTGTTTACCCATAAATTTAACGATAATTCTTGGGTGTGCACAGCCCCTCTACCCGACCCCATACAGCCCCCAGCCCCCACTCTTCGCGGCAATGTCGCCAATTGTTTACTCCTGAGTCCACAATAAATGCAAATATATTGCGATCAATGTATTATAGCCGAATTTGACTTTCCTTTATAAGTACTTTGTTGGGCCCTAATGATGTTAGCCCGATAAGATAGTGGCCCAAACAGGAAGGGGTTGACTTTTCGCATTTGTAATGAATTTATTGTGCGGCGTATTGGCCACAAATTGACAGAGTGGGAAATTGGATTGTGAGTGGGAGTTGTTAACGCAAAACAATAGAACGATTTGGGGGGTTAAATGGAAAGTGAGAAGGAGCGTTTGACAGGATATTGACAGTTCTTGGCATTTAGTATCAATTTATTAGAAATTCATATGTATTTGGTGCCTGTATGTTTTAGGATGATTAATGCCCCGCAGGACATCAGGACGCCCATTGCGTGTGTTCTCTTAATGTCTATTGTCTATGTTGTCCTTGCTTACGTTAAAACATGTCCCATGTGACTTGTTACCCTAATTGGCTTCAACGCCAACTGACGCCATAAATTTCCAGTTCCCTCTGCTGCTCGATAACCTGTTGAAAAGGTTCTTGTAATTTTAAGTATGCTTAAATGAGATCGAGACAGCTGAGTTGAGACTGAAGCTGATTACCTTTAAATCAGGCTTTTTAACTTGATTGATTGAAGAAATAAAAGAACACTTTATAGAAAAAGATCGCACAAATTGCATGTTAAATTTTACGATATGCTTTTTATAATAATCTGGATCTTTCCTAAAAATTTCATCACAGTCGGATAATTGACTCAAAAAAAAGAAACAAATTTTATAAATATGTACAGAGTCCCTCAAAGTCGAGCTAGTTCGAATTTTATCACAACAGGATAATACACTCGAGAAAATCAAGGATCAATTTTCTGTAGGTACATTTTGTAAAAACAATTTGATTTTTACACAATAATTGAAAGGTCTCTCACAGTCGAGCTCGCTCAAATTTTATCTCGAATATACTCGAGAAAATCAGGAATAAATTGTTCGCAGTGTAGGGCCAGTATGTAACCATATTTTGCATTATACACAATACGTACAGGGTCTCTCACAGTCTATCTCTCTCAACTTTTATTACATTACGATTCTACACTCGAGAAAATCAGAAATCAATTCTCTGTAGGGCATGTTTCGTAACCATAATTTGCTTTTCACACAATAATTACAGGGTCTCTTACTGTCGAGCTCTCTCGACTGCATCCTTTCCTTTATAATAAGCCAAGATACTATTCAAAAGGTTAAAAAGTGAAACTATTATACTTAGATTTCTTAAATAACTTGAGTTTTTCGGACTTTTGCAGGCTCTACAAAATGCGAAATCAAATTCATCACAGAAGTGGATCCCTCTACTGTGGCGTCACAATGATTGGAGTCGTCTTCCTAGTCCTGTTCCGCCTGTTGCCCGGAAGTCCCTTCGGTGTCCATGCCCTGGGGGAGGAGGGTAATTATCACGATCGCAATGGAATCCACACAAAATGCAGTTTCTTCGACACGGTGAATGTGACGGGATATCCGTCCTTTCCCAATGGCAGCTACAGTTATGAGGGAGTTCTGATCCCAAGACATTATGTGGGCACCTTTGACTATATCTACACGGATCTGGTCGATAGAATTGATGTGGCACCGCACACTCGTGGCTGTATCTGCAAACTGAAGCCCTGCATTAACATCTGTTGTCCCTGGGGATATATCTTCAACCAGACTGAGTGCTTTAAGGATACGAGTACGAGTCGACTATGGCCGGAGCCAGTGTTAAACATAACACTCGGAAATGGATCCATTCAGAGTGTGGACATGTATGAACGATTCGTGGTGCAGAGTTTCAGACCCTGCCGAGAGATGTTCTCTCTGAATCCGCAGGCATTCCAATATGATAGCTACCAACTATTCGAGAATGGCACTTTACTACGCGAAGACGATATGCTATATATTTATAAGAACGAGTTCTGTCTGGTGCCCACATATGCCAACGATACGGATGTTTATTACCACATCAATCCCGCCAACTGCGACATGCTGACCGAGAACACTACGGTGAAGATCATCAATGGATTCGGTAAGATTAACACTGATAAAAAGAATGTATAACTAAATAAATGTGAATTAGCTATCATAAAAACACTTTGACTTAGCTTAAACCATGCTTAGATAGATGACAAAGTCAACGTGAATCTGATAAATACTAAAATACGCAAAAGTAAATTAAACTGAATTCCAATTTGTTTTATGGTATTATTATTTAAATTTTATTCAAAAAAGATCATAGTTTTTTTTAAGTATTCGTTAAAAAAAATTTAAGACAATTATTGTTCATATTAAAATTAGAATTCTCAATCGGTTCTAGTTTGTCAAAATCACTAAAAAACTCACAAAATATTTTTGAAGTTAATATATTAATAAGAAACATATACAAACTAACTACTATTTGTACTTACAATGTTATTTATCTCTGGTAATTGTATTCTTTTTTTTAAGCCATGATTTTTTCCATACCCTTCATGCTGTTGACGATTGCCGTGTACCTGCTGATTCCGGAACTGCGCAATCAGCACGGAAAGTCGTTGGTCTGTTACCTGTTGGGTTTGACAATCGGGTATACCCTGTTGTTGTGCATCATGTTGATTCAGGGCGTCGATCCGGATGGAATACCTTGCAAGGTCTTCGGCTATACGGCGTATTTCTTCTTCATGTCCGCCTTCTTCTGGCTGAATGTGATCAGCTTTGATCTGTGGCACAATTTCCGAGGCACTCGGGGCGTTAATCGATTCCAGGAGAAGAAGCGATTCCTTCTCTACTCGCTCTACTCATGGGGATCGGCGCTGGTCTTGTTAGCGTTTACGGTCCTGGTGCAGGAATATGCAGACTGGTCGAAGCAGCTGAAGCCGGGCATCGGAGGTGGAGAGTACTGTTGGCTGGACATGACCAACTGGTCGGCAATGATCTACTTCTATGGGCCCATACTCATTATCCTTATGGCCAATACCATAATGTTTGTGATGACGGCCTTCAAGATTCACGGCGTACAGCGGGAGATGGCCAGGATAATAGCGAGAGAGGATAGCACCAAGAATCTGCGCACTGAGAAGGACAAGTAAGCGCAACATTGTGCATATGAAATTTGAAATCTCACTCAAACAGCAATCCTTTAAGATTCGGACTCTTCCTGCGACTGTTTCTGATCATGGGCGTCACCTGGTCCTCCGAGATCATCTCCTACTTTGTGGGCAGCGACAAGCAGTGGTCCAAGCTCTTCTACGTCTCGGATCTGTGCAATGCGATGCAGGGATTCCTCATCTTTATGCTCTTCGTGTTGAAGAAGAAGGTCAAGCATCTGATATCGAACAGGTAAGTTTTTGATCCGATTATTTCCAATTCTTCGATCTCGATTGTATTGTCCGTATGTATAAGTTCATAACTCTGTGTAAGTCTTTGAGTCTGAGTCTCTTCCTTGAATGTCTGTGCATCTGAATTGTATCTGACTTGTATTTTATTTTGACTCAATTGATCATTTGTCACCTGTCACTTGGTCACGTGACCCCCTACTTGATTCCGCCCATAGAACGGTGCGAGTCCGTAGTCTGCACCAGACGGAGAGCGTCACAGTCGCCGGAAGCAGCTACTCGATGCGTCAGCGGTTCATGGATGCCTCGAATCACATTCGCAAGATGGTCGTCATACGCAATGCATTCGCCAACTCGACGAGCGCTGTTCACTCCCATAACGTTTAAGCCGCGAAAGAAGCAGAGGCCTTTGTATACACCTGCCAGTAAGCAGTGATATCTCTCTCTCTCTCGTTCGTTCGCTCGCTCGCTCGTTCTCTGCTTCCTCTTCGCTTTTGAGTGTTGTACAACGTGACAATACTAATATGACGAGTGTCGTAGCTGACAGCTGTCGACTGTCTGTATTGCATGCAAATTTTAGAATCTTAGAAAGCACTCAATCAGTTTTAAGTATTTCTGCAGCTAGTATCTAAATTGTATCTCTTGTATTTCGTTGTCAGAATGCTTTCGGTATCGCTAACGCTAAAGAACCGCAACAACAATATCAATACCAATACAATACCAATACCAATACCAACAACAATACAAAATCACAAAACATAAACCCAACAATACCCAACATAATAATGAGAATGCAAAAAAAAAAGCAACTGCAAGAGGCTAACACCCAAAAAACCTGAAACCAAATCCAAGCCTAACGAATCAAATCCGTCCATTAATTGTACAAAATAGCTAATACCATGTAACCAAAATAAAAGTAAGCTAAGTACCATAACTATCCATAAATGTACATCAAAATATGTTATCGTCGTCAGACTCTTGAAGCAAAAGTCACCAAGTTCGAGTCAATCGACCTCGACGAACTCAACATCGACCGACATTAGTTCGCCGCAGGATAAGTTAAAATTGAAGACATCCTCGGGCAATGGCAATGGCAAGAGGCCGATCCACAACAACAATCCTCAAACTAGATCAAATACATAAATCAAAATATATAAAAAGGTAAAGCCTCCCAAATCTCCCGTAGTGCTACGAGTAGTGTTCGACAATACCGTGAATAACCAGAGTTATATTTATTATATATCCAGCTCAACAAAAATGCTACTAAGTATTCCTCCTCGCTATCTATGTTTTAATATCTATAACTAATCGCATGTAAATCAATTCAAATTGTATTACCATAACTAATTTCTCTGATTTCTGATTTCTGGTTTGTGATTGCTGATTTCCCATGAATAACTCCTCCATAACCATTTGCATTTCCAGCTAACACTCGAATATTAAATATCATATACTTATCGCATTCACTAATTACATTTAACGGTGTATCGGTGTCTCTCTCTCTCTCTGTGTGTTATCAAACCATTAACTACAATAGTTGGTAATGATTATTTCTAATCTAATTCTCTCCCTCCCTCGATATCAGATGCTCGAGTGCGCGCGAGGGAAGCCATCAACGTCAGAGTCAATATTCCACAAAGACCACGTCCAGCAGTGTGGCGAATCTATCGCTGCAGGAGAAGAGTTCCGCGGAGAAGCCTCTGGTGTCATCTCTAGATCAACAACAACAACAACAGCAACAGCGTACTACCAACTTCCGTTGAGCGGGTCTATAGAGTCCATGATGACGTCACTGCGTCGTGTTTTATCATCGAATAGCTGGGATCCGGATCTGGATCCAGGGCCCCCTCCCAGCAGCCATATTATATCGTAGACTTACTTACAAAAGACACTACTTCTACTACTACTAATACAACTACAACTACAATACAAGCATATCTGTTTATCTGTATGTGCGTGTGTCTTGTGATGTTGTTATCATTGTCTTATTGCCATATGATTATATGGAAGTGATTTTCGGAAATTGAAATTACTTGGATCTGTCCACACTCTCTCTCTCTCTCTCTCTCTCTCTCTCTCTTCAGCGCAGATCCTAAACGTATTTAAATAATATACAATTCTTTGTTAATCACATACTCACGCACATATGTATATTACAATTATGTTTGAATTATATGTATTTACCTAAAATAAAATACTATTTTATGTCAATTTTAAATAAAAAGCCAAAGAAACCAATTTCAACAGTTTCGAATTTAATTATTGCTTCCGGTTTCAGCGACAGTAATGTTTAATTTACAAAATGAATAACATTTAATTGACGTATTTAAAGTTCTATTATGCCTCATGTCGATAGAGGGCGCCACTGGACCGCCACAGAAAACAAAATTCAGCGCCATCTATAGTTGATTGTAAAAAAAATCATCTGGCAAGACTGCCAAAAAAAAGGTGGCGGCCACTACTGGGCCCCACTTATCTCACTTTCAAAAGTCAGCATTTTTTCGCAAAATTTTAACTTTTTCAATTTTGAAGCTAGATTTTTGAAAATTTTACCAGAATTTTTGTTGGAATTCTCTCGAATTTACAATTTTCTTATATTTTTGATTTTTTACTAACTTTGCAACGCGAAGAGCAAATCGCACCAAACCAATTTAAGATTGAACTTAATTATTTTTATCTAATTTTGGATTTTGTTGTTTTATTGAAATAATTTTTATTTAATCTTAAATAGTTTTTTTATTTTATTTAACCTAAAAACTGTTCTCAATCAATTCTCTGCGCTGTTCCCATACTGTTAAACTGTTCCGAGCAGTAACAGTCACAAATAAACTGTTCCCATTTAGCTTACTGCGCTGATACGTTTGAACTGTTCCCGCTTAGCTAAAATAGCGTGCTTAAGACTCTTCCCCATCGGTAGCATCTTAGCGAAGACAACAACCAAATTGGTGCTGCTACTTGCTGTAACATAAAAGCTCAAAACTGCGCATGCAACTTAAAGTTTTAAAAGCCCGCTGAGCTCATTGTTGCTGTTCTTGTATTCTGAGTCTGTTCTCACTGTTGTTGTTTTAACTACCAACAACAACAACAAGAACAATGGCAAGAACAACACAAATGAATTGGCGTTGGCTGAGATTCCAATACAAAGCACACACAATCGGAATCGACTGGGCTATTGGATAAATGTGCATGTGTGTGAGTCTAGGGCTGGTTCTGTTGCTGCTGCTGCTGTTTTTTCAGTTTCTGTCGCTTTGGGGCTTTGCTTTTGCTGACAGACTGGCTAATCAGTTAGTCTGTTTTTTATTCTTGGCCGGCATGGAGCGTTGACGGTTTGCCGGTCGTTCGAAACGCGAGAAAGCCAACAACGCATCAAAGTTCGCTTCCCCCTCCCTTCCGCTCTCACTCTCTCTCTCTCTCTCTCACACACGCGTTTCTGTTGTTGTCGCAATCATAGCCGTTTTTAGACGTCGCCGCATGCGTCTGCGTCTGCGTCTGCGTCAACGTCTGCGCCAGCGTCGCATTGTTGCTGTCAATTCGTTTCGTTGTTGTTATTTGTCTTTTTGTTTGCGCTGACTGTGCGTGCGTGTGTGTGAGTGTGTGTATGCGTCGCGTTAAGAGCATCCAAAAACGATCGCAAGTGTTTATTTATTTTATTAACATCGACAGCGACGCCACTGCCTGTGACGTCACAGGCGTGCAGAATTAAGTGTCTGAGCCACAAACAATTACCACAACACACCTTGCCACTCCCCCTGCCCTCTGCCCCCTGCCAGCCACTCTCCCCCTGCCAAGTTTACAGCCATAGCGTGTTTAATTGTGCAATTAGCAAAAGATCAAAGAAAACAAACACAATGTGGGCGATGCTCGTGGGGATTATCATGCTCGCCATCATTAACATGGCCACAGCAGCAGCAACAACAAATTTAACAGCCACAACTGTTAAGAGTGCTGGCAAATTTCCCTGCGACTATGCGGACACGGTTAACATAACGAACGGACTGCGTCTCAAGGACGGCTCCTATTCGTTTGGGGGCGTGGTTGTGCCGCCCCGGCTGATGGCCGAGTACAACTTCAAGGTGATCGACGGCGTCGAGTATCGAGCAGCGAAACATTTGCGGGGCTGCGTCTGTCTCATCAAACCGTGCATTACCTTCTGCTGTCCGTCCGGGCAAGTTTTCAATGCGGACACTTGGAACTGCACGAGACCGGAGACGGAAAGACAGACGACGCATATTGAGTTGACCAACAGCAATCGCAGTGTGGATCAGGTGAAGATCGCCGATCGTTTTGTGGTGCGCACGGAACTCGGTTGCCACAATAAATTCATTGACAAGAAGCACGATTCCTTCTGGCAATGGGATCTCTATGAGAATGGATCCCTGCTCCGGGATGGTCGACTCTGGAGCACCGACGAGTATTGTTTCACGGCCCTGGAGCATGACAAGGTCTGGACACTGACGCCCCTCAATTGTGAGCGCTTTCAGCGGGGTTATCGCATCTGGATCTATGCCATCTGTGAGTCCAAACTGTAATCCTTGCTCGACCAAATCCTTAGCTAATCTTTAACTTTGCAGGCAGCATCATTGCCATACTGATCAACATCTTTATACTGTCCCTACTGAGTTCGATCAATACGGCACGCAAGAGTCATTATGGCCAGTTGATCATTTATTATCTGCTCTCGGTGATCGCCGGATATTCCCTCCTCGTCTACCTGACCCTCAAGAATCCCATGAATCTATCCCACGAGTCATGCCGCAATATTGGTGAGTATAGTGATCTACAGTTCCATCTTTTCTTTCTTCTAAATATGATCTAATTTCAGGTTTTCTGGCCTACTTCTTCATTGTGCTCTCGTTTGTCTATCTGGCCATGTGCAGCCTTGACTTCCTGCTCAAGTTCCGCCTGAAACCTATTCGGAATTGGGTGCGCACCTTGTGCTACTTTTTAGCCTTGGTCCTTGTGATCGCGTTGCGGTTTCTCGTCTCCTTTGCCCAGGACTCCAATCTACCCAAGCACTTTAAGCCCGGCATTGGCGAGGATTACTGCTGGTTTGATGGTTTGTAATTTATCTTAAGGCTAGGATGTGTTATACTTTGATCTATGATCGTAGACCTCCTCCTATGATCGTTTGTTTGATTTTATAATTTCTTTTGATACCGAGAACTATGTTACATATAATTAGGTATTCCATTAAACTATAATTTTTTTTTTTAATTTTATGATCTATGATCTATTATCTTTTATCTTATTTTATTAAATATACCGTTTAGTGTTCTGCGATCAGTTATTAAATTTCTTTCGTTTTTTTTTATATATTAGGTCAATTAACACTTTTTTAATTTTCTTCGTTCTCTTCTATGATCTTCTGATATAATCTCATAATAATTTAAATGGTTTTTTTTATTGTTTTTAATATCTCTTCATATCTGTTTTAGCTTAACAAATTTTCTCTATTCTTTCAGTACGTCTCTGGGGCTTACTGATCTACTATTACGTTCCCATTCTCCTGCTGCTGATCTTCAGCATTGGCTGCTGCATCAAGGCGTATTTCGCGATCTTTGAGTTGCCAGCAGACACTCAATATGTGTTGGGAACTCAACTGCGCATCATGAAGATTCAGTAAGATATCCCAATTGATCCACTCTAAGTGATCACTGCATATCGAATCTTTCTTTCTTTTTCCCATCTTAAGCTTCTACGCCTTCACGGGGTATTTGGTGGGCGTGTTCGCCGTTTGGGTGCGTGAGATGATTGTCTATATTTTGGCCCGAGTTCGGGAGCATTTCTTCATAATAGACTTCTGGAGTGGCATTTGCATACTGGGCCTGGCGATAGCTGGCTTCATACTCCTCCTGGGCAGGAATATGCACGTTAAGACCTGGTGGTCCATCAATGTGTAAGTAGTATGATTAATCTACCGATTACTTTAATTAATCTGACTAATTTCTCCAATCGCTTTTAGTGAATCAAGTCAGACCGATCTGAGCATTATAAATGCACGTGTTTACAAATTCGATGAAAAGGGAGATCTCAAATCCCCAGGTAGGAAAACCTTACCCAAAACTTTTAAACTTGTGCTAATTGCATTCAAATTGAATTTAATTATAGATTCCCCATATAGACCAACAGTGACATCACTTTAAATGACAAACTACTGCCTCAATTTGAACTCTGGTATTCACTATAGATGATTCACCTTTGATTCATTCTGGACGATTGCAATTATTATTCAATATAAGCAATATTAAGACTTGTTATACTACTTAATAATTAAACATCAGTTTCTTCTCGAAATTATTCCTTAAGCTCAAATATTATCAAGAATTCCACGTAAACTAAAAATAAACACAAACAAAACTGAACAATTTCAATAAATGTCGATAAAAAGAATACTATATCATTTTATATACTTAGATAGTTTCTATCGAGCTCATTTAAAGGAATAGTTAAGTAGACATTTTTCCTTCAACTCAGCTTGACTCTTTGTAATATTCTTTTTATACTTTGTATACCCTTTAGTTTTCAAGGAATCAGGCATATCATTTTAGTTTCAAATTTTTCTTTTATAATTTACATTAATCTAAATAAATTTATTATTATTAATTAGTTGAAGGGTCTATATTTGACATTAAATAAATAAATGAGGTATATAGTACTTTTATATATGTGTTTAGCTTTCTCTAACATATAAGAAAACCAATTTATGAACACATTTCGTACTCTGTCAATTTCCCAAGGAACCAATAATAAACACAGAAATTAGGGTATCTTTTAGCTGGACACTTTCAACTGAATAAACACTTTCACTTACAACCCTTTATATAACGATTATAAACAACAAAGAGTCCAAGTTTTGCCATGTGTTATTTCCCTGAATAAATTCTCGATTCGCAAACAGGTGACGAGCCCCCAAAACTCAAATAAACCCGACAAATGTCCACTGTCAAAGTTAAGGGACATACATGAAAGAATGATTGAAAGTGGGAGGTCGGCGGGTCGGGGGTCAAGTAGCTTAACCTGGTCAACGGAAAGGCAAGTCACCAGTCAAGTGGCACGCCACAAATGTGCTGTTAATGACGCAATTACCAACTGTCCGTCTCCGTTTTGTCCAATAGACGACCTCACAACTACGCGGTCTGTATCTTTTTATGGTTCTCCCCCACAATTCAAATACTCTCTCTCTCTCTCTGTTCAGAAAGTTCGATACGAATTGTGAAGACACTGTAGAAGGGAATATTTATTAAAGAAAAGAAAAGGTCAGTTTAGTATAGGACTAAACAAGTTATATCTTATTAATCTATTTGAATATATTATAATCTATAAATATAAAAAAAAATATATATGAAAAGTTGAAATAGATCTATATTTTGAAAAAAAACGGAAAAATAAGAATTGCGCTATTCCAACAGAAGAGTTATTATAAAAAGTAAAGAAAGCCTGTCTGATGGGCAGAGGAAGAATATTTTGTTTAAAATTCTATGTCTTTATTATCTTAATCATCCGAATTTTGTTTTTTAAAATTTGAATAAAAACTCATCCGAAAAATATTTTTTTATTGCTGCTGTTCGTAACTGGAAAAAATGTCCAACATATCCTAAATTTGTCTAGCATAATAAGCTAAAAATGTAAGAAATTCAAATGAATGATGCTGATTATTTTTTATTGTAAACAGTTGTTTTATTCACGGATTATGGTTTTATACTGCTGAGTTTGTTATGGAACTTACTTTTTTAGTAATCTGCCAAAGTTTTAAAAAAAATGTGTTGGATTATTGAAACTCTTAAAGTTCGCTTAGATTCTAAAAATGCCAAGAATATTTTAAAAGTTTTTCAGTTGTAGTGTAATACCAAGTCCACAATGCTGTGCCTCTTGTTGATGTTGTATGCTCAGTTTCAGTTTTCTTATTGCCCAATGTTGTTGTAAACAAATCGCCGGCAACAACCCAACCACAACTACAACAACAAACACAATTTGGTGCTTTTGGGTGTGTGTCTGACCAGACGTTCCATTTCTTTCCATTCCATTCAATTCAATCGGATTTGATTTGGATTTTTCGCTCAGTTGAAGTTGAACCTGTGCCAGGTGCGGATGATCTGAATCCAAGTTGCCAAAGTTCTTGCCACACTTCCCAGTTGAATTTTCAAATAGTTCGTGATTCAACGTCATTGTCAGTGCATTAGGATTATTTTCGTCAAATATTTGATATGCGATTTGTTTAAGATAAACAAGCATAAATTGGCATAATAAAGCGAAACCGAAAGCGAAAAGTAAACATTTGAGGTGATTAAACAAATAAGAATATGCTTTCGACCACGACGCAGTTGTGGCCTTTACTATTTGGCCTAATGTGGCTCGTGAGTCAGCGCGGCACGTGTGGCAGCTACCACGAGGAAGGTCGCTATCCCTGTGCCTTCATCGACACGGTCAACATCACAGGCAGCTACAGTTTTGAAAGCACTTTGAATGGTTCCTACATACACAACTGGACGGTGATACCCAGGGAGCTGGTGACACCCTATGACTTTGTGATCGAGAACGGCATCAGGATTCCAGCGACTCGACATCTCCGTGCCTGCGTCTGCCGACTGCGTCCCTGTGTGCGATTCTGTTGTCCCGCCGGGCAGCTCTATCACCTGGAGAGACGTCGCTGTGAGGATCATCCGAATGCTCCCGGACACAGTCACATGGCCATGGAGCTGCACAATGGCACTCAGCGGCAGCAGGAGCTGCGATCCTGGTTCAGTGTCCACGTCGAGTTGCCCTGCGATCACATGCGAGCCGTCACCAGGGACTCGGAGTATCTGCACTGGACACTACACGAGGTACATACACGCTAAGGATACACTCTGAAAAATACAAAATTAACTTGAACTTATACCGTTGAACTCTTGAATTATGTATGAAGCGATCTTAAATATAAAAGTGTAAAATATTGATATAAAAGTCAGATTTTAACAGAACTTAGTCAAAATATACCATATTTGAAGATTTTCGGAATGCGGAAAACGAAATTGAAATAAGATTTTTTTTCTAAGTTTTGGAAATTCCGAAATTTTGAGATCGTTTGTACTTAAATATCTCCTGCTTAAGTATGATAATTTTCATTTGTTTTACTCAGCGTGTGTAGATAACAAATATACCAAGTTTATACTCCCTAATCTCTTTCTAAAGAACGGTTCCATCATCCATCGGGAGCATCTTTTCACCAAGCATTATTGCTTCAGCCCTCAGCTCATTGGGAACAGCACCTGGAGCTGGCAACCCCTCGCCTGTGCCCCCGAGAAGCTGCACTTTGTTCTGGGAGTACGCGAATGGACCTATGCTATATGTAAGTCAGTGTATCTCATACATCTAACACTTAATTACTTTGGGGAATGTGCGAATGTCTGAACGACCAAAAATAGACACGGATTGCCAATAAAAATAATTGTGTAGATTCTCATGCGTGGCGATCAATCCATAATCATTAACAATTTATTGCCATTGAAATTTGTTAGAAAACAAGCCAATTTTATGGATATGGCAAATATTTATAAATAAGTACACATATTAATAAAGGGTTAGATAAGGCAATTGAAGATGAAATGAGGAACACACTGTTAAAAAAGATAGGTTTAAGAGAAGGTTTTAGAATTGGAAACAAAACTTGATATGAAGATCACTTATTTTATGTCTTTGTTTTAAATTTGTGTTATCTTGTAAAATAAGTATATTAGTTAAAAATGAATGTTAATTATTCTGGCTTTTAAAAACTTTGTCCATATATTCTATTTCTGGAGATAAATAATAATTGTTTGCCTTGATAGAAGATCATAAACGATCTTTTGATAATGCAGACTTGATCATGAATTTTCTAAGAGTTCATCTCACTCTCAAAATAAGAAGGAAAATTAAATATGCATACAAATTGGGAAATTTCAGTTTCCAAGATTTCCAAGATTTTAACGCCTTTTCTCTGTGTCTTTCAGGTCTGTTGATCTGCATTATATCGATGTTAATAGTGCTGGCGGTGCATTTGATGTGCTCGGATATGCGCAACAGTTTCTACGGCGTTGCGATCAAGGCCTATACGTTCTGTGTTATCTTTGGCTATGCGATGTTGGCACATCTCACGCTCCACGATCCCGCAAATCTGTCAACAGCCGCCTGTCGCATTCTACGTATGTGCATTTCGTCAATTCTCTTGAAAATTGATTTGTAACTGATTGATCTTTGATCTTTAGCCAGCTTTACGTTGCTCTTCTTGGTATTATCCTTTTATATACTGAGCTTCATCTCGTTCAAATTGTATCTGAGCTTCAATGGCGTTGTCCTTACCAAGTTGATGTTCTGGCTGATCCTCGGACCGATCGTCCTGATCGCCATTGGTTGGTCCTTCTTTGTGGGCTTCAGCTATCAGGGGGCCAAATTGGTCTTTGGAGGCGACACCTGTTGGTTCGATCGTAAGTGCTTAAAGTATCTTAATGTTCCTTCTCTCAAAGGAGTATCTTTTCTATCTCTTCCTAGCTCGTAACTGGACTGTGATGGCCTATTTCTTTGCCCCCATTTTTATAGCCTGTGCGATCAGCACTTTCTTTTACATCCTCACACTGATAAGGATCAGCGAGGAGCCCTATATCGATTCGGAAAAGAGCTTCGACTACCTGGAACGGAATCGCTTGGAGTCCTTTTGGAAGTTCTTCAGCTACACGGCACTCATCTGGTTCGTCTTCGTCTGCTCCTTTGCCGTCAACTATTATCGAGGCGAGAAATCCCATTTGAATTATGCCGTTTGCCTTTGCACGGCCTTCCATGGATTTGCCGCGCTTTATGCGCTCATCGGAAAAAATCAACAGATTCAAAACTTTCTGCGTCGCATGGAGAATAAGTAAGCTTAAAATTTTTCCTGAGAGGTCTCTGATATATTCTATTATCCCATTTATATTAAAGCGATGAGGACACTGTGGAAAACTCTGTGCCAATGTACATATATTGAGTATTGTATAATTTACCAACTGGAGTGTCAAATTGTAGATGCAGTTTTGTTGGCACTGTGCAGTTTCAGTGTAACTGTAAGCAATAAGTCGTGTCTTCCACCTTCAACAACAGCCAACAACTGCGCTTTAGTCGAGACATGAACCCACAAGCAGCTTTCTTTTTGGTTGGTGTAGCGGATACAACTTTTTCAGCAATTAACGGAAATATTATGAAGAGATTGTAATTTTAAATTTGAATGTAGATTTTTTTGATAAAATATTTATAGTAAGAAAGTTTGTAAAATTACAACAAAAATATATTATATTTGACTATTTTTGAATATTTGTTGGAATATTAATTACGAATTTTTGTAATAAATATAGCAAATTTGATTAAACTAATAATATATATTAAAGGGATTCTCTAATTCCAGAGATAGGAAAAATTGAAAACGAAATACTGCGATAAAATTGTGGATTTCCTAAAAATTATAATAATTTAAATATCAATTTTACAAGAATCTTTATCAAGTAGTTGGATTAAAGTTAATGCAATTTATAAATAAAATAATTCGATAAACCTTTGCCGTATGAAAATAAATTACGTATACGTTACGATATTAAAGATATGGAATATCAACCTGCACTTATTGAAAAAAATTACGTATACGTCATGATATTAAATAACTTAACTTGACAATTTATAAAAAAATAAGAGTACGTCATAATATTTACAAATATTCAATAAAATTTACTTAAATGGCATTTGAACCGTGGAATGTCGTAACATGCATTCAACAGATTTCAACAGGATAACAGAATCAGTGCTGGATAAATTAAGCATGTTTAAAGTGTTTCGGGGTTTTGGTCAGACGGACGGACTGCGCGGCATTTTGTGGCGCAACCCCCAAAACAAATACAACAAATTTGTAGCTGTGGCTGTAGCCGGGACTCATTCGTATCGAGTTTAGCATCCCGAGCAGCCCAAAGCCCAAAAAGTATACACAATACATAACGTAATTTACACAACAAAAGCAAACTGCCGCTGGCCAGAGCAACTAGCTCGAGAGCGGAGTCCCTCCCTTTTGAAGGGGTGTAAGGGGGTTGGGGGTGGAGGGATGGAGGGGGTTCAAACTCAGGGCTGGCATCGTTTTTCAACAACGAGTTGAAGTTGCCACTAAAGTTGCATGAGAGTTTGTGCTGCCCGTGGACCGTGGCCGAGAGTTTGAAACACAATCCCCCCCTTGCCATCCCTTGTAGCTGCCTTTCCCTTTCCCTTGGCCACTATCACTGCAGCATATAATAAGTGCACGCCGATTTTGTTTGACATCAGAGGTCAATGACCGCTGAGCGAGACCGAGCGAGAGAGAGAGAGAGAGAGTGAGGCTGCCGCAAGGGAATGCCAAGCACAGAGATTGCCACAGCAGCCCTGCCATCCTGCATCCTGCATTGACTGCAGCAGCGACAGCAACAGCAGCAGCAACAGAGGCAGCGCCAGCAGCAGATCCCCCCACCCACCCATTCTGTTTGGCTGTCAAGCGCAAGGAATCAAGTGGAAAGTGAAACGAGAGCGCCAGCTAACCATGCTTCCCCCTCTCCCACTCCCACTTACGCTCCCACTGTCGCTCCCTCTCTCGCAGCCACTGCGGTGGTGCTCTTTTGATGTGGCCTCGCCCTCGGCCTCGCTAACTAACCAAACTCCCTCTCCCTCTCCCATTCACTCACACACTCACACACTCACACTCACCTCACTCTCTGCGTCCATCGCCTCTCTCCCACACACAGTTGGCGTTTCATCTCGTCGGGTGCCAGCAACAACAATACGAGTTCGTGTTTCGGCTCCCGCGTCACAGCTTCGTGCTACGCTTCGTGTGCTCTGCTCTTTTGGCTGGGCATACAGCAGCTTCTCGTGCTCCTTTGCCAGCTGCGTTGTGTATCCATACAATCGAAGCACACACACACACACACACAGCATGGATCGATAAAACGTAGTAAAAATTCGTAGTATTGGAAGCTGGAAAAGGCGGCATCATTTTTGCCGCTGCATTCTGACCAAAGTCAGCAAATGGCGACGGCGACGCAGACTGCGGCAGCGGCAGCGGCAGTAACTGCAGCAGCGACTGCGACTGTGACAGCGGCATCGGCATTTTGTGTCCTGACGTGCGCACTGGAAATTCATGCGAGGTAGGACATGTTTGGCGCGTTTTTCAAAGTGCACACACACCGAGTATATATATGTGTGTGTGTGTGTGTACTTTGGAGTTGTGTGAGGTTGCTGCTGTGAGGTTGCCCTACAGTTTGAAAGGCAGGCACAGGAGCAGCAGCTACTCATAGATGCATATCAGAAATGCGTGCATGTGTATGTGTGTGTGTGTGTGTTGGTTTAATATCGCTATCGGTTACTCACACAAACACACACACATGCACATACATATTTGTAGTTAGAGTGTTTTGGGGAGACCGCGCCCCGTTTTAAGCTCTGAGCTCAGAGGGAACAGGGAACACCTGCCTTTGGTCCCGAGCTCCTGTCCTGCTCCTGTCCTGCTCCTGCTCCTTCTTCCTTCCATGTGCCAGTCGACAGAACATGAAAATTAATTACTAAATGACTTTATGCTTTTTAATGGCTTGCCCGGCAGTTAAAGGATATTAGACAAGCCATTTAATGGCTAGCTAGTATCTCCTTGGCCAATGCCGATGCCTTAGCCTTGGCCACGCCCACCTAGCTTTGATTGGGAATTCCCATTTTGTTAGTCTCGATTCTTTTTTGTTTTCCTTCCCATTTGTCCATTTTGTCAACTTGGGAATCGAAATTGCATTGAATCGAATGTTCTCCATTGAGGAATTTTCAGTTGGGGGATCACAACTGATGAAAATGTTAAGAACAAAAATGTGTAATTAAAGTTTTTACAGTTATAGTTACACTTACAGTTACAGCTGTAGTTAGTGTTAATGTTACTGTTAGTACGAGTATTTAGAGAGAGTTACATTTGCATTTTCATTTGCTTTTAGTATTATGTTTGCACTTCGAGCTGGAGTTAAAATTTATGGGAAAGTATTGCATAAAAGAATTTTAATAAACATTTAATATACATTTTTTTATAAGTAAAATATTGAGAATTCAAAAAATGTGTACAAAATGTTTGTATTAAATTAATTCTTTAATTTTTAAGCATAAATTGCAATTTATTTAATATATCATAACTTTTTTAGCAAATATTATTTTATAATATTTTAATAATATTTTGTTTTGTTAAAATAAAAAATTTTCATATCATAATTTATCTTTTAGAAACTATTATATTTTTATTGCATGAAATAATTTGTCATACATATTTTATAAAAAATATTGAGTATAATTTTATTTGTAATAAATTGTAATATTCAAATATTTCTATAACTTTTAAGTATTGTAGAAACTGAAATTTATTTAGTATATATAATTTTTTTAAGAGATATTATTTTCTGTATTTTTATAAAAGTGAACTACATTTTTTTTATATCAATATTTATGTTTTAGAAATTATTATATTATTATCTCGATTATTTCTTTTATTATTTTTGTTTAAGAGCTTTGACTTATGGAAAACATATAAATCCGCTTGCCATCCCCATATTTCGAATATTTTCAATACAATCGAGGCTAGAGATACATACATAAAAGATTAAATACCCTGTTATCTTAGATAGGGTGTAACTATATGCCACTATAAAAGGTAGAAGCCTAGACCAGAACTAGACCAAACTCAATTTTGGGTAAATCGAATCGTTGATAATGTTAATGCGTTTAGTTAATGTTCCGCTCGATTTCACATCGTGGGAATGCGTTGATTGTCAAGCTGAGTTTTGGCTTTTAGCTTGGCCCATTTCCGGTCACATCGATGGCTAATGACTTGTTTAGCACCGAAACGAATGGAGTGAGTTTCCAGTAGCTAATCAAAAATGCGAAGCACGCAGCTCAAATCAAATGCAATAAATTATTTATAATTAAACATTTCGAAAAATTTACAACTCGAATAATTTATGTTCATCATATTATGTATGTTCAACGAGCAATTGACCAGAATTCTATATAACTTTTTTTTATTATTTATAATTTATGAATAACGACAACAACAACAATGCTTATCCAAGTGTGGAACGTGAAGCGAGAAAATTAAACAACAAATACGCCAAGAGGTGTAAGAGTGTTTAAGTGTATGTGTCTATGTACGTGTTTGATAATAAGTCAAAAACAAAGAGCCTCAATGGAGGCCCAAGTAACAGACCCAAGGGTGGGGGCAGGCAAAAGGGGAACGGGGGGAGGAGGGGAAAGAGGGAACACCCATGGGACCATCATAAATTCATTCATGAAAACGCAGCCCCAACAACGCTTCGTGTGCAAACAAAATGTTGCTTTGCCTATGAAACTGGCAGCTGATTGAACTCGACGGAGAAATACTTGATGTACAGCCAACAAAAAAAAAAAAGAAGAAAATTATTTAATTAACGAAAAGCGGCTACACGATACCCAGCACGTAATCAGCTGGTTCCCTATGGACTTGCTTTTTTTAATAAAAATGCCTAAGATACCCTACAGTACAATTACTAAGAACAACTTTAGATATTTGATATTAAACACAAACTGAGCTTTAAATGCTCTGTGAACTTTTATTTCCAGCCATGAAGATCTCCGAGCTTTCATAGCAATAACAACTGAGAGAATTATATCAATTTTAAATAAAGCTTTAATCATAATGTGCTTTTTCTGAAATAATTCTGAAAGTTTTCTTTTATTAATTAAAGATAGACTAACGATTGAAATTTAAAATATTAATTTAAAGTACATTTTTTATTCAATTTTAATTAAAACTCTAATCATAATAAGGTTTTTTTTGAATATTTTTGAAAGTTAATTTTTTAAAATTAAAGATCGACTTACGTTCGAAATTTAAAGTAAATTTTTTAATCAATAATAAATGTTTTCTGACTAATTATTTTATTTTTACCTTCCGAATATCTGAAGTGATCGTAACTCAGTCATTATTATACCCATATACCCACAATGCATATTTTACAGGGTATTCAAACATTTTTCACTTTTACACATGTCGCTCTTTCGGATTGCACTCGTATTTCTTTTCCAAAAATGCCCAATGGTTTCGTCTTTGGCTTCGGCATTTGTGTTTCGGGCTCGTTTTTTGTTTATGTTTTGGGTTTCGGTTTCGGTTTTTGTGTTTGTCTTTGGGTTTTGTTGGGTTTTGGAGTTTGGAGTTTGGGCTTGGAACACACGCGTGCGCTCCCATTTCTCACCTTCAATGACACCTTACTGTAATAATCATGAAATTTATATATGTACATATGACTTTGCTTTTCTTTTCTTTGCACATATTTTCTTTATATTTTTATTTTATTTCACATTTTGTTGCTTATTATTATTTGTTGTTGTTGTTGTTTATTTGTTTTCTCATTGCTCTTGCTGTTACTTTTTTTGTGTGTGTGACTCTTGAGATTTATTTCGTGCCTTGCTTAAATGTTTCATTTGTCCAACTTATGCTACGAAAATTGAAGCTCCAACTCTAGTTCTCCCACCAGTTGCGTTTCGCTGGAGATTTCAGCGGGAATATGGTTTGTGGAATGCCCTAACTGAATCGGTTTTCGACAGGCGAAATTTAAAATTAAAGAAGGGATTTAAAATTCTTTGCATATTAATTTGATGTACTATATAATAAAATATACCTAAATATTAAACATTTTATTAAAATTTTAATTATTTCCATTGAGTTTATTAAGAAATATTATGTCCTATACTAATTTTAAAAATACTTCTAATATTCTTCATTAATTTGATTATTTATCGTATTGTAGATCATTTTTGAAAATGATGATTAATATTTGTGCTTTTTCATAGCAATATAGTTTAATAAAAATATTCTATATACAAGATTTATATTTTTATTGAAATACAGTTTATATAGTTCTTTAAATTTGAATTGACATTTCTAAAAGGTATTTTGTTTCAAACTTTTAACTTTTTTAACTATGTATTACGTTCAAATATATTAGGTATTCAACTAGGTTTTCTACTTCAAATGATTATTAAGAGTTCTATTTATGGATTGAATTTCGATTTATGTCTGGGCTTAGATCAGATCAGTTCACATAATAATAGAAAATACAAGCCATTCCTGAATCAACTCGATTTATGTGGTTCCTTCAATGATGATGATGGACAGATGTGTTTATGGATCGTCTATATCTGTTAAATTGTAGGGCAACTGTTTTAGCCTTCAACTCTTGGCTGTCATTTATGGCCAACGCGCGTGTAAATACTTAACACAATTTTCGTGGCCGTTGCTTTGGTTTTTGACTTTTGATTTTTTTGTTGTTGTTGTTGTCTTTTTCTTTGGCTTGTCTTTTTTTTGGTGGTCTTTTTGTTGTTATTTTGTTGCTTTCGTTTTGCTTTCTATGACAATATGCGCAATAATCGTTTTAACTGTAGAAATTATAAGCGTTAGCAATTAAACTTGCACACAACTGGCCACTAACTGGGCCAAGAAGATGGCCAAATCGATTGAGAGATTTCGAATTCAATTCCGATTCCGATTTCAATTCCAATTCCGATTGGGATCTAACGGCCAGAGACTGGAGAGTGAATAACTAGCACTCAATTAAAATACTCAATTGCCAGATATGGCAAAAGTAAGTTGACTTCTTTGTTGTTGCACTGTTGTTGTTGCTGTTTCTGTTGCGGTTCAGCTTGCCACATTCCCATGCAACATTGTTGCAGCGCATATCTGAACACATCTCAGAATGAAGAAGACGCCGACGACGACGGAGACGACATTTTTTTCTGCCTTTTTTTGCTGTCGAACTTTTTTGCGGGTCAACGCAAAAGAGGCAAAGTTTTTTGTTGTTGTTGTCTGGTATTGTTGTTGTTGTTGCTGCGGATCCATTAAGCCAAATGATGTGCAGTCTCGTACTCGTACACAGAGGGAAAAAATCAAGTATTTCGTACTTATTTCGAACTTGATCTCTTACCTAGATTGAAATACCTAGAATCAAGTATTTTATTCTTATTTCAAGAAAGATATTTTAGGTACGAAATTCAAGTATATAAGTATTTTCAATGGGTGTTAAAACTTGGTCAGTTAATGTGAAAGTAAGTGAATATTAACTACAGAAATTATCCTGTTAAATATATTTTTAATTTCTAAGTTCCTGTCAAACTGTAGCTCATAGCAGACAAGCCAAAACCATTTGGGAATTCGAAGTCAGCGCACGTAAAAAAGATATGAGTATTAAAGTAGTATTTAAGATTTTAAGAACTTTATCTGTGAGTTCCGAACTTATATTAAGAATATTGGTACTCATTTCTATTTATTTTAAAATCCTACTTCATCTAAGATTCAATGTACTTTTATAAAGATTATTGGTACTTGGTTAAAGAATTTTGTATGCTAATTTTCAGTAATTCTTGCTAATATCTTTTTTTTGTCTGTGTACTCATACCACACCAAATGAAGCCTTGCGCAACAAAGTTGCAACTCGCAGACAAAAACGGAGTCGGGGACGGGGAACTCGCAACATGGGGCAAGCATCCATGGAATGGGGGAGGGCCTCGCAGTCACAGTCTCAGTCTCAGTCACATTCAGAGTCCCAGTCACAGTCGCAATATGCAATGCATTAATGAAGTGATTTGCACTTTTTACTCGAGCTCTTTTTGACCACCAAGAAAGAGAACTGAAAGCCCGCGTAAACCACCAAACGATTCCGGGAACAATCCCATCAAGTGCCAAGCCGGAGGTAGGTGATATTTATGACAGCCGTTGTGGATCATGTCACTGTCAGTCCAACTCCAACTCGCCATGAACGATTCTCGAGTGCTCCACCCAGATTAAGTGTCCAGAGACTCAAACTCTGCCTCGGACTGGAGTCTAAGCATGAGAGTACCCTGGCTAATTGAAGTGATCGCATTGCATTCGCAACTGATCTTGATGAGGGAATTTACGGTACATTTTTATTAATTTGCAAGATATTTAATGGTACCTCAATTTTAATATCAATGGACTAAAAGTGGAGCATCAGTCGAATGATCGTTTTGGCAATACAAAAAGCTCTAATTGATCTTAGTCACTAATATACATAGCTGTCCAGGGCAGGTCAGATTTGATTCTCTTGATCTGGATGAGCAATTTTGTTGCTTATTTTATTAATAAGTTAGAAGAATTAATCAGGACATTAAATTTCCAACTTAAATAGAAGCAAAGATCAGTTAAATGATCATTTTTTCGATTTTTGCAGTAAAATGTTTAATTTTTAAGCTTTTAAAAACAATTAAATTATAAAAATATTAAATAACTAATATAAAGTTTCAGAGAAAGCGAAAGATCGGTTGAATGATCAGTTATTATAAATGTTATCCCAAATGATATTTTTATCATTTATTTATTGAAATTTCCTAATCTTTATGTGACTAGTTATATTTGTCTGTAGTCAGTTTAAGCGATCGTGATCTGTTGATCTCTGGTCCATTATTAACTGATCTTCAAGAAGGAATTCACAATGAAATGCAGTATTAAATACAAATTTAACAAATTTTGATCTTAATGATTATTTAATCATTTGACAGCAAGTGAAGATCAGTTTATAGAACAGTCTAGTTGATCATTACATTATATGCATACATTCTATTTGTCTAGTCGGTATATGTATATATACTACAGTTGCACTTATCTGTTTGATCTGTTAAAACGATCGTGATCTATTGATATCACATAAATGCATTGTTTTTAGCTTCTGGCACACGATCTCACGAAAAAGCCTCGGCTCGATTCCGATTCCGATTCCTTCGCTTCGATCCTGTCCTGTCATCACCGTCAGCAGTAGCAGCAGCAGACCGAAACCACATTGTTCACATTTTCACAATTCACATTTTCATTTCGATTTCCATTCCCGTTTCCCGTTCCCGTTTCCTATTCCCAATGTCTGTCTGTTGATCTGTCTTCTGGGCAAAAGTGGACATTGACCGTCTGCAAGGCGAGTCAATGATCTTCAAACGTGTCAACATTAAAAATAGCAAGCAAATGCTCCAATCTGTATGTCTGTCTGTCCACATGTACCCAAAGTGTACCCAGCCCCAGTCCCGGCCCCAATCCCCATTCTCAGACCACGGCCCCCTCCTTCTCGACTCTACCCCCTCTGCAGTATCCTCTTCGCCGTCGCAGTCTGTGCCCCATGACAGTCAGATATGTAGACGTGCAGACGTTTGCAAAATGCCAAACCAAACCAAAGACCAAAGACACAATCGAGTCAACAACAACAACAACAACAACGGTCTCAGACATAGCAACAACAAAAGCAACAACAACAACAGGATGTTTGGCGGCGCTATCAGCGGAATTCCAGCATTTGATCGGGGCAAATGAACAGCGCGGATCGAGAGGATCGCAGACAAAATGCAAAGAATCAAAATTTATATACATATGCTTGTAAATATATAAATACAGTCCAAATTTTGTATAACGAACTTTTGTTGTGGCCATAAAGTTTGCTCCATACATTTTTTTTCCTTTTGCATTTTATATGTTTTGATATCGGTGCAATAAAGATGTATACAGTAAATTGTTCTGATCGCGAAAAACAAAAATAAAATTTTATTAGAGAATTTCCTAAAATTAATAAGAACAACATGAGTTAAATAAGAAAATTATTGGGTGATTTAATAAATTTCGAAATCTGTAGATATCTAAAAATTAAATTTAATATGAATTTAAACTAATTATTATAATATGGCCAACAAAAAGTATTATTTTAATATACACATATATACATATGAATGAAAATATTGATGTTTAAAAAGAAGTGATCACTTTTAAGAAAAAGTGCAAAATATACATAATATGTGTATAATGAGATTACTAAAATAAAATCTGTGATATTCTGGTTTGCTATATTGAGGTAAGACTGTATAAATATAGCGATATATTTATACATATCCGATATACACATGTTGTGCAGACTGACAAAGCCATTAATTACTGATTGCCGATACTCGATGCTTGGCGCTCAATGAAATTTGCAGACACTTTCAAAGGGGGCGGGTCAGACAGAGAAGGAGTGGAGTGGAGTGGGAGATAGGGGAGTGTGAGTCAAGGGGCATGTTCATAAAGTGGAAGTGGCAGTGGCAGCAGACGACCAACTTGCTTTGTGGCGCTAAGCGAAGCAGAAAGAACCGCAACGGGGGCCATCGTTGCAAATACAACAACGCATTCGCATACATAAATCACAGTTCTTATTCTCGATCTCTTTCTCATTCTCATCTCTTACTCCTCTCGCTCTTTCTGCAGCGATCTCTCACTCTCTAATCGCTGGCTCTCTGACCGTTATGACTTCCGCTCGAATTGAGATGAGCTCAGCTTCAAAGTCAACGATCTCCACACACAAAATTCAAAGCTTTGCTTCGTTTTGTGCACTTTTCAATAAAAAATACGCATGCGTCTGCATATGTGTATGTATGAGAGAGAGAGAAAGAGATAGAAAGAGGGAGAGCGATAGAGATAGCGAGAGAATCGACGACGACGACTTCCCGTGGTATATTCGATACGTCGCATTGTCCTTGAGCGTTTAGTCGAAATTTATGAAATACATTGAACTCCGGCCAGTAAATTAGTCACTTAAGGCAACAACAACAACAATACAACAACAACAACAACACAACGCCAAAAAAAAAATATGATATACAACATAACAAAAGTTTTGCCGCGCGTCGCATTAACAAAAATTTCGTTGCATGTTCTTTTTTTTCTCATTTCATTTTCTTAAATTTTTGAATTTGTTGTGTAGCCATACACACACATTTGTTATGGCTTATGTGTGTGGCAGGGGTGTTGCTGATGTTGTTGTTGTTGTTATTGTTATGCTTGCAAACGTTCAATCAAGTCGTTGACCGTTGATTTCTGCCGCTGTCAGAGGGCAATTCAAACTTTCAAATGCAACGGTCATCAGCCTTTTTAAGAAAAGAGACAAACAGAAGATCATATTGTGGGAAACAGACACAATTGAGATATCATCGGTGGGCTCATAAATATATTTCAACAACACTTTCTTATGTAACTTTAACAGACTTATCTGCCATATTCATATTCTGGGTGGTTTTCTTTTGAAAAAGGAATTGCTCAAATCTTAAGGAATGTTTTTAAAAATAATACTTTAGTTAATTGGTCGACTCAGCTCTATAAATTGCATTAATCTTAAGATAATTTTGCTTATTGATTTAATTATAATTATAATTATTTTTTTATTTTTAACCAAACAGATATTTAATATAATCTTCCTTAACTTGGCTTACAGAAAAAACATATATTTCAAATTTATTGTAATGATATTTCTGATTATGTGTTAAGAGTTCAACAACTCAACTTTTCTAGCTGATCTCTTAAATGAAACTCTTAAATCAGTTAAGGAAGTGAAATTGGGTTAATTTTAAATTTGAAACTTTAAAAAATAGCATTAATTAAAAGTTCGAATAAATATATCAGAACGTTCAGTCTTTCTAAAATCATTTAAAATTGTTTACATAGCTTAAAAAAATGATTCGACTTATTTCAAACATTTGAAATTAAGAACTGTGTTTAATGCAGAAGATCTTTTATATTCATTTTGAGAAATTTAATTTTGTCTTGAGTTGTAATTGAGTTGTAAATAATAGTTGTAATCAATAGATGAGCATAGTTTAAAAAGATATTTGGCAAAATAGTTTTAAGCATATCTTCTTCAATTAATCAATAAAGTTTTGCATATTTTTTGACATTTTGATTTATAATTTAATTTGACATCTAATATTTATATCAATTTGTTTTTTCTTCTTATTTTCATGTAGTTTGATGCAATATTTAACTATTATTTTAAGTATAAAATTGCATACCATTTCTTAAATAAAGGGTCATTCTAAACACTATTATTTTTTAGTTCGAGTTAAATTCGAATTAAGTAATTAAGTTTTCTTTGCAACACTTTCTAATCCTGTTTTGCTACTTTAAGATTTATCCCACTGCTTTTAAGCACATCTAAATTGAAGTTGTTACACCAACTCCGTTCACTCAATCTCCATGAAGGTCACTTTATGGCAGATCCCCCGTTGAGGAGTGTCATTATATTTGATATGATTGTGTGTTGTGTCTAGCTTCCGACCAGCTTCCGACCAGGTTGCACTACATCTAAATGACTACGACTATTGTGCTTATTTTGGCCTAAGCAATGTACACGGTACAGTACACGGCTCTAACCTCTCCCATGTTGCCCATTTCGTTCCGTTGCAATAAAAGTCGCATCAAAGTTAATGCGCCAGTTCATAAGCTCCCAAAACTGCACTTTTGTATTGGGCACCTGGGCCGAGCTGAGCTGAGCTGAGTTGGCCATGTGGCAAGTGGCATGTGGCACGTGGCACGCCCCTAAATATGCTGGTCCGCTGCTTGCTTGGCTGAAAGCTAAGCGGCTGGTAAACTTTGTCCTGGCCAAGGACTCGCATGGCAAAATCCTTTGCTTTTGTTTGCGCAAAAAATTGCATTAAACTTTTGCGCAAATTTCTTCTCCTTCTTCTTCTTTTTCATCTTTATATTGTTGTTATTCTCCATGTTGTTGTTGTGCAGGAGCAGCATTTTTCCTACACGTAATTCATATTTATGATGCTTCTTGGAGCTGCCAGGATGCGACTTACGCGCGCCTCAAAGTATGCAGCGGTTGGAAAACCAAGGGAAACGTGAAACGCTTGGGATGCCAATGAAACGGAAAGGGAAACGGTGGAATGGGAGAACGCGGGGTTGTCAAAAGGGGGGTTCTAAAAAACTTTGCTCAATTTAAAGTCAAGTGTCAACGCAAACTCCTCAAAGGGGCTCAACAGCTATCGACTCTTCAGGACCTCTTTGACTAGCAATCTTCACCTTCTACCTCTACCTCTGCCTCTTCCTCTCTCTTTCGCTCTCTCTTTCCCTCTCTCTTCCCCTTTCTATTTCTACTTCAAGTTGCGCTATTTGCGCGCTTTGACATGCAAAACGCGCGCTTCATTTGACATTTTCTTACATTTTCTAGTTTTTTTCGCTCGATTTTTTGTTTGTTCTTAGTTGTTTTTTGTTGTTGATGGAAACGCGACCGGGATCGAGTTCTTGCTTCATGCCAACCAATTTGCTGCCCCTCAAGTTCAGGTCCCGTTTTTTGCTGTTTGCTTTCTAAACCCTTTCATCAAAGGCGCCACGGCATTTTTTGCGGTTGCTGTTAATATGATTTTCCGCCAGCGCTTTTCCCTTTTTTATTTTTGGCTTTTTCACTCATTTTCTTTTATTTGCTCTAGTTAGCCAGATATATATTTTTTTTTTTTGGGTTTTTAATTTGGTAACTTGTTCATATATTTAAGTCAAAGTTCTGTTTGGTAGAAAGCTATGAATGGAAACGATGGAAGTGAAACAATTTGGCATTATTTGATAAACTCCCTGTAAGTTCCTGTCAACTACAACCAATTAATCAGTCATTTGCATTTACAATCTCTTGTTTTCGTATCTGGAGCGTAGAAAATGAAACGAAACGTTTGGAATTGAAACACTTGAACGTTGCTTGGGCAACGAGACTTAAACTCTTTTTAACTACAAGCTGTCAATTATGATATTTGACGATATCTTGCACCTTGATGTTGTCTAGGGTTACAACGCCCGTCAGGTGTGTGATGTGTCATGGCAACCCTGTCGAATTCAGCCGGAAATTGTCGCCTCGTTCAACCCCTTATCAGTCAGTCATAATTCTTTTGCCGAGCTAAGTAATTGGCGATGTTCCATCAATGAAGTTGCTGTCAAGTGCAAGAGGCCTAAATAAAGTCGGGCCCCGTCGTCTGGCTGGGGGATTAACTGTCATGGCAACAACCTGTCAATATGCTACCCCCAACCCCTCAGCTACCCTTTCAATACCACAAAATTAAGTGTGTGTGTGAGAGAGAAGAGAAGAAAAGATCTGGGCTTGTATAAATAAGGAAATCAATTGTTATGCCGACCAACGGCAGCAATTGGCATTAATCTTAACGAGAGCCAGGACTTGAAACAGGACTAGGACTATAACTATGACTAGGAATGGTGTTATTGCAGCAGGCAGCAGTGCTCAAGTTCTAGCTAAGCTATTTGGGGCGTGGCAGACAGAGAGAGAAAGCGAGAGAGCTCAGAAAATGGGACAATGCGCTTTGGAAATGAAATGAATTCAGATGCCGGAATCGCATCGGGAGCAGAGAAAGCACAACAACAGCCAAAGCCAAAGCCAAAAGGGAAGACAAAGTTGAAGCTAAGGACGAGCAGCAGCAAGGAGAGAAGAACGATGCCAAAGTACAGTCAGCGAGCGTGGAAAACAACGGCGGCCATAAAGACGTCTGCTCCAGCTGGTGGGTGCGGGGAGCGGGGGGAGGTAGAAGCTGAGCTGCTGCTGCTGATGTAAACAGCGCTCCCCTCACCACCCACCTCCTATCTCCTGTGCTCTTCCCACACAGAGGACATGCTTGTGACTCGACATCTGCCCTAATCATCAGTCCCACCCCCCTGCCTTCCCTCTCTCTCCTCTCGCTCTCCGCGCGTTAGTTTCATGAAAGCTTTTAGTTGTCTGCAAAATTTTCGGCGCCCTTTTTTTCCTGCTCATCGTGCGTGTGTATGTGTGTGTGTGTGTGTTTGTGAGTATTTTTGGGGGTTGAATTTTTGGGTTCAGTGATAAGCACCAAGACAGGCGCACAGACGACAAGGAGAGCATGCTTCGCTCTGTCTCTCTGTCTGTGTGTGTGCGAGAGCTGTAAGCAGGGCATTGCACTTTTAGCTCCACACTCCACAACCTTCCACACTCCATCATCCACACTCCACCTTCCACACTCCACACTCTCCTCGCTCAATCCACATTCGACGCTTTCGCATCCCATTCGAATTCCACGCTGCTCTCAAAGAGTTGCAAAAGCTCTTTTGTTACTTTATGTTGTTGTTTCTTTTTTTTTTATGTTCTTTTTACCGCTCTTTTTTTTAGTTTTGGGACTTTTTCGGCATTTGCTTGGCAGCGCTTAGTGCTTTTCGTGAGCGTAAATTTATGCTGTGATATAATTACAAGATAAGCTTGGCAAGTCAACGGCGCACAGAGTTGTCGCAGGTGTCGTTTTTCTATGGAGATGAAAATACACTCCTGCTCCTTTGCCTTGTGAATGAATCTTGGGGTAGTTTAGTAGGGAATAGAAGAGTACGATTGAAAATAGTAGTGTGATATTTACTAGGTGTGAAAAGGAGAAAGAGAGTGAGAGAGTCAGAGTGAGACTTGAAGTCGATATCAATTATTGTAGTTAATAAGAGTTTGTAAATATAAAGCTTAATGAATATTTTAAATATACATTTGTAAAAATATTAGAAATATTTGGAAATTGTAAATATCCTGAAACAAAATAAATATATAAATAGATTTTTGGGTCTGTTTCGAGTCTCAAAACGAGTCAAATTGCCACAAAACGAGCTGATCGCCGTTCCGAATTCCGAAAATCTACAATAATTTTCGTTTTCAAAACGTTGGCTGCAGAGTCACCGGATTTAAAATTAAATACCATTTAAAGCATTAAAATTACTACCTAAAATTATAATTTGAAAATTGTAATATTCTTGAACATTTTAAGAATCGATTAACATCACTACTTCAAGTTTAAATAATTAATTTTTTTTTTAAATAATTTTTTTAAAGAGTTGCGTCAATTGAATAACAAAATTCCAACAACGAAGTTTTAGTCTAATTTACCTTCGATCTGCTATATTCAATCTAAAAAACTTAAAATGACTTTTCGAAGCCGAGTTCGAAAAGTAAAAACAAGCCCATTTCGATCGAAATTCGTTTCTTTTTTACTTTTTGAAAACTTTTAAAATTCGGAAAAGGCCTGAATATAAATATCTACAAATAAAGATTTTTGCTATAAATAAAAAAAATTGAAAAAATTTCCATGTTAATATTTTTTAGACATGGTTTAATTAATAAATGGTTTAAGTTTTGTTAAGACATATTACACAACGAAAAAACCATCTTAAGTTTTAGGAGTTATTTGGTAAATTTTTTTTTTTTTAAATAATTTAACCTAATTTAATTTTACAACAATATTTCAGAAGTTATAGGTCCAGTTCTTAAAATTTAGCTTACATCCTTATGATTTGGCACTTTATTTACATTTCAATGGCACTTTATTTACATTTGCATTGTTTTTAGCAACGTTGACAACCCTGGCAAGCATGCAACAGTGGGCCACTAAAGGACAGTCTCCTATTCATACTCATACTTCAAATTCATTCTGAGATACTCACACTCAGATTTATTCAGATCTATCGCATTACGGTTACATTTACAGTTGCAGTTACAGTAACAATTACAGTTATGAGTACATTTACAGTTACATGGCCTCGTGAAGGATTCAGAGTAAAAGGCGCTCAGGAAAACGGACAACATTAAGTTACAATGCAAACAGAAGTGGGAATGAAGCGGGAAGTGAAACGTGTGGGGGAGCAGGAATGTTGTGGCAACTGAAACAGGAGTCAGTGGAGTAAGGGAGATGGAGGAGGTCGAGCAAAAGCCGAGCGATTTCCCGCGCAGCAGCAGCAGCTGAAAATTGTTGTGCAAGAGAAAAACAGGAAAAAGGGAAAAGGCAGTGGGAAAAATATCGATTGGTTTTTTCTTTTTTGTGTGTTTTGTTTTGTGTTTTCCTATTTTTTATTGGCGTTGAGGTAAAGAGGGGCAGAGGGGACTGGAAAGAGGCCTGTTGGAATTTCCGTGTTGTGTTTGCTTTGTGGCCAGTAGCAGGAGGCAGGGGCAGGAAGGGAGGGGCATAAGTAGAGGCAGGAGGTCGCTGTGTGCGTATTCGTTGACTTTGGCGCGAATTTTCGATTAATGAAAACGCGCGCGCTCACAAATTTCCATCAACGATGTTGCAACAACGGAACAAGGGAAAGCCATGGGGCAGCTGCAACAACAACAATAACAACAAAGAGCTGCACGTCTGTCAAATGATGCTGCTGCTGCCACGGGCCATGTGGCATGTGGCATGTGGGGCAAGGAGGCAGACAGACAGAAGGGGAATTGGACACATTCCAACTGCGCTTTCAACTGCCAACGATGGACGCCCGGCGAGCAGAGAAATCACACAGACTCCAAAAGCGTTGTGGGGATAAAGAACTCGCGAATTGAACAACAACAACAACAACAAGAACAGCAACAACAACTGCAACAATAACGGAGAGAACAAGGCGAACAACGACAGCAAAATCTGGCAGTCAGAAATGCTGACATTTTCCCAGCGACAGCTGTCAAAAGGACGAAATGCCAAGGGAAGGACATTGCGATATGGAAAGGGATATGTGTGTGTGTGTGTGCATGTAGATGTGAATATGGATACGGATACGGATACGGATACGGATGTGGCATCAACTGAGGCTACTTTAATGTCTTGCGGTAGGTTTCGTTATTTTCGGGCCTGCGTCTCTCTCTCTTTCTCTCTGTCCCTCTCTCTCCCGCGTTATGCAAATTTTATTGATATGCCATGGCAAACGATAACGATTATGTAAAAGTTTTTTTGCATGGTTAAAACGATTTTAATACTCACAGTTTATGGGATTCCCCCGATCCCAGTTTACACATGGGAGCAATCCCGGTGCCAACTGCCTCCTGCCACTTGAGTCCAAACAGAGCTGAGGACTTTTCATGCTAGCTGATTATGACATGCCTAGAAACGGCCACTGGGAGGCACGTTTGAATTAGGAATGGCAGTGGGGTAGGGGTAGTGGGTGGTATGGGGTGGTAGGGACAGTAAGGTTTGCAAGGTTCACTTAAATTGTTTGTTTATAAATAAAGCAGGCGACTATTGATTAAAATTGCGCTTTAAAAATTCATTAAATGGTCGCTTAGTTCAAATTTTACACCAGACACACACACGCACACATGCACACACACATTTGCATACATACAGAATGAGCTTCATGTTAAGGATGAGCTTTGGGGTTGCCTCATTGCGGTTTTTCCGGGTGCACATGTTGAATGTTGCAAAGGCTTTAAACGCCGCAAAATATGCTAAGAATTTGTGCAAGAGCGGATCACAAATCTAAATCGTAAAATATAACGAAATTTTATAGAAAGCTATGTAATATTAAAAGACTGTTAAAAAATACAAATATTTTATCAACGACTTTATCACAAAAAAAATCTTTGTATAAAATAATTTTAAGTCGTAATTAATCATTAAGAAATAAAGAATTTTTATTGAAATATAAAATGAGTTTTTTTCTGCTATTTAAACTTTATTTTATAAAAAAAAGAATAAGTCTGAAAAATTTAAAAAAATAATAAATAATAATAGAGATAAGAATGAGTATGAAAAGTGCCAACCGATTGGGTAATATTATACAAGGTGGCGCAAAGAAAAACTTCGATTCTGTTTTTTGATTATGTTTATTTAGACCTTTAGAATTAATTGTGTTAAGTCGAGAAGATGATATCGGCCAAGTGTTCGCTGTCAGAGTTGATGACCATACGCCCGCTTTATGGCATTTCCCATCACTTTTGCCAGAACTTCGAGCGACAGGTTCTCGCATTCCTAGCCAATATTCTCTTTAAGGGCTGCAAGAGGTTGAGGCTTGTTGAAATAAGCCCGCGACTTCAAAAAACCCCATAAAAAGAAGTCTTGAACGGTTTAATCGGGTGATCTGGCCGGCCAGTGCGAATCTCAAAAACGAGAGATTAAGCGGTTATTATTATTACATTATTACAATTATTCCGCGTTCTTGGGGAGTGTATCGCTCGATGGCTTGTTCACTTGTATTCTGTATCTGTCTAGTCCACAAATGTCAAAACAGATTTGACATTGGCGGCAATTTGCAAAAATGAGAGCATCTTCCAATAGGGTGACTTCTTTTGCGCCACCTTGTATTACATATTCCTATATTATATACTAAAAATAATTTACTTGACTTTCCCTTAGCTTAAAATAAACCAAATAATGTTTAGTTTATATTATTTAAGCTAATATAAACTACACAAAAAATAGATTTCACAAAATAATAATAATAATGAATATTATAAATTTCTAAACTTCACTTTACCTTTAAAAACTTACATTAATTATCTTGATTATTTTCTAAGCAAATCTGGGAAAAGTAGATCTATCATTTAAGTTGAACATTCATTAATTGAACCCTAAAAACCCTAAGATTCTTTTGAAAATTCCCAAATTCTAATTTTAAGTACACTCTGAACTCTATAACTCAGCAAAGTGTATTTGCCCCTGCACTATTGAAAATTTACCTATTGCTTAACAAAATTTGATCGATGTCTTGTGATTTACTGAATGAAAAGTATTTCAATGAAATGTTGTTTTTGTTTTCCGCCCGCCCAGCAATGGAATTTTCATGGGTCGCTTATCAGCGCTGATAAGTGAAATTCCCCCAAAAAGGCAGACGGAAGATATGAAGAAATTCATTGAGGAAAATAAACTTTGTGTGGAAATTACGAAAAAATGTCAATAATCAATTTCGACGATGATAAGTTATCGAAGTAGCTCGTAATTGTAACTGTATCTACAGCTGTGTAACGGTACACTGTAAATGCACCCACAGCTGGGTCTGGAATTCCGGGAATGGCAAGGGGAATGGAACTTGGACTGAGACTGAGACGGAAACTGAAACTGACAAGTGGATGGATTTGACATTATCTGCAATAAAGATTACAAGTTGACTTCTTGTTTGGCTTTGGCTTTGCCTTTTGACTGCATGTCATAAAAAGGTTTTATGATGCCGACGTCAATGGAAGGAGGAGCATGAAAAGATGGTGGAGAAGGAAAGGAGAGAAGAGGGCGGAAGGCAGAGGGAGGAGCGCCCGCAGGTGCCCCCAAAGACGAATTTGTTGCATGTCTTTCGCCTCGATTCGTTTTAGAGCTGTGATTATATTATCTTGATTTACGTTTACATTTTTTTTAGTGGCACTTTTTCCCCTGCCCCCTCCTCTAATCCATCAACAAGTGAAAGTGCAACGTCATGGCACTAGACGATCCGAGAGCAAATGAAGTGAGCAGTGGGAGTTTTTTAAGAGAGTTTGAGGTCGTTACAGACAATTTCTGGCTTATCTTTTATTTGCATTAAAAAATATTTACACAGCACTGTGAATGAAATAAACTGTGAAAACTGCGGAGTTGGAGCAGAGAAAGGGGAGGGGGAAGGGGTAGAAAAGCGATAAGAAGAGGCTAAGGAAAACCGTCGAAAAATGTAGTAGAAAATAAAGCAAAGGTTTTAATAACAAAATATGCTGGTAACTCGAGGATAAACGAGCGGAAAAGTTAAGAAGTGCCCAGTTGAAGGGTTACTCAAATGATGAAAAGTTCACCGGAAAAACAAGAGAAAAAGAAAACAATTTCATGCAATATTGCATTTTCTAAGTGTAAGAAAAACAATTTAATGCCCGTCACAAAACAGACACCTTAAAAAAAATATTATACAAATCATTTGGGCATTTTCTATTCGTAGAGCTATCGATTTAAATTAACAGCTGATGTAGTGAAACAGGAACTTAAAGTAAATAGTAGGAGACATCAATTCTAGAAAATGTTAATATAATATTATGGAGCACTAAGCTATTTTCGGTATTTTATAATATATATACATCTTTACCAAATATTAACCAATATTGAAGCATAATGCCGGTTCAATCAACTACTTACCTATATATTGATTCAGCATCTAAATATTGTTCATTTTAGGAAATTTAATTTTTTTTTTATTAATATTTCTGCTAGACCTATTTTAATAAATATGGTCTTTTTAATATATTTTTGACAACTAATTTGATGATGCATCTTAATATTGTTAATTTTGTTAAATTTATATTTTTTTCAAAATTTGCATGGTATACTTTGTTTGATTTTTATAAATACTGTCTTTTAAAACATTAAATTCATTTAAATATTCACATAAAAAATAAAAATATACCATTTTCGAACCAACATTGACTTTATTTATTTTGCTATAAAAATGATCAAAAATTTTAAACTGTTATTTAAAGTTCAATTCAAAAATTCTGTTAATCTTCTCAATTCAGTTGAACTTGCAGCCATAAAGTCATGTTTTCTTTCGATTTCCTTTCAATTTTAATTTGTCCCTAAGCAAAGTAGAACAACTTGCGGCATAATTAGATTAACTATTGGCAAATAAAATTTTGTGTGTGATTTTAACGTTATTTCCATTTACTTGCCCCAACCAATTAAAATGTTCTCTCCTCATATTCCCAATGCTTTGGTCTTCTTCTTCATTTTCTCCGTTTCTCAATCATTAAAATCGCCCAGTTGGGGAATTGTGTGTTAAACTGGGAAAACTCTTCGATATGGAAGCCCTCAAGGGCAGCCGAGACAATGACAGCACTTAGAGACATCAAAAAGCGATGCAAAAGTCTCTCAAAGGCAACCAGTTGGCATTTGTCTTCCTCGTTTTCCTTCCACTGCCAACCATAATGCCAAATGCGTCGCCCTTTTCATTTAATATAAAGCAATTTTCCTCTCAAATTCACTTCAATAAACAATTTTAGGCAGACATACAGATACACACACACTCACACACACACACACACACATATGCACAGATCAAAAGCAAACAAAAGCGCGACTTTTGAAAGGTCCCGCCGCGAACTGAAGCCTCGCACCACAGCACCACCCACTTCTCAATTACATACAGCACCACAATTGAACTTAAAGTAGGTGGAATAGTTTAACAGCGATAATTAGGCGCAACTGAACCAATCATTTTCATATCATTTTCCATTTCCACACACTGCAAAAGAGTTTGGAGGAGGGAGTTTCTTTAATATTATATATTTTAAAATATCAAGAAGTCAACATTTGATAGTATTTAAACTAAGGCTTTATGTTTAGTAAGTCAAGATCAGAGCACAGCTTTTGAAGCTTAACCTAAACCTTAACCTTTGTCTTTTGAATCATTTATTTATAGACACAAACAAAATACAGATCGATTTATTCTACCAAAAAAAGTTCTTTAATTATTCTCGATTCATTCTGGAATTTTTTTTCATTTCGTCATTAAATTACTTTCTTTAAATTTTAATAAAAATTGATTGATTAAAAGATTTTATGTACATACATAAAGTGTAGAAGAATCTTCTTTTCCAAGAAGAGATTTCTGTTTTTAATATTTAAGCATTTTTAATTTTATAAGTTGCCACTCAGCAGCACCATTGTCACTTAATTGTAGTTATTTCTGTACATATTAATTTACTACATTTTCTCAATTTTTCCATATTTAAAATATTTGTATTTATAAATAAAAAATCACTTGGAGTTTTCTTTCTATTATGCCTACACCTCCATTGACACTTTAATAGTAGTTTTTATCAATTTATTTATCCACAAATTGCCACTTAATATTATGCTAAAATTTAGACTCTTTTCAAGATTCACGCTCCTTTAATATCCTTCATGTTTACATTCTTTTATTTAAAAACTCTCACAAATCTCATTTCTGTTTATACAGTAAGCTTTCAATTGGCATTCCCACGCAGTCTCTATTTTCCAGGGTATTTGATTAAGTGGCAGATCTTCCGTTGCCCCACTCTTCTCTTCGTCCTGTCGTTCTCTTTCGCTGCTGTCCTGTCGTTTCTTTGGTTGCTTGCTCGTGGCAATTATTGAAAATTGTCAACTGTGAAAACAACGCATGATTCACAGGATGCGATGCTGCGACAGGCGAATTGACAGGCGAGGACAAAGCAGACAACGCGTCCTTAAATGATGAATGGGTGGAGCAAGGGAGGGAGAGGGTTGGGGGTTGGAAGGGGTGTAGGGACTAGTTGTGGAACTGGCGCAAACAACGTCAGACAAGTGGCAACTGCTTGGCCTCGACATGACTAACAAGAAAGTCGCCCAGAGTCCTTTAGTCCTTCGTGCCGAGTCCTTGGTCCTTGTGTGTGTGTGTGTGTGTGGTTGGCTCATTGTGCTCTCGCTGCCTCGTTGTCTGTCTCAAGTGGGAAAAACTGTGAACCGTTTATAAAGCACACACACATTGACACACACACACACACACACACACACACACACACACACACACAACTTGACCCAATTCGTGTGCACATTGTGCGTGTGTTTATCCTTGACGCTGGTGAAAAATGGCGTTTATGAAGCGCTTATTGTGTTTGAATTGTGGCGCCCGCTTTTGGAGCTGCTTCCGTTTCCGCACTTGAATGGCGTGCGCCACAATGGACACACCAAACCCAGCCCAACTACCCTCTCCTACCCCCTCCCCTGTCACATTTGTTGCTTTTGCTGTTGTGTTTGGCATGCGCCGTTGCCTTTGTCCAGTTTTTGTCGCACGCTTCATCCCCCCCCGCCACTTGCCCCACCCCAGTGGCATCCGTAACATTTTACGCATCTATGGGCCTACCACCCCCCATCTCCTACCCACTCTGCTGGACACTTTGACAGCCACCGGAAAACGGAAGCGGAAATTTCGTGCCCATGCGTTTTCATTTTTCGTGTTGACACCCCAACGGGGGGGCGGAGGAGTAAGGAAAGCGGCCAGCTTTCACATGTGTGGTGGTTCTTTGTGGTATAGATTGACCATCCATCCCCTCAGTTTACTTGCCCCCTTCCCTTCCCTTCCCTTCCCTTCCCGCCTTCTTCGTTTCTTCCCACGGCATAAACAAGACTTAACAAGACATTGAAAAGCAAACCGCAAGTGCTTCGAGCACAAGTTTTGTGGGTGAGTTTTCCTTTTCCCCTGCTCGCTTGAAAGTCGCTTTTAGAAATTCCAAACACGGCAAGGTCTTTCTTTTTTTTTTTTTTTTGAATTTTTGTAAACTTTTGTTTCGATCTATTTCGTTTGATTTGTGGGCCTGTCTCGTCGCAGGACAAACAACAGGGTGAGGGGGGAGCAAGGAGAGGGCAGTGGTGGCTTAGGACGAAAGCGAGTCTTGTCTGAAACACCCTACGATTCTAAATTGGGTCATATGAATTGACAACAAAGGTTTGTCAATGTATTTTTTGAATTGTTTTATTTATTTTTTGAATTGGACTGAATGACAAATATTTTAAATATTTTTTAAAAAAATTTTAAAATATTTTAATTTTACTTATATTTTAATTTCACTAAAAGATTAGCTTACATTTAAATCTTTTTCAATTTCCCCTATCAAAATTCCAAAAATAAGACTATTCATAATTTATTATCTTTTATATATCTATTCACATTCTACCCCATTTAACTGTCTATTTCTCTCATCTTTCGCTTCCCTTTTTAAGCACTTTCCTTAAACGTTTCATCATTTAACTATCATTGCTTTAAAATCAATAGTTCAACTTCCCCTTTTCCCAGTTCTTATCCAACTGTCAAGTCTGATTACAGCTCATTCCCAGTCTCCAGCATGCCGATTCCCTTATCATTCTCTATTCTCTTCCCTCCTTGTCCGCCTTTTCCGTCTCCTTCTCCCTCTCCATCTCAATCCATTTCAAGATATTTTTTAATAAAATGTAAATTATGCGTCCTCGTTTGATAAATGTCCATTGAAAAAGTTTTTTAGTTCAATGTGTTGCCTTTGTTTTTGCCTTTTTTACAATGTGTCTGTGTGTGTGTTTGAGTGTGTTTTATGTGTGTGGTTTTCTGTGGTTTTTCAGTGGCTCCAATATTTTATGCATAGTTGACACGAAATGCGTAACAAATCGTTTCAAAGTCGATGCTTCTGCCACGGCATTAAATTTATAGTTCTTGCCACACCCCCGGCCGCCCCCTGCACACGCCAGGGGTGTAGAGGGGGGTTACCACTCGTAGGGGGGAAGTGGGGAAGGTTGTCGTAGATGCTGCCTGGCAGATCTGATGACCATTTCCCATTGTTGCTGTTGCTGCTGGCGCTCAAATCAAAAATAAATAAATATAAAACCAGTGACAGGCAGCTAGAAAGCTTGTACGGGGTGCTGTAGAAGGCAGAGAGGGGAGTTGTGATTGGAGGGAGGGTGATAAGGGAGGGGGAGATACAGTTGCGGTCAAAAAAATAGTAGTGCGTGCAATGAATTTACAAAAACTTAAAATTTAATGACTTTTCATTTATCCAAATTTTTTATATAATTTTTTTAAGATACGTTAATATATTGTTAATCTATCTGAGAAATCAAAGATAGTGAACAGTTATTATTTTTCGACTTAGGAATTTTTTTCTTGCAATAGCCTGAAAAATGGGCGGTCAAAATAATAGTAGTGATGAACATATTCAAAAATTTTAATGATGAAAACGATCCAAAACCCCCTTTTTTTTATTTAAAAAGTTAGATATGTGAAATGCACCTAATAATTAACAAATTTAGTAATTTGTTGTGAAGCCTTTATCTTGAATTACCGCCTTACAACGACGGATCATGGCTTTTACATCGTTCTGTTTGTATTGAGCTCCAGGCGCTCCTAGCGATCTTCCAAAGATGAATATTATATGTTGGTTGATGCTTGGCAATATCCTTCTTCACATCGGACCACAAATTTTCAATGGGATTCAGATCGGGGGACCGTGGTAACCACTCCACTACATTAACTTTTTTCTATGCGAACCATTCTTTCGAAGATTTGCTGATATGCCTTGGGGCTATGTCCTGTTGGAACCTCCAAATTATCGGCATATTATCTGAAAAATACGGTAGCATTGTGTCCTGCAAAATTTTCACTTGTTCGTGCCTTTCCATTATGGTTATGATCCATTATATGGGTTGGACCCAATAATGTGAAAATGCGCCCAGGTTATTATTCTCATACTACAATGTTTGATAGACCTGCAGGTGAATCTGAGCTGATATTCGGACTTTAACGGATACCTTACATGTTGTCGAGATCCTCGACCAGTAATAAAAATAATTTTGGACACATCCGACCACTAGAGGTTTCTTTATTTCTCTAGGGTCAATTCAGATGATCCTTAGCAAATCGAAATCGCTTTTGGGCAGGTATTTTTTTCAATAACGGAATTTTTCACGGGCTTCTTTCTGCCAGATTATTATTTCGCAAACATCTAAGAATGTTTTACACACTTTGGTCCATACCAAAGTCCTTTTTTTAAGTGCTGCAGGAGCAAAAGGGTCGCGTTTCAAAAACCTCACTACTTTTGTCACTTGTCTTTTGGACATGGATCGAGGTCTTCCACATTTATCCTATTTTGGCGACTACTTAATGGCGTTTCTGATTGTGGTTGGCAATCATCTAATCAAATTTTTCCACTTCCTTAAACGTTATCCTTTTTGAAATAAATTTTTTATAGGAGCACGCTTTTCTGGTGTGCAATGCTTGCCACGCCCCATTGTAACAACTCTAAGCAAAATATTTTTTATACAATTTATAGAAAATTATCAAATAACAATTATAAATATCAAATCAAGTGCCTTTCCTGCTTAATATCCTTTTTTTCCACTTTTAATGCATTCACTACTATTATTTTGACCGCCCATTTTTCAGACTATTACAAGAAAAAAATTCCTAAGTCGAAAAATAATAACTGTTCACTATATTTGATTTCTCAGATGGATTTACAATATAATAACGTATCTTAAAAAAATTAAATAAAAAATTTGGATAAATTGAAAGTCTTTAAATTTTGAGCTTTTGTAAGTTCATTGCAGGCACTACTATTTTTTTGACCGCAGCTGTACGTGGATAACTCGAAGCAGCTGGGCTAATAAAAAGCGAATTTGCATTGAGTTTCCACGCACGTCTCGCATGAGAAATGCAGAAAAAGACAATAGAGATGTGAGTGATTGACTTGTGAATACCCTAGAAAAAAGAGTGTAGCTAAGAATACACCACAAAACCTGATTTTATTATATGGTAATATATTCAGATAGCGATCTACAAATAATTAGCAAAATTCGAGTTGCTTTTCTTAATTTTGGATAATACCCTAGTAAGAAAATTCGTTTTTACGTATCTCTATCTACAATCTCTCACCGTCCTCCATGGTCATTTTATAGTCTCTAGTTTACATTTTACTTTAATTATAGGGAAGTGAAATCTTTTTTTTAGAATCTTTGGCGGTATATATTAACATAGAATGTAGAATACAATATTCACACTATTGATGTAAGATATAATTTTCCAATCCTCCATTGTCACTTTAAAGTCAAACTGAACATAATATTTATTCTGTTAATTTAGTTCCTAACTATTAATATTTCAATTTTTCCTTCTTCTTCTAATTTTTTACATTTTCTCAGACTTGTTAATTAGAACCTTTCCTAATCCGATCTCATCTCTACTTTAAACTAAATCGTATACTCTTCCTAACATATCAAAGAGCATCAGTTCAGTACACTTTACCCTGTTCCCTGTCCTGCTCTTCCCCTTTAGTTCTTTACCTAAACCAAAGTTCCCAATTTGTGTATCATCTAAAAAGAAAAAAGAAAAGAACGAAATTGGCCATCAGCAAAGTTGGTTTCATTCGGTTTTGTTTACAAACAAAACGTTGGGACCAAACAAAAGCAAACAAATCTCCAAAGCTAACCAAGTCCCCCTCCCCTTACCCCTTACCCCTTTTTATTATCCACTCTTCAATCTGCTTTCTTCTCTCTGAGCACAGTGCTTAAACCACAAATCGAGTTGCCCAAAAAAATGCAACTCTGCATTTGTCTGCGCGCCTTTTTCGGGGCGTTCAATTTGCGCGCCAAATGCAGATAAGGCAGAGACAGAGACAAAAAAGGGGATACAGGGAGAGGGAGGGAGTGGGAGCAACAGCATTGGCCTCGCTGCTGGATATCGGGTTACAGCGCCAGATTCTCCCCAAGCTCCGCAATTCTCGCTTTTAATTGAAAATGCCCGTGCGAGGCGTCGTCGTCGTCGGAGCTCGTAACTTGACATCGAAGTAGGCGACAGTGGCAACTGGATAGTGGGGAGAGGAGAGAGAGTGTGGAGAGGGGTAGGGGAGGCAGCTGTAACTGCGGCATCTGCGGCAGCGCACGTGCAACGGCTTTTGTCAAAGTGTCGCCACGTCGACGTTGCAAATTTCGCGCTTTTGGCGGGAAACTTTTGTAAACAGGCCGCAGTTCCCTTCTCCCCTATCCCCCCCTCAGTCTGTGGGCTTCATATTTATTCACGCCAACGTGGACAAATGAAGCAGACTGTACAGAGGCGGAGGGGGGAATGGTAAAGAGAGAGGGGGGCGAAAAACATGTCAGATTTTATGAAACCCAAACATTTGGTCGGTTCATGTGAACCCACGCTAATCCATTTTCGCAAACAGACAGGGACAAGGGAAGGGAGAGGGGAGTGTAGAGTGGGGAAAGAGAGGGAAGACGTAGGGGAACTCAACAGAGACAGCTACAGAAAAGAGTACGGTAAGAGGTAGAGCAAAATCAGGTGGGGTGGGGTTAGGTCTAATGCAAACAGATCTGGCGTTATCATACAGCGAGAGGAAGGGGGGTGGGAGTAGGGTCTGGGATCTGGTCTGAAGTCTGGAGTCTGGTCTCCGGTCTGGGTGGCGACCGGTTATGTAAGCCGACGACCATTTGCCGTCTTGCTCATTCGCATTCGGCGAAATTAGTTTTATGCAAATGCTGAGCACATAAATTTGCTCTATAAAAACTTGAGGACGCACTAGACGCACAAAGGGGTTTAAAGGGGGGTTGAAGGGGGGTTGCATACAAAAGCTGACTGCAATTGGTGACCAATACGACTTGGACTTCCACTTTCGCCTTGATGTCTTTTGCGGCAAATAAATATATATATTTATACTTTGTGTGACCAGGTGGGCAATCCAGGTGTGGAGTTATTGTGAGACCCACAAAGCCGATGAAGATGATAGGATAGGATAATGCTCGTATTGGATTGAAAGAGTCTGTGGAAAAGTGAAATGAACTCAGCTGAGAGTGTTTGATTATGCAATTGAGGAGAATGCTTTTATGTGAATGGATTGATCTAATAGTTTAAGGACTTAAGTAGCTTGTATTTAGATCTCAATAGTTAATATCAAAGTCTCTCATTAGAAATTATATGTCATGAGATTTTCATATTTATATTATTTCAAAAGTAATTTTTAAATTTTCTCTAAAACAGCGATGGGCACGCATGGGCTCCGGGAGCTAGCGGCTGCTCCCATCTTTGTTTCTGTCTATTTGACTCTTAAGATTTATGACCGTCATAAAAATTAACAACAACAATATAGCAAAGGCAAAAAATCCACAATTATTACTCTATCATAAGGAATATCTTCCCTTTTATACATTTTAAAAGTCTCTTCCCATCTTCCGTTTACTCAACGTTTTCCTACTGTATCGATTTGCTAAGCTGTCATCATAAACAGCTCAAAGTTCAATTCAATACCAATTTCAATTCCAATTCCCCTTAAAGAAGCACTAAATCTACCCTCCCCCTCCCCTGCTGTCTTTACACTCGTGGGGACTAACCCAGTTCCAAGTGAGATATCAGAAATCTAAACAGGCATCCAGAGTCATAAATCAGCTGATGTCTCATAATTCAGTGCCCGAAAGGCCACGGAGAAGGAGAGTAGGAAAAGGCAGTGGGTGTAGTGGAAAAAGGAAGCGGAGAAGTCGGAGGAATCGAACGCATTTGGAATTCCATTGCTAAACGATCGTTTAGGGAGTGGAATGAGAATGGGAATGGGAATGGGAATGGGGACGGAAAGGAATTGGAGGACACACGCACAGATAATAATTCAGCGAGAAAGAAGGAGGAGAAGGAGAAGAAGGAGGAGCAGTTGGTCACCTTGTGAAGTCAATAATAGCCAAAGTGAAGTTGTTGTTGGTGGTGCGTGTGTGTTCCATGTGTGTGAGTGTGTGTGTGTGGCAAGCAGCCCGTCGACAGCTGAGTTATCGCTTTGTTTACATGATAATGAAAATGCAACGCGGAGTGTGAAACTCAAATCGGAGTGAGGCACGCAACGAATGTCACGTACGCACTTCAAACGCTGACGAACACATGAAAAGGGCAGGCGAATAGGCATGGGTATGGGTATGGGGGCGGGGGAACCGTTGCGACACCCCCTTCCCCGTCCATGCCTCACCTGCCGCGTCTTGAGATTAACACGTCCACCTGGAGCGCATCCGTCACACGAATTAATGCGGCGATTTGACACTGATTTGGGGCGACCAGAACGGAACCTGGAGCATCCCAGATAATCTATGTGCGAGAGAGGAAGGTAACACTGTACAGTGTACAGTCTACACACAGTTCTTCCCCCATTTCACTTTCCCAATGTTTGACCAGCGATTGTGTTATCAGAATTAGTTAATTTTTTGTGTTGGTTTTTTATTTTATATAAAATTTCCCAGTGTGAAATGAGGAAATTAATTATTAATTATTAAGCGATTGACTATGGAACAATAGTTTCTATTTATGCTTGAATTTGGGAAATACATACATATTTTAAATTCATAAGAAAATTTGGATGGGAAACTGTATTACGAACTATTTCAAATGTCAAATTGGTTTTCAAAAATCTATCATCAATCTTTAGATCGGAAAAAAAATGTAATTTTCGAGTTAAAAAAAGTATTTATTAAAATTGTTTAGCTCAAATTTTTATTATTTAAGTCCACTAGGTCTGAAATACCATACTTGTTGAGTAATGATTATTAATCATGGTCATTAGTAACTAGGTTATTTTTCTTTAAAAGTCGAACTAATGATTAAATGACCATTATATTCGGTTTTGCCCAGTTATTTAATGATGACAACTATTGTACAAAAAATCAGAAATAATCCAAAATTATTACAATTATTTAAAAATAGTAGGAAGTAACCAAAAATAATCTTTTAAAGTAGTCGGATTATTTTTGATTACGATTATTGTTTATTATAGTTTTCTTTTAATATTATTTTTGAGTTTTAATGAAAAACAAATTATTTTGAACTTCAGCTCTTTAGTTTTGTTCAAAATAATTTGTTTTTTACAAAATAGTCAAAAGTAATCTAAGAAAAAAAACTAAAATAATCAGACATAATCAAAAAAATCTGACAACTTAAAAAGATGATTTGTGATTATTTTTTGATTATTTCTGACTATTTTTGAATAATTGTAATATTTTAGATTATTTATAATTTCTTGTAATTGTAATCATATAATAAAGTCACTACGATTATTTCCAAAAATAATTTAATTGATTTATTATTCTAATTGAAATTTAACAAGTTTGTCTAAACTTAGATATTCTTTAAATTAAATAAAATCTGTACTTTATACACAAAAGGAACAAAATATAATACAATAAACGATAATTTAACATAAAAAACATAAAATCTTTACTTTCTTAAATTCTAGTTTTAAGCGAAATATTAGTTTTAAAATAAAAATTGATTCTAAGACTTTGTCCAGCAAATTTTTTTTGAAAACAATTTTTTATGTTATTCAGTTTATTAAAAATTACCGTTCATTTTTTTAACTATTGTATAATTTTTAATTTCAACTAACAGCACATTAATTTCAAACTGTACTTATTAAAATGCCCCGCAGTGTGTGCACAAAGATCGTCAAATCTGGTTGACCATTTTGGTCTATTAAAAAGTAAAGGAATTTCCAAGAAGCAGATCTGCGTACTACGCGTAATACCCAAAAACCAATTCCCAGATGTTGTTGTTATTTGAGAGAGAACCAAGATGTTGTTCCAAGTAAATGCCTATCGAATGTAATCGCCTATCGGCGGTGTAATTCCAGAATGTTCTGCTCGCTATACGCACAAAGCAGCGACGCGTCCCTCTGCCCACACACACACACACATACGCACAGAGCGCAGCGGCAATCTGCACAACTACAACAACAACAAAGCGCCGTCAACAGTGTCTGCTTCTTCTTCTTATTGTCTTCAGTTTTTGTTTTTATTTCGCTTTTCGTTACGAGACCTTTTACACGCGCGCACACTGGCACACAGACGTACCGTCTGCTGCCTACCCACCCCCTCCCCCCTTAACATACACACACACAGCCCGCACACACACACACACTTGGACAACCATTAAAACGTTGTAAAATTACAACAGCGAACGGCGAGGCACAAGTGAAATTGGCACGAGGCGCTTCGTCGGCTGCTATTGTGAAATTCTCATTCCAAGCACACACACACACACACACACACACACACACACACACACACACACACACTCATACATACATGCAGAGAGCAGCAGCACAGAGAGAGACTCGCTCAGACGCACACAAATTATAATTGTTTGTTATTCTTTTGTCTCGCTCGCACGCTGGTTATCGGATTTCAGAAAGGCACAGAAGAAGCAGCAACACAACGCAACGCAACGGAGAGGCAACTGAAAAAATGCTCAAATACCAAATACTACTGCATACTACTACGACAAGAACAACAACAACCACCACCATCAGCGAGTTGAGTTCAGTTCAGTTGAGTTCAGTTCGTTCTCTTTAGCTCTCGCCCCATCTCTGTCTATCTGTACACATACACACAGCGACAGAAACGAGGCCCCAACCATTCCATTCATCGTTGGGGCATCGCGTAGTAGAGCGAGACAGAAGACCAACAGAGAGGCGAGTGCGAGTACAGACGCCGCTGCCGCCGCTGTCGACGCCGCCGCCGCAACGAAGAAGAAGGAAAACAAAATTATTTACGATTTATTTTGATCCAGCGCTTGTGGACGAGGGGTTTTTATGTCAGCGGCAAGTCGGGGGTTGCCTGACTCGAATGGGAATGGAAACACAGCGGGTACAGTTGGCAATGGCACGCAGAGAGTGCGCGCGAAAACCGTAAGAGAGCGTCGTAAAATGAATTGTGGAACGTAAGTATTCATTTGCCAGCTACTCTTCTGGCCCATTGCCGTGGCATTCCTATGAGGAAACGAAATGGCAAACGAACACGCGGTTAGTGCTCTCTTTCACCATGCATACACTTTCGTAACAATGCGAGAGAGTGCGCTCTTGCGCTTGCCTGCTCTGTTTTTGCTGGCATTCTGCCTCTCCCCACTCTAGTTCGTTACAAACTGCTTCTTCTTGCGCCGTCGCCGTCGCTGTCGCTGCTGTTGTTGTTTTTTGTTGTAAACTGTACGCGAATGGTATTTGTTTTTGTTATTGTTCGTATGTACTACGTACGTTTTACGTACCGTTTGTAAATTGATCAAATTTTACTCTGTTTCCCATCGTCATTTTCCATTCCCCTTCCATCACGAGTTCATAAAATTGGAAATGTAAAGTTTATTGGCGCGCTTTTTGTCCCCCCCCCCCCTACAAGGTGTGTACACATTGAAAAGTTCTAGGGGAGGGGAGTCGTTTGTTTCTCTCCCTCTCTCACCTTCGTTGGCTGCTCTTAAAATGCACTACAAATCAAAATAAACAATTCTCGTGCTCCTATTTTCTTCTCAAAGTTGAATGAACCCCGCCCCGTCTTCAAGGGGGGCGAAAATCTTCCATGCTTCTAAACATGATAATGATGTTGTTGTTCTTAATGATGATGATGATGATAATATACCAAATAAAGGCGCTGGCAATGGGGCGTGGCATGTGAAAAGGTAACGTTATACGATTTGAATAAATGAACGTGAAATGAACTCATAACAAACTGCAAAGAGAGATACCGTTACCTGCGAGGGGAGGGGTAACTGCCTGATAAGATACAACGCAAGGATATACAGTATGTCAAGTAATTGTTTTGACAAAATAAAAAACAATTTCTTTTTACGGTTTATTGTATTATATTGTAAATCTTAAATCAAATAAAACTTATTTTTTATATTAATTAATTAAACTATGCTTTTATTCTTTGTCAGAACAATTACATGACACACTGTACAGCCATAACTTGGCTCATAACTCAGCCTGACTTCTAGTTTATTATAAACAAAATCGTTTGAATATTTATTAGCACTAAAAGAAGAGAAAAAACACTAAAAGAAATCAATCAAAAACAACCCTGAACAAAAAAGGAATAAAGAAGAACAATAATAAACGAATATTGGGAGAGAATAGCAACAATAACAACGGCAAATATAAATACGATTTAAAAAAAGTAAAGAAAAGGAAACGAAAATGAAAGCAATGAAATGTGCGTGATGAGTGAATGAATGTAACTGTAAATTGGGGAGTTGACTAAAGCAACTGTAATTGGAACTGGAAGGGGGAGTGGAAAATGGAGGGGAACTGGGGTGGGAACGTGGAATTGACACTGGAGGGCGCTGAATGATCAAGGTTCGTTTTCTGTTCTTAGTTATCCAGGTATCGAAATATTTTTAAACAATAATGTAAAAATAAGAAATAATATGAACAGAAATTATTATTAAATTTGACATAAACGCATAAAAAGACTTTCTCTTATTAATTTAACTATCTATATTTTCATCTAAATATATCTAGATCGATATATCTTTACATTTATCTAATTCTCAACTCATCTGCTTTCTAACTACGAAATCTATCTGTCTTTATCTACCCTATAAGATAATCCACTGTAACTTCCCACTCTCACTTCCAATTCACACACACACACACACACACACATTAACACACACATGCATGCGCACACATACAATTTTAGATTTTGCTTTGTGTGCTGTTCCAAAGTCCAATTGCGACTTGGCGCGTTTTTTGCGTCCATTCATTTCCAGCTGCAGCTTCAGTTACAATTTGCAGCTGTTGTTGTTGTTGCTGTCTTTTCTGCTTTGTTATCTGCTTTGGCACATTGCATAACGGTTTATTAGCGAAGGCTGTTAATACAACAGCAACAACTGCAATAACAACAACAGTAAACAAACAGATGCCAAAGCACGTTTCCAACAAATTTCCAATGCCAAAATTGTTATTTTATTTATTTTTTTCATTTTCTATATTAAATGACCTTAACTTAACACCAAAATTTAGTAATAATATTAATAAAAATGATATAAAATTCTTTATAAATTTTGCAATTTTTTATTTCTGCGGTATTTTTCTGACCCGCATTTTGATAGTTATTTGAAATTTACGCAATTTTATATGCAAATTTGGCATTATAATTTTTTTTTTTTTTTTAATTTTAAGTCATTTGTGTGTTTCCAGCAAACAGATTATCATTAAAAACGCCAACTTTCTGAATTCTCAATTACAGCGAAAAATGTATAAAAATAAATCATCAACGAAATTCGCAGAAATTCATGCGGTTGAAACAACAAAAGCAAAAACAACAAGTCATTTGGGAAAAGCCAAATCACAATCAGTAACTGGTACTGACTTTAAGAGCGAGACAGAGCGACTGAGAGAAAGAGAGAGCGAGAGCGAGACTGTGTCAGAGCGAGAGAAAATGCGAAGAATTGAATTGGAGATTTAGAGCTGGTCTGTAGCTAAAAATGTATTTTTAGCTTGAACAATGATTAAATACCCACAAGTACATATTTATGTAAGTGCAGTATTTTAAAAATACCAAAGCGAACTTGTTTCGTATTCCACTGAATTATCAATTGTCTCCGTTGATCGGAATCCATTAACATAGATCTCCATCTCAAACAATTATAGTAAGTGCAATTTAACATGACTTTTGAACAGATAAACTATGACAATGCATTTAAAATATATATGCAGTATTTAATTGCGACACGTGTATAGTTAAACTAAAAATAGAATTAACTAGCTTGTAAAAGTAAGTTGAAAAGTTTAACTAAAAGACTCGTAATCTATCTGGATCTATTAAAACGTTTTTTTTAAAACCGTTTGAATTTCAACTGTTTTTTTAGTATTTTTATTTAATATTATTTCAAATTTGAAAAGTTCAAAGTTTTATTTTGTGTATTAATGAAATTTCTTCTAATAAAATAAAAATTCAATGAATTGAAAATAAATCAAAAAATAATTAAAAGATATATTAATCAACATAATATTAAATTAAAGGGAACTAAAATTTTTTGTAGCATTTCATTTTATTTTCTTAAACACTTTCTGGAAATTATTGTAAATTCATTAAAATTTAAAAAAAATTCGATAAAAAATTGAGAAATTTCTATTAATTAAAAAATCGATGAGTTGAAAAAGAATTTTAATAGAATTTGTTTGAATTTTTTTAAACAAATTCTGGAAATAGTTGTAAATTCATTTCAATTTAAAAAAATTCCATAAAAAATTGAGAAATTTCGTCTAATGAAAAAATCGATGAATTGAAAAAGAATTTTAATAGAATTTGCTTGAATTTCGTTTCTTTAAACAATTTCTGGAAATAATTGTAAGTTAATTTCATTACAAAAAAAACGATTCAGTATTGTAAAATTTCTTCTAATGAAAAATTCATTGAATTGATAAAGAATTCTAGTCGAATTTATTTGAATATCATTTCAATTTAAAATAAAATTCGATTCATAACTGAGAATTTCATTCATTCATTTTATTATAACAAAATTCAATTCAAAGTTAAAAAATTTCTTTTGATGAAAAATTCGATGAATTGTAAAAGAATTTTAATAGAATTTGTTTTAATTTCATTTTATTACACAATTTCTAAAAATCATTGTAAATTCATTTCAATTTAAAAAATTCCATAAAAAATTGAGAAATTTCGTCTAATGAAAAAATCGATGAATTGAAAAGAATTTTAATAGAATTTGCTTGAATTTCATTTCATTAAACAATTTCTGAAAATCATTCTAAATTCATATCAATTGAAAAAAAATTCGTTTCATAACTGAGAATTTCATTGCCTTGCAGTCGATTGCAAAATGCAATATCATGTTACAAAATGTTGTGCAAATTCTGAAATCTCCTACAAATTTCTTGCTAAATTTAAACCCTCTTGAAATAGTTGCAGAAATCGCGATTCATTTCGATGTCTTTTTTCAGTTGCTGCAATTAAGCAAAATGTCTCAAATCTATTTGCTAGAATAGTTTTGTTTTCATTCTTTAAGTAGATTTCCGACAATCTGCGCCCCTGCCACGCCCCCTGGCCCCCTGTACAGACATCAGCAGTCAAAGGGGGCGCATTGAGACACTTCCGGGTTTATTAAGACAGATGACAAAAGATGACATGAGAATTTCTGTGTGTGTCAACGTAATTGACAGCCGAAGGGTGAGAGTCAAAATACATAGAAAACAATAAATACTTTGCTGTCGAAAAATACTAGGAAAATACCAACGGCAACGGATGCACCGCCTCTCTCTTCCCCTTTCCCTTCGCCTTGCCTTGCCTTTCCTTTTGGCTGTCACTTTTCAGAGGCGAACGGCAACGTTGACCAATTACTTGGAAAATGCAACAAAGTTGCAGCCAAAATGCCCAAGTTGAGTTCTCGCTCTTGACGCAAAAAGGGGGCACAAATGTCAGCCATTAAGTGACAAGCTGCAGGAAGGGGGCAAAGAGGGGGACGGGGCGTTTGGGGCAGCTGGAGATTTGTCGCAAATTCAATTTCCGCAAACAAGAACAACAAACCGTGACACAAACTGTGACTGTGGACTGTGGACTGGCAACAACTGTGGCAACAAGCGAACAGCCACTGAAACCTCAATGTGCCTTCCCTCACCACACCCGCCTGCCCCCTCTTGGTATGTTCTCTTTCACTCGGTGCATCTTCCATCTCCATCTCCATTTTTGGCTTTGGTGTTAATTGCTGTCACATGGCAGGCGACAAACCAAAAAGGATGCAGATTCATGCGGGCTGCTTTCCCTCTCATTCTACCTCTCCTTCCCTCTCACTCTCACTCTCCTCCTGCCTTCCCCTTCCCCGTTTTGCCCCATTTTGTGGCCATTCGCCGCTTGATGATTCAATTGCTCGAGCAACATCAACAACAAGAGCTGCCCTCGCAACAGTTGACACTTGTCACAGACTGCGATTCATGTGCTTTAGTCTCTCTCTCTCTCTTGTCTCTCTGTCTCCTTCTCCTATTCTCCTTTTTCGCCTGTCATAAGTGATTTTTACAAAGTGTTTGTCTGCGTGAATTGTTGCACTTTTTCGGGTTTACACCGTTGTATGCCACGTGACATTCGCCTGACACTTAACGGACACTTGTCAGTCGAACCAACCCCCTCTCCTCCCCCTCCCCCTCCCACTCTACCTCCCCAACCTTTTCCTCTTTGCCGCTTCTCGCAGGAAATAAAACATACGCTCACATTGCGCATACGCCCCGTTATGCTGTGTCCGCTGTTCCACCTGCAGCTTTGTAAACTTAAATGTGATCGACTTACTGATACCCAATTTGCCGCAATCTAAGTTTTATAGTAATTCAACAACAAGAAACAAGTTTATGTATATAAATAATGTTCATTTTCATATAAATTGTTTTGAAATTATTAAATAAATAAGATTTTCTTTCTTTTTTTCTTTGCGTTTTTTCTTGTTATTTTCTGTAGTTATTTAATACTAATTACATAAATGTTGTTGAGTTTTTAATTACTTACTTACTTTTTACTACTCAGTTTTATTTTATTCTAAACATATTTATTTTCTTTCTATTTTGACACATCTTTTAAATTCATTTGAGATTAACAATTAATTTTGTATTGTTCATATAATTGTGGCAACAATATTGTATATCTTTTTTATACTTTGCTCTTTTAGAAGACTCCGGTTCTATCTCTAAGAAGTTCTTCAAGATTCCCCTGATTTCCCTATTTTTCTTTCTTATTCTTATTTAATGGACCATTCCGCACTGCGTCGATTACAGGGTATGCATGCAAATAATGATTGGACAATGCAACTGCTGTCAGATCCATTTCGTTGACTTTGTTGCCAGTGGGCAACATTTTGTGCCGTTAGTTTGTGGCAATCGATTGTTGTTGTTGTTGTTGCTATCATAGTTGTTGTTGTTGCTGGCAAACATTGTCGCCAGCCGTAAAGCTGTAAAAAGCATGAAAAGTGCAACGCGGCGTATGAGTAACGATAACGGCAGCAACTACCTCGGGGATTATATCACCATGACGCCGACTGTGGCGCCAGCATCGCAGTCAGCGTTGACGTCGTTGCCGTCGTCGTCGTCGTCGTCGCCGTCGGCAATAACGAGCAAATGTTTACGAGCTTAAAAATAAAAATTCACCGAATAGTAATAAAAGAAATAAATAAACGGGAAGAGGGTGCTATGAAAAGGGGGTGAGTGTGTCGGGGGTGGGGGCTGGGGGGTGTTGCACAATGATTTGAGTTTAGGGTGAAGGTTAAGGTGACCATGCAAATAACTGATGCTGTGTACAGCAACTAAGTAATAGGTGGAAGTAGATAGGCAAAAAATGAAGATAAAGGAATAAAATTAAAATTTTTATAATAAAATAATATAACTTACATTATAGTTATACTGAAAATAATATAATAATTACTGTGTTTAAAAATATAGTTAATTATGTTTTAGATGAATAAGCATAAAATTTTTAAATGTATTAATAATTAACGTAAAAATAAGTGAAAAATGGCAGTTCAATTTAATTTAAGCTCAAAAACAATTTTGAAATAGTTTCAAATTTTTGATACATACATATGTACATATAAAATAAAAATATTTAATCCAAAATAAAACTGTTGTAAATCAATTTATTAAAATTAAGGTTTAAAGAAGTGAAAAGTTTCATTAATATAAGTTTAAAAAAAAATGTTGAAATAATTTAGAGATTTAATTTCCTTTAGAAAAGTCAAGGTTTCAGTCGATTCATGAATATCATTTGTATAATCAAGAGCAACAATCTATTTAATCAATGATCTTTTGCCATGCTGATAATCTCAAAAGATGAAACTGATTCATTGATAAGAACTCGTAAATTTTCCATTTTAATTGTATTCATTGAACTTTGATTGCAGGTAATAAAAATGGTCGACCTTGCCCAACTCACCTGTGCGAATCTAAGTGCATGAATGCAGCTACAGATAGCGCTACAACTACAGATACATACCATATACCACATTAACAGATGCAGATACAGATACTTTGTATATGGGAATAATAAGTTTCGATAGTTTGTGCAACTACAGAATAGATTGCAAATAAACTATGAAAAATGTGCGGCATGTGTAGGTCGTAAGTTTTCTCATTCCCTTCCTCTCTTACTCACTCTCTCTCTCTCTCTCTCTCTGTCTCTATCTTTCTGTCCCTGTCTGTGTGCTAATGTTTATGCACTTGAGATACCTCGGGCCACTTCACTTTTCTACACGCGCAGTGCTGAAAATGCACCGCGCTTTTCTCTCCCCTCCCTTGCCATTGCCATTGCCCCCACAAATGATCCACCCCCTTTGGACAGACTCTCCCCCTCCCCCTCACCGCTATTCCCCCCTTGCAGCCGAGTCAAACACGCGCCTCTTTTTTTACGAGCAGAACTAACAAAAAAAAACACAACAAACACAACAAAATAGCAAAAACATATAATTGAGCTGGTTGTGAAATTGAACTGAACGACTGGCAGATACCCTGTAAACTATATATAAAATTGAATTCAAATTTAAGAACTCTTAATAATCATACTTTGGGTTTTGTATCTTTTGTTTGATTCTCTTGATATTTACTTTGAAAGGTAATTGAAAATTACAATAATGCTTCCATTAATAGATCTTGGCGGATTTTATATAAATTTCGAGGATTCTTAGTAATAATGTGAATGAAAAATACTTTTCAACAACTTCCAAGATATTTGTAATAAGATTCTGAATTGTATGCATGATTTCATTGATATATACGTAAAGTGAGAGGAAAATACAAAAGGAATAAATTTTAGATACTTTCTAAATTTTGTGTTGAGTTTTCAAGAAATTTACAGGCTATAAAAATGACAAATTAAACAGATTGCTTGTCAAATATCAGAGTCATATCTTAATATTTGGAAACTTTAACGAGAAAAAGAACTTTAGTAATTATTTCCAGTGTTGCCCCTTAGTTTGTTAAACTCTCTGTTGGGCTGGTTTATGACTACAGGGTATGGGCTATACACAAAGCATAAAAACAAAACTACGATAATGGCAAATGGCAAATGGCAGATAGAAGCAACCGACGAGACCCCAACGGAAAAACGCGTCCCACCGTCGTCCAGACCTGGGACTCATTTTCAACTAAATTGTTGTTGTTCCTGTTGTTGTTGTTGTTGCTAGTGTTGTTCCTGCTGTTGTTCTGCTCGTTGTTGTTGTTGACGTTTTTACGCGAGCTGCTTTTTTTTTGTTACTACAAAGTAAATGTCAAGTGCGAATCAGTGAGCGAGTGAATGACTGAGTGTAAGTGAGTGTATGAGTATAGTGAGTAGTGAGTACTGAGTGCGATTGTGAGTGTATGCGTTATAAGCATTACACCCGACGCTCTGTCGTATAGTAAATGGCCTTGGGAACGTTTGTTAACCTCATTTTGATAACCAAAACATAAAAAAAATCGTAGCTCGGCACGCAGGCAACACGCCAGGGGCGTGATAGAGACAGAAAGAGACAGAGAGAGAGAGAGAGAGAAAGGTGGAGAGGTGCTGTAAATGTAAAGGGTGCGGTCAGGGTTACGAATGCTACATACGACCAGGAAAACATGTAACGCCAATAAGCGTGTCACGCAGTTAATATTCAAACAGAATGCGCAAAAGGAAAAACACAATGAAAAACAAAGCAGACAAACCGAAAATACTTATGCATATATGGGAAAAAGAAAAGAAATTAAATTAAAGCCAAAGCAAAAACATATACAAATAATAGCTTAGCTAATATACATATATGCAATACTCTATGAAATCAGATCGGACTCTGAACAAGGCAAAGCGTTAATTTTTAAATAAATTTTTAAAAAAGAAAGAAGAATTTTAAAAATTACCTAAAATATATATTACTTTTATAGGATTTTAGAAAAAAAACTCTCTGGTTTTTTTTAAATTTTCATTAAATTTTTTTGTTTAAAATATAAATAAACTGAGCTTATATCAGACAAAGTAAATTTAAATATATTTAAAATTTATTAATAGTAATAAAATTATTTAATACGAGTTCAAGAGCTATAAAAAAGGTTTATTGAAAAAATTTGAAATACACACTTATAATATTGTAAGAATTATTTTAATATATCTAAAAATTTAAATGCATTTTTAAATTTATTTGATCATTAACATTAAAATATGAATTTAAATTTTATTTCAATTTATATGTTTATTGTAAATAAATAAATAAGTCAAAAAGTTTAATTAAATAAATACAAGTTTTATTCAAACTTAGTAAAACAGTAGGTATGCCGTCTAGTTGTAGGGCAGTACAATACAAAATAGCTGTAGAGTTTGTAGGCAAAGAGGCAGCTGAAAGTTTCTGGCAACGTTTAATTGCACTCGATAAAAAGCTTAACAAAATGAGAACGTTGATTGCAAGTGTGTGAAAAGTAGATAAAGAGGAAGAGGGAAGGGCAGGAGGAGGGGAGGGGAGAGGAGGGCGTACAATAGTGATACCATACGGGGGTGTGGAGTGAATCTTGGCCACTTGGCTACGTTGGTTAAGCGCTTGGCAAATATTTATGATTCCAGCAATGGGCGCACTATGAATGGGGAAGGGGCAAAAGGTGGAGTGGGGGTAGGGAGAGGGAAGGGGTTTGCTTGATAGTGTTAAGTCTTCACGCCCTCGATTGCCACGTGAGGCGCCTGAGATCACGGAATTGGCCAGAGATCTTGTGACTTGGCCAACGGATTTCATTAGGTTTCCGCCTTTGCATTGTCGCGTATTTTTACGAGTACCGTCGAGTGTCGAGTGGGCGGCAAAGGCAGCGACAGCTTATTATGCAATGCCAAAATGCCAATGGTCGTAAAAACGCCAAACAGATAAGTAAACACATAAATAAATTACGTATACGCAGCGTAGTCGAGGAGACGCTTGAAGTGGAAGCGCCATTCAGAAGCCAAGCACCTCAGGAAAGAAGGTGAAACGTCATGGGAGAAGCTGTCAAATTTATCCACATTGAGTGTAGATCCATCAGAGGAAGCATCAGATGCCAATTACCTTACAATTGCACAGAGATCAAAGCGCAGTCACAATAATTTACAGAATTTTAAAATATCGAATGTTGTTTACCGTGTAACTTAAAAATATATTGGTTGAGATATTTTGAAATTTGATTATGTTATTATTAAGACATAAATGCTGATTAAATATTTATTGTTCAGATTCAAAATTTTTAACGTTCAAAAAGACTTAAAAATGTAGTCAAAAAATTATTTGATAGAAATGAAATTAATTTGATTGCAGATGAAATTTAGAACCATGATCAAAGTGATATTCCGCTTGGAAATCGAATCAGATTTGGCCAAGTTATGAATTTTTAAAGTTGTTCTTATTTTCGACATGTCAATTTTGCAAGTTAACACATGTATTTTGTACTTTTAAACATTTGTATAAGTAAATAACTTGTTTTATATTTAGTTTATTTTTAAATTTTGCTATTATATTCGATTCAATGAATTCTTAAATTAAGTTTATCAGAAAACGAATGTCTTTTGTTTCTACAACTCTTACCTTGCTTTCGATTTTTCTTATATGCTTTGTGTGGTCTTCGTAAACGTTTCAACATGACATTGTCTATGCTTAGAGGTCTTTTATCTGTTTTTCACACTTTCTCCATGAACTCTCTGGATAAAAGAATACGAAAATAAAAGAAAATACCTTACTGGCATGCAACTTACAGGGTATGCAAGATATCGTCAAAGTTCATTGGCTTAATTTTTGGCGCCAAATTTTGTTTTGCGACTCATTCAGCATTCAAAATGTTATTGTTGTTTTTGTGTTCTGACTTGCAACTGTTATTGTTGTTATTATTGTTGTTGTTGTTGTTATTGCCAGCTCGTGTTTAGCTTTTTTTCTTTGCGTTTTGCTGCTTATATTTGTTGTTGTTTTTGTATTTCGACTGAGTTTATTGACTTGCAAGCCCAGAAAGCAACTCATATCAAATGGGAGCAATATATGGCAAGGAGAGGTGTGAAGGGGTTAAAGGGTGAGGGGCGTACGGCTGCCGGTTTGGGCCAATAGAGACCTGGCCCCTTTTAATGGGGTAAGCGAACGAACGTTTATGGAATTTACCACCTTCGCGGGAAGCTTTAGCTTTTTTTTTTGGTATTTTTTTGGTTTTCTTTTGGTTTTTTTTTTCTTAATTTTTGGCGTCGATCGTCGTCGCTTTTTGACCGCACATGAACCGCACAACATCATGAATCGGGGAATGTGCTGTGTGTAACACACACCCCCCCAACTCCCTCCTCCCCCCCGCTCCACCTTCCCTTAGCCTTCTCGGCCCACGGGGGCAACCCAGCGAGCGAATGTGAAGCCAAAACAAAACAGGCGCAAATAAAAACAGAAATGGGTAAATACGTGCGAAAAAAAAGCGAAAAATTTGTTGTCAGTGGCTCGAGAACCACAACAAACGTTCCCAGCGCCAAGTGGCGGGTTAATGACATCGACAACAACAACAACAACAACAATAGTAAAAACAACAACAAATATATAAAAACAAGCAGCAACTGCCGAAAAAAATGCCGCACACGAGAATCCACAACAAAGCGAACAACAACAACAACAACAACAACAAGCTGAAAGCAAAGTGAAACAAAAAGTGTATTTAATGTCGATGTCTTGGTTCCGTCTAAAGCAAATGCTTCCAGCCCCCCTTTTTAACCCCCTTCAGCTACCTCTCTCTATCACTCTCACGTGTGGCAGCACTGCGGCTCAGCGTTTTGCTGTCTTGCTCGCACAGCAGCAGCCCCTGACGAAGAACCTGTTCGACAAGTCCAAAGCTACCCAGTCTTCCACCCGCTCTTCTACCCATAGACATCGCTCAAAACTCACAGCGTTCTTTGGTTTTGGCCAAGAACTGAGAACAAGTCAACAGCTGAACACTCTTACCAAAAGAAAGAGACAGAGAGAGGGAGAGAGAAAGAGTTAGACATTGAGAAGATTTTCATTAAAATGGATTTTTTAATATAGGATAAGTGATTGAGAAGATAATTCCAAATCAAATGTGAGTTTTTGTACTATATTTAATTTGCTTCTTGTGAAACGATCTTTCTGAAAAGAAAGATTAAAAAAATTAAAGAAAGCAGTAGTAACAAATACAAATAATAGTCTTCAAAAGTTGAAAATAATTATAATTTTTTATTTTTGTGTTTTTAAATGTTCAATTTGAAATGTCAATTTCTTACCTTCAGAAATAAAAATCCTGCGATCTATCACTGTTAATTTAATCTAAATTTCAGATATATTGAGTCTGACTACAGAGTATTTTTTAATAAATACTTCAGTTTAATTTATAATGTTATTATTATAATTTGAATTCAGTGCATTTGTTTTAGTTTTAAAATGTTACGAGAGAGAATTTTTTATTTGCTGTCAATTGGATTAAAACTATCCTGAAAAATTAATATTTTCTTTTCAGTTTCTTATTCCGATTAAAATCCCCTTTCTTGATGTGTTACAAACCCAATGATAAAATGTGTTGTGACTCTCTCGAAAGGGCATCGTGTAGTCCATGGCTTGTGGGCCGGCCTTGGTTCGAGGCAGAGGGCGGTACCACTCGACTTTTTATTATATGTAAGTAGTTGTTGTTGAACATTATCTATTTTGGCAAGTTCTCTTCTATCTGGCCTGTTCCCATTTTAACTGGGCTATTGCGACTTAAACCGAAAAACTGAAATATCAAAACAGAGTCAAAAGAGAGAAATGTGGAAACCAACTACGAGTACGAGTACGAGACAAAGCTTCAAGTTTTATTGAACTTTGGCAACCGCTTAAGCTTCACCCACCCCGCCCCTATCCCCACCCTCTACCGTAAGCAACCCCCTGAAGATTGCTGTTGTTGTTGCTGCTGCTGATTTTGCGAAATTTATTTAAATTGTGTTTCGGCTTTTGGTCGATTGCTGTTGTCTTTTTGTTGTTGTTGTTGTTTTTGTTTTTGCACTGAAAAGCGGCAAGAAGCTAATGATGAAATATTTACCAGAGTTTGCACTGCGCAGTTTCTTTTGCCGTTCATCATGGTGTTTTTTGGGGCCAATAATCTTTAGCTGGAGTCTCTCTCTCTTTTTATTTTTATTTTTTTTTGTTGCCGCATTCTTGCGATCTATGGCAAATGGGGGAACGTGCCAGAAATTGAAATTTTTGTTAGTGTATGTGGAATGTGGGATGAGGTAAACTATGAATACTTGTAAAGGTGTCACAGCTGTATCAAAGTCTACATAAATACTGTCAGAAAGAGACAGAGAGAGAGAGAGAGCGATGTAGGTAGTATACTGGCATACAGGTCGTATGCGTAATACACAACATATTGCGGTTATTGACTCGCCTTTGACTTGGGACTTTGCTTCCAAGAACTGTGTCCACATGTAAAGTGATCACAAATGAGTCAGCCATCATAAAGAATGTTAGTTCATCAGGTGCAAATCTACATGTGGAAATTTCAGCATCGATTGAGAAACTGTTTATCTATAAACGGCTCCTGAAAAGTATAATTGCATCTCAAATTTTTGATGGTCATGAAAAATTACTTAAAAGTTCTTGATGTTGCTAATATTTTTTGTAATATATATTTAAAAATGTAAGGGAGCTATAAAATATTTTCCAAAAGCGACTTGAGACTATTTAAAATATTAAATTATGTGCTGAAAATGTACCGAATGAAAACTGTATATTGAATGTCTGGAAGATTTTGTAGGCAAACTTTTTGCACATTTAGGCTCATGTTTTCCATGTCTAGTTAAGTTCTCAGTTAAGCAACTGAAAGATATTTATTATCACTTTCTAAAAAACTTCCAACTAAATTGAATCTCAGGTTGAAGAAAAATATATTTTAAGGAAAAAATAACAATTGTTTATCTCTTTCAATAAAGAAATTGTATCATCTATAAAAGTGACGTTATAGTTATGAATATTTTTATATTTTCTTTAATAATTTTAATTTGAATATGAATGTTATTAACACAAATGCTACATAACATAAATGAAATCGATTAACATGAAATGTAATAGAAATGTAAGAATGAAATGTATCAACTTATCGATATTTCGATTACCCCGCTACTAGACAAAAAGAACTCGAGGAGAAAACACGAAGTTTTTTAAGCAACTCCCGCGAAGCGATTGTTCACATCATAATTTATAATTAAATTTGGAAATAAATACCATCTAGTTATATAAAAAGAAGTGGTCGTTTCATGCTCTAAGAAATCGTCATTCCATTAATCCTCGTCTAGCAACATTCTTAAAAAACTTCATGCAATTATAAAACTTCGTCATTCAACATTTTTCTGGGAAATAAGCATTACTTGGAACTCCGCCACTTTGTCGCCGGTACGCACATTCAGTTTATTGCGTAATAAGAGCAACGGTGGTGAAATTGTTCGCAAAAATCATATTTCGCCAATTTGGATGAGGAAAGGAATGTAATTGATCTTGAAATAAAGTCCACTTCGTAGCCGGTACGCACAATCAGTTTATTGCGTAATAAGTGCAACAGTGGTGAAATAATTTGCAAGCGTAGATACACAAAGCAAAAGGCGCCATTTTGAGACGCCGTACATATATCAACACGCAAAGACTTGAAAGCGAAAAAATGACGCTGTGCGATATATGTAAAGAAAAGTACGATCCATATAGTTCTGATGATAGTTGGGTTCAGTGCGATAAGTGCAAACAGTGGTTCCATTTCAACTGTGTAGGCGTGGATGAAAGCGTCAAGGATCGGGATTGGAATTGCACTGAATGTACAAAGAAAGTCGCTAGTGAGCACATGGTGCACGCAAACCCAAATCGCATTTTGCATTCACCAGTACGACAAGGAACTACTTCAAAAGAGACAACAAGTCAGCAAGTGGAAGTCCCGAACGATGAGGCAATTCTAAAGATCGACGAAACAAGTTCACATCAAGAAGCCTCAAACACATCCATGGAGATGACGGGTCATCAGCAGCAGTTAATGCTAGCCATGTTAGCTGAAAAGAGAGCCGCGGAAGAGAGATATATCGAGCAGAAGTATCAGCTACTTGCTCGCATGAATCCGGCAGAGATGTCAGCACTAAGTGGACCGTCTCGTCCATTTCAGGCATCGGAGAACAGTCTCTCAAGCTCTCAGGTATCTGCAAGGCATGCGATACCCAAGGATCTGCCAACATTCAGCGGTGATCCAGAGGAATGGCCGATATTCATCAGCACCTTTAACCACAGCACTTCAGTAGCCGGCTTCTCACACACTGAAAACATGATGCGTCTGCAGAAATGTTTGAAAGGAAAGGCGCGCGATCTGGTCAAGGATAGGCTGCTCATACCGAGCATGGTTCCAGAGGTTATCAGTGCGCTCAAGATGTTCTTCGGCAGGCCAGAGCACATTCTGGAGAGGCTCATCGAAAAGGTTAGAAAGCTGCAGCCACCAAAAGATAAGTTGGAGGCTTTGATTGAGTTTTCATTAGCCGTGCGCAATATTTGTGCCACAATGGAAGCTTGCAAACTGGATGCTCATCTCAACAATCCCATGCTGGCAAAGGAACTGATCGACAAGCTACCGAGTCAACACAAGCTCAGTTGGGCCATGCGCGGCCAAGCCATGCGCCAAGACAGCACATCACCGATCATCAAGGAGTTCAGCGATTGGCTATATCAAATAGCAGAAGCAGCGTCAACCGTTGTATCGCCGATAGCCAGCAAAACGAGCACAGTAAACGCACATATCGAGTCTACGTCAACGTTTGCTAACCAGCAAAGTCAGCAAAGCACTGCGCAAGGCGGGACATTGGTTCCGCAACAACATAAGAAGCATCCATCAAGTTGTATCGCATGTGCTTCAACGGAACACTTCGTCGCCCAGTGTGATGTCTTCCAACGTTCAACTGTAAAAGATAGATGGGAGATCGTGAAAGCCAAAAGGGTTTGCTTTCGATGTTTAAAAAATCATCGTCAGGCATGTTTCATCAGGAAACCATGTGAATTGGATGGCTGCACAAAGAGGCATCATCCATTGCTTCACGGATTGGATACGGTTACTCCAAATACTGGTAGCAATCAGGCGATTGTGAGCACGCATCAGACCGATAGCACGGTTGATCATTATTTTCGCATTGTACCAGTAAATCTTCATGCAGCTGGTAAGACGATTCGGACATATGCGTTCCTGGACGAAGGATCGTCAGTCACACTCATCGATGAGGCAACGTTTGATATGCTGGGCATTAAAGGTGAACCAATGCCATTATGCTTGCAGTGGACCAGCGAGACAACTCGCAATGAAGCAGCGTCCGTACGTGCGTCCATGCAGATATCAGCCTGTAGCTCGAGCAAACGTTACTGGCTAAACAATGTACACACTGTTCGAAACATTGCCCTCCCGAAGCAATCTGTCAACGCAATGGTATTGGGGGAGAGATATTCCCATCTAAAGCATTTACCATTGCCATCATACAGCAACGTCTTACCAACTCTCCTGATTGGTATGGACAATTGGAGCATCGCCGTTCCACGGAAAATTCGAGAAGGCAGATTTAGTGATCCAATCGCTTCTAAATGTTTGCTTGGTTGGAGTGTGCAAGGTACTGGGTCAAGTACAAGCTTCGTCACAATGCATCATTGTGAATGTAACTGGCAGGAGCTGCACGACGATGTGAAACAAAGCTTTGGATTTGATGTAGTTGAGCCAAAACAACTGCAATCTAGCGATGACAAGAAAGCTTTCGAAATTCTCAATAACACGTGCGTAAAGGTGAACGGCCAATTTGAAGTTGGTCTACTGTGGCGTAATACAGACACCGCACTACCCGAAAGTTACTCTACTGCTGTCAAACGCACCAATTGCTTGAAGGGAAAAATCACGAAGGAGCCCGAATTGTATGACAAAATTGAGGCTCAAATTCAAAACTTGCTTCAGAAAGGGTATGCAGTCCAACTCACTGAAGCGGAAATAAATGCTACAAACGGACGAGTATGGTATTTGCCCATATTCATCACGCTGAATCCCAACAAGCCAAGCAAAATAAGATTAGTTTGGGATGCAGCAGCAAAGTCCCATGGCGCATCTCTGAATGACTTTATGTTAACTGGGCCAGATCTCTTAAATCCATTGGTGGAGGTTCTACTCGCATTCAGAGTTGGCAAAGTAGCTGTCTGCGGCGATATTGCAGAAATGTTTCATCGGATAAACATACGGACTGAAGATATGCACGCTCAACGTTTTTTGTGGTTCGACAAAAACAGCAACCAGCTAATTGCATACGTGATGCGCGCGATGACTTTCGGCATCAGCTGCGCGCCATGCATAGCACACTACGTTCGCAACAAGAACGCCGAATCCTACAGCAAGCAGTATCCAAGGGCTTATGAAGCCATCAAAGAAGCCCATTATGTAGATGACTACATCGACAGCACAAACAGCGAAGACGAGGCCATCGAGGTGGCAAGTAAAGTTCGGCTGATTCATCAAGAAGGTGGCTTCGAGATACGCAACTGGGCTTCAAATTCTGCGAGTGTGCTCAAGCAACTCAAAGACATCAACACTGCCACACAGAGTCCAGTCCAGTTCGGAGAGACGGAGAAGGTTTTGGGTATGTATTGGGAGCCTAGTACTGATTCCTTTAAGTACATCCTCAGATTTGCACGGCTTCGTCGAGACGTATTGGCAGAAGATTCCATCCCAACCAAGCGAGAGGTCTTACAGGTCCTCATGTCCATCTTTGACCCACTTGGACTGGTGTCCTGTTACACAGTCGGTCTGAAAATCTTACTTCAGCGTGTGTGGAGAGAAGACATTGGATGGGATCAAGAGTTACCGGAGTCTCTTCTCGACGAATGGCAACAGTGGAAGAGCTTGCTGCCGCAAGTTCAAGCAACTGAAATCCCAAGATGCTATTCACACAACATGGCGAAGGCAACACGCGTCGAGCTGCATACATTCGTTGATGCCAGCGAATATGCTTATTCTGCAACATGCTACATACGCACTTGCCTTGATGACTCCGTCGATTGTCTGCTTGTGGCAGCAAAAAGCAAAGTGGCACCCCTGAAGCCTGTTTCCATCCCACGTATGGAACTTCAAGCTGCTGTTGTTGGCATACGTCTGGCAAAAAAGGTCTGCAACGCACGCGGGCTGAAAATCGACAAGATGACATACTGGTCTGACTCGAAGACGGTTCTACAATGGCTGAAAATGGACCCGAGGAAGTTCCAGCAATTCGTCATGCATCGCGTTGGAGAAATTCTTGAAGACTCCGACGTATCACAGTGGCGATGGATACCAACAAAACTGAATGTTGCTGATGCAGCAACCAAAGTCAAGTATCCTTTGCTTTAAAAGTATCTTCTGAAAATATCTTAAGTTCTTTGTGTACTTATTATGAATTTTTCCATTACCAATTCATGTTGTTTACCTCTTGTGATCACATAATAATATTGTTCTATTTTCAACAATATATTGTGATAGTTGGATGTTAGTAGAGCTCGTGACTGGTTCAAACCGGATCTCGGACACCCCCGTGAATTGATTGATTGGAGGCGTCTGATTTCGCACATTATCTATCTATGAATAGAATGGCAGTCAGAATGTTTTGCCAAAGGGTTAACTCTAAGTATTTGCGGATGTTTTGCCAGTTTACGAGTATCGCAATTGGCGCAGTTCGATAAAAATAGATGGAGCATCAACGTGATATTCGTGTTTCGCAGTTGGTTCAACTCATTAGGCCTCAAATGTGGGAGGAGGGAATGAAATGACGCAGTCGGAGATTCAGCTCGGAGTTCCCGTGATTGAGTGAGTGAGTAAAAACTAAAGTCGCGAAATCAGTTAACACCACAATATCTATAGACAAACATCGGTTGTTGTTTACGGCTGGTGATTAACAGGTGAATCGATGGTGAAGAGGCAGGGGAATTGGCAGTAGACTGAAATTCATGGAAATTGAGACGAGTTAAAAGCAAAACGCGTGCCGCAATTGGAATTCAAGTCAGAGTCGGACTCAAATTCGGACTCAAATTCGAACTATCGCAATTCACAGACAGACTCTAATCAAGTTGTTTGCTCTATAGTTTTTACACACGTAATTAACACGATCGAAATACCCAAAACAAAACAACAACAACAGTTTACGAATATGATCTCAGTTGTGGGCTCAACATTTTGGGGGCAGATCGACGTAATCATGACTTGACGTAATTTTAAAATTCTTTTTTTTGCGGTCCGAATCTTTCTTAGATCGAACTGCAAAAATCAGAAGAAAAAACTAAAACAAATAAAAATATTATTGAAATTGTTTTGCAGTTTTCGCATTGTGGGGGGAACTTACTTTTTTTTAAGCGTCAAGTGTTTTGTGATATTGTTGTTGTTGTTGTGGCTGCTTCTGCGAATTGCGAAACGATGAGTTTATTTGTTATTGTCGCCTCGTCGCAATAAATAAGTAAATTTACATTCAGCGCAAATACAAAAACAAATGCATAAATAAATAAAAGCAATTCCAAAAATTCGCACACGACCTCAATGAGTCACGAAAATGAGTCGCAAAACAGTCTCGCCACAAAAAAAAGAAGAACAGAAATAAATACAGAGACAGAAAGTGCCACAACAAACACCACGTTGTGTGCTGTCACCCCCCCCCCCCCCCCTCCTCTCTACCCTCTTATTTTACCTGCCACCTTGTTGCAGTTTCAACCAAAATAACATTTAGGCGCGATTCTGAGAGCTCGTGTAAAATAAATTCATGTAAACAACTTCTGAACGCCAAAAAAACAAGTTGGGAATATTTATTCTTCCCTTAAATTTCTCTCTCTCTCTCTGTCTCTTGCTCTCTCGCGAGTAATTGGCAATGATCAGTTTTTAATTGATCAAAATATACGAGTGAGTGTTTATTCATCCACTCTGAGTAGGCTATAAATATGGGCAATTTGTTCGACAAGTTCAATGAACTGTCTCTATTCTATTCGATATTAATGTGATTGTTATTGTTTTTGTTATTGTTATTGGTATTGTTATTGTTATTGCTATTGTTATTATCGTGGCAATCAATCACATCAGTTCTATAATTAGATCTTTTACGAGTATTCGTAAGTGCGCTCGCTGAAATAACTGATCTTTGACAGCAACTCTAGAGAAACGATAATCATTCAATATTTTAACTGATCTAAAAGCGATTTCTCTCTGTACAATCTCTGCCTCCCTCTCCCTCTTTGATCTGTTTAACAAAATAAAATTATCTTGAAATCCGCAAACTAAACTCATGTCTACTATCTATAATTAACCCGGCTTTTTTTGATTGTTGCATAAACCCTAAAAATAAAATAACATAATATTTCTGTACACGCTAAAGCAAGCTCTATTTGTTGGTGTTTTGGTGTTGTCATAAAAATTACAAAAGATTCCATTTTTTTTAGCATAATCCTAAAATTTACAAAGTTATTTTTGTATATTTGTCACTTATTTAATAGATTTTACCTTGGTGATTTTCTAGATATGTACATTTATTTTCATTATGCCCTCAGAGATATTCAGTTTATTACTATTAATATTAATTGCAATATACTTAATAGAAAAAGAAAAAGAATTCTTTTTATTTTAACTTCTGTCGTATGTCAAATTCTTATTTTCTTCCTTAAATACTAAGATACTTTTATGCTTTCAGTTACAGATTGCTTTGTTCCTTTACACATCTGCACCATGGGAAAGTATCTTAAAAAACACATGATGTATCTTTCACTTTTATCGCATGCTGAGATACTTTATTTTTGACAATTCCACACACAACTGAGTGCTTAAGCTTAAGCTGGCAAACAGCCTCGGATTTGTATCGAGCGTATCTCAGGCTTAGTCTTTGACAGGATCACGATTCTTATCCTTTTCATTAGCAGCAGGCAAACGGGCAACAGGCAAGGGGAGAACATTTTTGCCAAATGCCATTGCATACATAATTACAAATTACAGCTGCAGTTCTCTATACTTTCGACATTATGCATTATATCTGCAGGTAGACAGATGCATTCGCCTTCAGCGACCACCGCCAGCGAAACAACAACAATAACAAGGACAACAACCCTCAAAAGACAACAACAAACTGTTTTTGAACCTGTGGCAGGTGCGCGAAATGTTGTTGTTATTTAAAGACAAATCGAAGCGAGATAAACCAAACAAGCAAATGCTTATTATACCTTATAGCTAAATAGTGCAAGTGGCTATGATGAACTAGAGAAAGAGTTGCAATATTCATGGAGGGATTTTAAATAGAGAAACTTTTAAAATATGTCTTTTATTGAGTAACTTTTAAGGATACGATTTAAAGATATTTAGAGGGTATGCTTGTCGTCGATCACATTGTGTGTAGTTTGAGTACTTTTGCTGCTCCTTGTCAGCGCAAATAAAGTGGAAGTAAGTGGAAGTAAACATTGGCCAGGTCGCAGTCATGTAATTTGGCTGTTGTTGCCAGTTGCCAGTTGCCACAAAGGGATCTGAGACTTGGGGCAGCACAGGATTGAGGATTGGAGAACTAGCAATCAGCGATCGGCAGTCGACAGTCGACAGTCCGCGCTGCCAGCTGTTGTCTTTGATGCAACACGTGGCAGGTGTGGCAGCCACTGCCGTGACATCAGCAGCTGCTGCTGCCTTTGTTGTTGCTGCTGCTTTTGTTCTTCTCCTGTTGCTGCTGCCGTTATTGTTGTTGCTGCTGCTGCAGCTGCTGCTGCCGACGTCGCATTTGGCAATTATGAAGTTGAGATCGAGACTCGACTGCGGCACAAGGATAAAAGTCAAAGCGCCTCCTTGTGTTGCACCTGTCCTTTAGCTCAGTTCAGTTGTTGTTGCTGTTGCTGCTGTCGCGTGTTATTGTTAGTGCTAGTTGTGATTGTGACTGCTTGAAAGGAAAAACTCAGCTCGGTTCAGTTTCTGGTGGGCTGCTGCTGGGCCAGCCAATTAGCACAGCTTCGTTATAACTCATTTGCAGCAATAAATGTCGAAAGCGGCAACGAGCAACAAGCAACGAGCAACAGGCAACATTCAACGAGCAACTCACAATTTGCTACAGGCAACAATAAACACTCATCATGGGCTGAGGGAGGCAAAGTGTAAGGCAAAGAATTGATTGCACTTTGGCGTGTTTGTTAAGTTTGCAACAACAGCAACAACAGCAACAACAGCAACAAAGTTGTTGCTGCCATTTGTAGTTTGGCTTTTCATTGTTGGAATGTTGCACTTAGCGCACGCCAGCAACAATGTTGCCCAAACAACAACAGCAACATGATTGACTTCCGCATTCCTCTTTAATAAGTCAGTCAAGTCAATGCAAACAACAACAACAACAACACAACAATTGACAACAACCAACGAAAATTCAGTTTTTGAGATCTGTGAAATTTTTGTCATGATCTTTGGTTTTGTAGTTCAGGAATGTTGCAAGTGGCAAGCTGCAAAAATATGTTAATTGTAGCACATTTTGCATTTCTTTAAGCCGTGGAGAAAGTTTTCAAAGGCTTTCTTTAGATACGCTTCAGAAAATATTAAGAAATATCTTTGGACAAGAAATTTCAGTTTCAATTTTTCGAAAAGAAATTTAAATTCAAATACAGATAACAGATATATACTTTTAGAAAAGTTATTTATGCAGTACATTTTTGTTCCTACTAAATTTTTTTATTATAATTTTTAGCTAATTTTATTTAAAACTTTTGTGTCACAGCTTTCAAATATTTTCTAGATATCACGCAGAGCTTCCGTTTAGTTCATTTACCGTCTTTGGATTAAATTCATATTCCACTCGATATCTTACACAGTTTTCAGAACTATATTTTCCATTCACGTTCCATTTGATATCATTCGCAGCTGGAGTTATTGGAGTTAATCAGTTGAATGCACAAATACTCAATGATCTATAAAGAAACTGTTATATCATAGCGAGTATCATGATGTCATATACATAAGTATATCCGATGTCCAAATATTTCATTCACACGTTCACCTGGGAACCATTCACAGTTAGTCCAAGACGTTGAATACCAACTCAGCCAAAATGACAGCGGCTGCATTCGAGTATTGACTGATTTGCTTCCTGGCCAAGAGCCCAAATGACTCAGAGCCAAAATGTGAATACAATTTCAATGAATGTATTTATTTTTTGTTGCCACAAAAAACCATCCATCACGCAATGGCAACGAAAAAATTCGCGACAAACGTCACGAAAATCTAAACTAAATTTGCAAAAATATTAGGAGGGGAATTTTTTGCTTTTGCTTGCGATGTTTTTGCCGCTGAATTTTGTTGTTCGTCATTAAGTTCCGGCCATGTGACTGCAGAAATGCTAAATCTAAAACAACAAGGCTAAATTTGGCCATATCCGTAGGTGGGAAACAGACGTTGACGCCACTCTTATTTCGCCATCATCAGAGAGAATTTAGCAGAAGGTCAAGTGGCAAATAAATCGTTCTAGGAAAGTAAAAGTTTAGAGAACATAATCCACTCCACAGACCCACATATTGTGCTTATTTTGGGTTCTCTTTTCCGGCTAAGTTAGAACAACAATTCAAAGTTAAGTATAGATATAAGAGAAGAGGTTAAACTAGGATAATACTTCCTAGAAGGTCGAGTGGCTCTTTGTAAATAAAAAATTTTAAAGAAAATAATACAAATTTCCTGCAGCTTTTTCCACTGTAACTGTAATCTGTAACGGAATATGGTTGGCAGAGAATTCAACTTAAAGCCTTTATAATATTGTGTTCATTTAAAGGGAATTTAGTTAAAGGTCAACTTGAACAGTTCTGGGAAAGAAAAGTAAAAGTTTAAAGAGCATTTAACAATGCTTCTTCATAGGCCCCAAACATTGTGAATACGAGTGCAAGAATGAGTGTGAATTATGAGCTCTTGTGATGTGTTGTGTGGTGAGTGGTGTGTGTTGTGTGTTTTTTGGGGGGACTTGCGAAATCTTATGAATATTTTGCTCACGCGCTGCCAACAATCAGTCATTTTGTTAAGGCGACAACAGCGATGACGATGACGACGACGACGACGACGACGACAGCAGCGACAGCGACAGCGACAGCGACAGCGACAGTGGCAACATCCCCCTTTCTCCCACTCACCATTCCCCATCCCCCTGTTGCCGCCATCCATTAACGCAAAGAAGTCACGTTTGTTGCCTCCCCGTTTTCTGCCACAAAATCTCGCATACAAAGTCAATTAGTTGTGATGCCCCGACGAAGGCTTCTGTTGCTGTTTTTTGTTATTGTTGTTGCTGTTGTTGTTGAGATTTAGGCCAACATTGACGCACAGCAGAAAACAGCATTGGACTATTTTTTATGATGTTGCCACCACCAACACTAAAACCACCGTCTGCCCCACACGCACTCAGACATTGTCGCGAATACGAATACGAATACAATATTTGTGGTTGCATAAAAGGAAACGATGAATGAAGAACGAATAACGAACGTCAAACCCCAAACGCATTACGCCTAAGTGATCTGGATAGACTAGACAAATAGACAGACCTGACTATAAAATACCCGAACTTAACACTTGAAACAAATTTAAAATCAAATATGCAATCCTTTTGTGTAAACAGAAACTTTAAATGTGAATTAAGGCTAATAATTTAAGGCAGGGAAAAGTACACAAAAAATTTGAATAGAGCTTTGCATTCATTTAATTTTATGATTATTTACTATTAAAATGTTATTACTTTAAAATTGTTGTTACTTCAATAGCCTTTTAAAATTACATTTAAAAGTCAATTAAGTTTTATTTTGTTTTGTTTTTACTCTAATTTGATTTACAATAACATGTAAAAATTGGTTAAGTTTTTTTTTTGTATTTATTATTTTTAGTACCAATTTAAAATTTAATTACAACTTTATTATGCTCTATTTTTACTTGATTATCAAATAAATGTACAACAATTAGCAGAAATGTAACAAGTGTGTATTTTGCATTTAAAATGGTTTGGAAATACAAAGTCTACATTTTATTTGATTGTTCTTGGTTTAGTTTAGTTTAGTTGTTTTTGTTTTTGTTGTCTTTGTTGCTGTTGTTGCAATCGCTCAAAAGACGTCAACATATTTTTAGCTGGCGCCGGAAATGCGAAAGCCTTTTGAATGTATTCATTTTTTTATCTTTCCTTTTTTCACTCTACTTTATTCTGTTTGTTGTTCTTGTTGTTGTTGTTGCTGTTGTTATTTCTGTGGCCTTCGTTTTGGACATCATCAAGGCGCTATTAGTGGGGAAAGGGGCGTCTGTCGGGTTGGGGGGAGGATGTGATTGGTTTGCTGTGATTGGTACTGTGAGTACCTTGTATTTTTAGCTAATCACGCGGATAAGCCGAACACAGACTTTGTTGCGTATCTATGAAAAAAAATAAAAGCAAAATATTAAAGACATAGAAATAACATTAAAGACAGCCGAAAACTACTTAAGACTGAGAGATACCCTGTAGATATTAAAAGCGAAACGAAAATAAGATATGTTTAGTTACCAAAACCCGATAATTATGATAGTCAAATTAAAAAATTTCGAATAATCACTTTTTGAAATAGTACTTTGTTTTTTCACTTAAGTATTAAGTATTTTAGTAAATTCCTAAAATTTGAGTAATGGAGTAATACGAAAAATAATTCAATAAAACAATAAATAAAAATTTAAAATTTATTGAAAGTGATTCTTTTTCCCATTTTTGAGTAAATTTTACCTTGGGAAAGTTAAGGCATTTTTACGACACTTTTATGCTGTATTTATACATCATTTGACCCGAAATTTTTAAGTAGTTACAGGGTATGCTCGTAAAAATAAACTTTACGTTTGGGAAAACTTTTTGAAATATTCTTAAATTTAATGTGCGGCAAAGTAAACAAGCGATACTTATGTAGTACCCAAATAGGTCCATAATCCGCACAACACTCGTAAAAGTTTGTCTGTGTGTATGTGTGCGTGTGTGTGTGTGTATAGATATGGATTAAGTGAATGATTATTAATAGAATGCCAATGCTCATTAGAGATGTTTGGGCTTACCTGGGATTTGCTTTCGAAAATGTTTAAGGCAAATACAAAATATTTAAATAGTTATAAATCAAAGGAGAAAATAAATAAAACTTACAGAAAAGTGTAGATACACTTTGGATTAATTGATAGAACATTTCCAATCGATTTAATAAAGACTAAAAAGACATTTCTCTCTCTCTCTCTCTCTCTCTATCTCTGGTCTTTAAGTGTCGTTTGTGCTTAGTTCCACTTGAAATTGCAGAAAATTCGTTTGGAACTCGAACTTGTCCTTTCGTTCTCGTCCTCGTCCTGAATTTCGTTCGTCCTGCGGCTCTTTGTATTGGACGTGAGTGGATAACCCGATGACAGGGCAGCTTTCTGGTCAGAAACCAAATCGAAAGCTGCAATTGGAGTTGTAGTTCTGTAGTTGGTCGATGACAACTCCATTTGAACAGTTCTGTGGTCCGTGCCAGCCATAAGTCACCCTTCAATTTGCTAGTTGCCACATGCCACATGCCTTGAAATGAAAGCTGCTGCTGATGCTGCTGCTGTGCGAGTTAAGCAATGACAGCGCACAGGATGAGGATGAGGATGAGGATGAGGATGAGGATGAGCCTGAGGAATGAGGAATGGGACTAAGCTGGCTACGTGCGTTGCGTTAAGTGAAAATACAAGAAAATTGAGGCACGCGACGAATTACAGCTAAAGCTGAGCATGAGGCATGCAGCAGAGTTGGCAGTTGGCACAGTTGGGAGTTGGGAGTTGGGGCACTAGGAGCTTAGAATTAGGCGCCTGAGTGAGTGGCCAATGGGTATGTGGCATGATTGGTGTGTGTGTATGCGTCAAATGTGAAAAACTGTACGTTGACAAGATTTATGTGGCATCAACAGAGGGGCAGAGGCAGAGGCAGAGGCAGCAACAGCAGCTGACAAATGACGGAGGCAGAGACGGAGACGGTTGCCACTAAGCTGCTGCACGGCCTTTTTTGATGCCACACATTCACAAGCAAATGAGCACAGGACGAGTCTGCTGAGGCCCAGGACAAAACTAAACTAAACTGAGACTGAAGACGACGACGATGACGACGACGACAATGGCAAATAAAAGATTTTTATTATCACATTATGCGGCAGCAGATTTTCCCCTTAGTTTTTCTCTTCGTTCTTTCGCCCTTGTTGACTAGTTTACTTTTGCCACGCCCCCCTCTTAAGAAGGGGCAGCCACAGTGTCGCATTTGGTTGGATTTAGGCCAAGTTATTAAGTTTGCTGCTTGCTGCGCGATTCGGGCCCTAAAAGCAAAAGGCAGGTTGGCCAAATTCAATTTGCCAAATGAAATTTCTAGACACGGGTCCAAAGAGCGAGCATTAACTAAGAATTGGACACAGCATCGTCAAGAACTCGTGCTACAGATACCCTGTAATCGTAAGAAGGCGAAAGCATAGAAATCGTACTAATTTCCTTATCAAGTCAATACTAGATAATTATTATTCGGCAATTATTACACTAAAGTTCAACACACCTCGAATTAAGTATTTTCGAGTTTTTAAATAAGCATTATGGTTTTATAATCAAGTACATAAGTCTTTATACATATTAGAGAAAAGAATATTGAACCAAGTACAAATACCAATTTACTTATCTTAAATGAAAAATTTGGTTTTAATTTTATTTTATTGTTTTTGCGTTTGCTTGCTTAGAATTCTCAATCAGTTTTTTAAGAATACTAAATTTAATTTTTAACATAGTACATGAAACAAACCAGATTTAAATAAAAGCTGTACTGTAATTCTGACTGATTCAAAAATTGCTTTGTACTAAAACTTAAGCACTTCAGAAATCGTATTAAAAAAAATATTCGTAGTAATTATTTAAGTTTCAATAGTTGGAATTTAATTACGTATTACTTGAATTTCTTCGCTATGTGTATACCCAAGTGTTTGGCATTGATTACAGGGTATAAATGGAGCATTAACAACTACGTCAGCATTGCAGACATCGTGAGTTCTACTTGGCTGCCTCTTTTCGTTTCGTTTGCTCGTCTATTTTCGTTTGTCCAACTCGACAGGGAGAATTACTAATTTGGATGTTATGCTCCCGGATTTGTTGCTGCATCACATGCTAATTATACAAAAATAGATCACGTGAGCTCGACACACATAGACGGGGAGTGGAGGGGTGTGTGTGTGGATTAGAGGGGGTGTCAACTGTTGCATGTCGTCGCCTGCTTAGACGCGTCAGGAAATGGGGAAGGTGGAAGGAGGAGGAGAGGGGGAGACGAACTTTTGCGCCTCGTGTCGCATCAGTCAAGCACGCAGCTTGAAGATTGATGCGATGCCACCTGAAGACGCCACCAAGTGACAGAGTTGACAGGCAGGAAGGGAGAGCAACAGCTGCCGGAGATGGAGCGAAGTTATTTGGGTCAGACTTTGACTTGGACTTGCAGGAGATGCACAACTGAGGTGACAACTCGATCGCGGTGTCACTTCACATGGTGCAAAGCTAATGACGCTAATTCCGGACGGGCAGGCAAATCGAGCAGTTACCCAGAGGGAGGGAAGGGAATATCAGGGAATTTAATAAAATTCTGGCCAGCAATTGCAGAAAAATTAGCCATAGCTGATGATTGTTAATGTTGCAATCATTAATAATGTGGGCAAAATCTTTAGGAATATGGGGAGAAGGGGAGCTGGCTGGACATGATTAATGTTGGAATTGTGTGAGTGGCATTCCAACTTACCAAATCAAGGTAATAACGAGCAAATGGAAGCCAAGGTTATGCGTCATTTAGGGCTGAAAGTAAAACTAAACGATATCACAAATGTATTGGAAATTACAGGCCAAAGTTCGTCACATATTTATAGCAATATTTATGAATTATAATAGAAATAAACTAGATTTATTATTCATTAAATACTTATATAAAGGAACTATTATAGAATAATTAATGATTTTTATTTATGTTAAAGAAACTATGATAATTATAACTATCAGTTAATAATTATAATTAATTAATATTATTGAATAAACTATTTATTTAATTTATATTCGGTTAATCTAGTCTTATTTTCTAAAATATAATTTCTTATTATATGTATCTCCAAATTGCAATTAATATTCAATGAATTTATTATATTTACCTAAAAAAAAAAAATCAATAAAAAAACAGCATTGAATCACTTTGAAATGCTGTCAACTTTGTTAATTATTAAACAAATAAATGAGCTAAAAAATTGCATATTAGGATTACGCATTAAGTATGCGAGCCCCTATATAGAGGCTTGTCATTCATACGAGTATACACTTATTCTCAAGTATTCATAGCTAATACTCGTGCTCGATTATGAATTTAAGTTGAAGCCAAATGCATTTTTTAATGCCAAATTGCAATGCTGCATTTAATAAGCTTTATAAATTGTTTTAGGCATTTTTGTTGTCTGACAATTTGACAGCAAACCGGACAGACTCCCTCTCCCGCAGGAGGGGCAACTGCCCCGCCCCGTCCACCTTCCGCTTGTCAGCTGACAATCAAAAATGTCAGACGGCGACATCCACGAATCGTGTGTGGAACTAACTGAATGGAGCTCCAAGTGCCTCGGATTGCAGCAACAGCAACTGCAACTAAAACTGAAACTAAAACTGAAACTAAACTCTGACTGTGATGTAGATGGAGACTAGGTGAAGTGGTGCCGAGTGTGGTGCGGTGTGTGGTGCTGCCCAGTGGGGCACGCCGCTGTTGCTGTGTAATCCGTCATTTGTTCGCATTCCATTCAAGGCTGCCTGGCTGCCTAGATCCGCCTCAGTGGGTCTCGCTCGCTCGCACACTATCTGGCCATCTCGCTCACACTTCGATCTGTCGCTCTCTGGTGCACCTGGGCCAACTTGGCGGCCATTTGGCAAATTGCAACTTTTCGATAAATTCGAATCATTTGTCATTGACACAAATAGCTTTCAAATTGCACACACAACTGAACACTTGGACAGAGATAGAAACAGACACTGAGACAGAGACAGAGACAGGGACAGGAAGGGGAGGGGGTGTTGTTGTTGCAGCTGTTGTTGTTGTTGTTGCTGTTGCTGCTGTTGTTTCATGTTGCAACTGCTGCAATTGACGACGTTCTCAGCGGAAATTCCCAAATTCAGCTAAAGCACACGAGACATTGCCAGAGATCAGAGACCAGCTGAGACTCTCGCGGCTTGATATACCCTACTCATAGAGGGTATATCGACTAGCTGAAGGAAATTTACTTTTACCTATGTTTAATAAATTCAAAAATATAATATTACAATAAATGATTTTATTAAAAATAATTAGAAGGTATTTATGGGAAAATTTTATTTGTTTTGCAATATTTAGCTTAATTAATTTACAAATATTGTTATTTATTTATACATATACATATAATTCGTTCCTACAAATATTTATTTATTTTTTAACAGTAAGATTACAAATATAATTTATAACCTAACTTATAATTACAGCACTGGCTGCATTCCTAAAAATATAAATAAAAGTAGTAAGCAAAAATAAACAAATTAAAAATAAATAAATAAAATTTAAATTTTTATTTATTTATATTAAATTAAACTGTTTATAATATTAAAAGTTTCCTTATTGAATTTTTAATAATTTTTCTTAAATAAAAAAATAATTTAATTAATAATTCAAATAATAATTATAATAAATTTAAATAAATAATCTGTTTCAAAATATAAACATTTTAATAAATAAATTGTACAATTCATACAATAAATATAAAATATATTGAAGTGCATAATTTTGTGTTTTTGCCAATGTTCAGATCCATTATGCTGTTACCTGTTTTTATGGGCCAAGGGTATTTGAAGGCTTTGGCACTTTGCAGTTTTCGTGTTGTACTCGTATTTTCTGTTTGCTTGTTATTATCTTTGCGATTTTTGTTGTTATTGTTGTTGTCGTTGTTGTTGTTGTTGTCGCTGCTGGTGGCATGCCGCATGTTGCCGTCGTGCTGTTGCCGATTTCAAGCTGCGTCTCAGCAGCAACAATCGCTTAACAATTTCTGCCTCTCTCTCTTGCTGTCTCCCTTTGTCTCTCTCTCTCTCTCTATCTATCTCTGTTGCACGCGCTCACAATGACCCAGTTTCCAAGCGGAATGTAAACAAATTTGACCTGAAAAAAAGTTTTGTTGTTGTCGTTGTTGTTATTGCTGCTTTGTAAACAAAACGCAACAGCGACTGAGACGCCAGCTGAGGCAGCGGCAGCGGCAGAGGCAGCGACTGCGGCGGCGGCGGCGGCGTGTGAATTGCGTTTTCATTTTGGCCTTTAACGTCAAACGCCAACAACAACAGCAACAAATTTGCGCTAACAAAGTCATTTTGGCCAATATGAAATAGTTGTGGTCTAAAGAAGGGGGTGGGTTAAGGGGTGGGGGACTGCCTTGTTGCATGAACAATTCGCCAGCAGCTGTCACTGCCACAAAATAAAGCAACAACAATAACAAAAGATACAAATAATCATTGCACAGCATAAAATCAAAATCAAAAATCAAAACAAGAGACAAATAGAAAAAGAAAATAAAAAAAAAGACGAAAAAGAAATAGAAATGTTAAGATTGAAATTGCGGGTAAATGCGAGTATGAATATAAAATATGAATACAAAAATGAATATGAATAATCTGCGGAGCAAGAGAGCAAAGCAATAACAATATAAAACAACAATGGATCATTAGCATTAACAATGCTTTATAATATTTTTAGTGAAAAAATATTTTTAGTGCCAAATTGTTGTTGTGGTTGCTGTTGTTGTTGTTGCCACAGGCGCCGCCAGTCAAAGACACAAGAGGCAACATCAAGTTTAGGACACCTTTCCAATTGGCCCCAGGATTGTTAATGGATTGCCACGCCCAGCTGACGGTAACCCCGCCCTTCTCTGTCCATGTCCCCTTCCTGCCAAAAAAAAAAGAGTTCATTTGGTTCAATCAAAAGTTGAAATTGAAAGGCCTTCATGCTGTTTCAATTTGCAAGTTGAAAGTTGGTCCAAGTAGCGAAAGGTTTGACAAAACTGAATGCGATTCGGAGAACTTGTTTAGAATGCGATTTTTTGGCATTTTTAATATATTTAAATTTGAGTTAAGGAAGGATTATTTAGCTGACAAAATACTTTAAAAATGTCTAAGTAGCAATTGTTTATTTTTAGCATATCTTTATAAACAACAAATATAGGGATGTAAATGTATGACATTTGTAAGCTTTTTAAAACAGAATAATAATTATATTGGTTAAAACTAATTTAATACTTTCACTAAATAAATTATGAAATAGTTCGATCAATTTATTATTCGATTCAACTAAACTCTTAGCTTGTTTGGCTAGGTGAGATTTATTATAAGTATAACATACTTAGATGTATAATGCTAGATGATAAGGTCAACAAAAGTTATTTTATTTTTGCCTGTCAATGTTTTCAAAATAAAGTACACACTTAAGATCATTTATTTAAGAAAATATTTCCGCTCTCATTTTAATTCAATGTGATCGACAGAATTTCAATTATAATCATGGACAATTTATGCATTTTCAAATGTTTGTAAATATATACTTCCAACTAATAAATTTCAATTAGTTTTCCCATAAATCAGTTGTCTAAGACATCACTTAAAAAAGTCGGAGGAGACCGTTTAAGAAATTTCCTTAGCTTTAAGTGCCAGTTACTTTTTCTATGTTTCTTCTGTTTTTTTTCTCCCTATATTATTTCTATGGTTCACTTTCACAGTCTGTCAGTTCCTGCTTCTTCGTTTTAATTTAACAGCGCGGGGGCTGAAAGAGGGAAGCAAGGGGAAACGGGGGGGTTTTTCCCATAATTCCTCATTTCGTGATTGCAAAAATTTTCACCCATGTCTCTTTTTCTCTGGTCTTCATAATACTCTCTGTTGTTATTTTTCTATTTCTTTTTATTTGTTTGCATAAAAAATGAAATTTCAAAAGCGTTTCATTAATTTTTTGTTGCCGTCTTTTGTTTTGTTATGTTTCGTGATGTCGTTGTTGTCGTTGTTGTTGTAGCTGTTGCTCTGCTCTGTAGTTTCGTTTGTTTTTGTTGCTATTGCTGTCTATTTTTTGTGGGCACGCCCCCTGCCGCCCCTTCGCCCACTTCCACAGCCATTGTGGCGATCTGTTGGCAAATTTTTGCGAATGGCTCACGTAATAAATTCCATAAATTGCGTTTTACTTTGACACACATAACTACTCTCAGTGTCTCTCAGTGTCGAGTGTTGTTGTTGTTGTTGTTGTTTTTGTGGCATGTAGTTCACAGTTAGCTGACGCTCGCCGCTGTTGTTGTTGTTGTTATTGCTGTTTTCACTTGAGTTTCATGTTCAGCGGTTTATTTTTTCAATGCATACATACTTATATATGTATGTGTGCATATATTTTTCGCAGTCTCTGTTTTTATCTGCAAATTTGTTGTTGTTGTTGTTTTTCGCTTTCGCCCGTACAATGCGTACAACAACAACAACAACAGCTGACAACACAAACAATAATAACAATAACAATAACAAGGGCAATGACAACAATAACAGCTGCCAAATTGCAAGCCAATTGTCAACATTTATCGTGACTGTCACCAAATGTCATCATCATTATCATCATCATCATCATGATCATCATCATCAGTATTATGAACATCATTAGCATGATTAGCTGGCGGCAACCTCAGCATTGTCAACATGCAACGTGGGCGGTCAGAAGGTCAAACTCGCAGCTTTTCTTTGAGTCATTTGGAATCAACAATCAACAAACAACAAAACAAAGCGACATTTGCCAAAAAAATAAAAAAAACACCAAGAAATCATTGAAAATTGACGGCTGTTTTTTTTTTGTTGCTGTTCGTTTTTGTTTTGTTTTGGTTTCACGTGGCGTATGAGTAATTTTTGGTTGTTTATTGAAAAATTTGCGTTTTGCCAAATTGGTTTGGCCGCGAAGACAGCCAAAAAGGAGGCAAAACGTCAGAAACACTTGAAACCACACCGTGTTGACATAAAAACTGGCAACTGAAGGAGGCAACACGTGGAAAATGAGGAGCGAGGAAGGCGAAAGGAGGCTGAAAGTGGCAAAAAATGTTGACAGGCCATGGCACCAAAAAACAAAACAGAAAACCGCAACAACAACAACAACGACAACAATCGTGTTGCTTTTGTTGCTGTTGCTGTTGTGTACACAACATTTGCAACATTGTTGCAGACGTCGGCGTCGAGGCAATGGAAATGGATGAATTGCATTAATAATGCAACCAGACGAAACTTGTCGAGGCCACAGCCACAGACACATTAACAACAACAACAACAACAATGACAAATGCAACAGCAGCAACATTGGCAAGTGCAAGAAAGTGAAAGAAGATCGTGAATGGCTCAAAGACTCGCAAAGAGAGCAAGCGAAATAAAAGACAGTCTGCATAGAAGATTTGCAATGAGAGAGAGCGTGAGTTGGCAACATTTGCAGACAGTTATCGTTGCCGTTGTTGTTGTTGTCGTAGACTATGCAAAAATATTTCACTCTTCAAGTGCGCACAAAGCTAAATAATAAATAAATGCAGACAAACAAAAAAAGAAGCACAAAAAAAAACAGGAACTCAGACAGAGTTACGCTTTAAGCTTAAAAACTCAGAGCAAAGGGGCGTAGAGTTCAAAGGGGGACACGGGGAAAGTGGGGAAAGGGATTTGCTTTGGGAAGTGGGAATTGCAAACAGTTGCGAGTTGCACTCAGAAGATTTGCATAAATGCAAATAATTGAACTGCATTCGATTTGTGAACTCTGTACCTCTTCTTCTACTTCGCCCCAACACTGTAAAATGCAATAACAACACTGTTTACCAGTGTAGCACAGCTCGCAATTGACAGCAACTTGTCAAATTCGCACTTGCAAAAAATTTTGAAAAAAAATTGCACTTTGCCAAAAGGGAAACGGAGTAAAAAAAATACATACATAGAGAACTGACCCATCCCAAAGTCAAGGCTTAATAGACGTTGACACACACGCACACACACATATACTCTACATTCACACCATCACACACACACACTCATATCTAAAGACGTACTCAGGGAGCACACAAACAACAAAACAGATTTCACACTCCATCAACTCTCACTCTCACTTTGTTTCTTTCTTTCTCCTTCTCTCTCTCTCTTTCACATAATTTTTGTCCTCCCCCTCCTTGTATGTCTCTTTCTTATTTACAATTGTCACTCTGCTTCATTTTTTAACCAACTCTATAAATCTGCATTTCAGCTTATCAAAAATTTAATTTATTTTTAATTAATAATAATAATAATTAATTATGAAAAAAATCTAAAAAAAATGTATATATTTAAAATTTTCGAAAGTTCTACCACATTAAAAATATAGAACTTTGTCTAGTGTAATTAATAATTTATTAAATAGTTTCAGACTATGATAAAAATACAGAAATAAAATACAAATTAAATAATTGATGTGAAAAGTAATAAAAATATTGCAAAATAAACCAAAAATAATTAATATATCTTAAACTAAATTTAGAAATATTTTTATATATTATTATTTTGATAATGATTTATATTTTATATTATTTATTTTATTTGATAATGAGGAGTCTTAGTAAATATTTATAACTTATTTCCACTTAGAAAATATTGTATATAAATTCTTTTACTGATACAAATTTTCACAACCTAAAGCTCGATAATTTAAGAGAGGAACAGAGAGAACGAAAGAGTGCGATATATGTATATATACGTACAATGTAAAGGAGAGGTAGCAATACAATAGTCCTTGCACGACTGCAATTTCTTTGTTAATGACGCGGCGATTATTCAGCTACTTTTTGTTAGCAATTTGCTGCCACTGTCGTTGTCGGTGGCATGTTGCGGTTGCAATGTGGTAAGGGGGCAAGGCGGAGCAGCTGCCAACTGTTGCAAGAGGAGACATATGTGTGTGTGTGTGTGTGTGTGTGTGTGTGTGTGTATAGTGCGAATATACACATGTGAGTGCGAGTGAGAGGCTCGTTAAGAGCATCATTAAGTCTTCGTCTCGTCAACACAAAATGCAGTTGAAGGGGGCATGCAGAGTGCAGAGTGCGGCAAGTGGCAAGTGGCAGGAAGCGGGGCGCAGACTTAAAATAAATAAAAACTTCAACTTCAAGTTAAGCGTTTAAGTTGTTTGTTCCTCCGCCTCTTGAGCATTTCTCAACTGCAACATTGTTGCATGTGGCAGACATAATGAACGGAGCCCAAGTCACTTCATGGGCCACATAATATCTGTTGTTCCCCTTCAAACCGAACTCAGCCCGAACCGACTGTTAATAGATCAGCCAAACAGTGTGAACTCACTGACATCGAGACAGACAAACGGACTGTGAGACGGACTGTCAGACAGACAAATGGACAACAATGCTTGTCAGAGCGATGTACAAGTTTCTTAAATGTAACCGCAGCTTTGAAGGCTTTGCTAATTTGATTTGTGCTGGGATTTTTGCTGGATTCGGGCTCCCCTTTAAAGAATACATATTTTCCTTCATTTATGTTGATTACTTTAGTGCCCTTTTCAATGGCAATGTTCTTTATGATAATTACCTCCGGCTGAACTCGACTTGAGATACTGAAATTGCTGCTTAAAATATGATCTGTAAGCTTAATAAATATTGGGATAAATTTCAAATAGGTTTTTGAACACAACAAATTATTGACGAAAGTTCCTCATAATTTTCGGCTAAAATATTGTCTTTTAATTGACTTTACAGTCTGTCGACTCTTAGCTTATATCAATTATTATGGAAAACTGCACATAATATACGAATAATTTCATAGCTATCACTTTTACATTTTATGAAATAAATCTGTCAAGTTTAATTTACCATTTGCGAAACCAAGATCTTAAATAACACTGCTCAACTTTGAACTCTGTCGAGCTATAGTTAGTTTTTCGTGATTTCCAATATTGTAATTATCATAAATTATGATTGGCGGAAAAACTGAAAGCAACTATTTCACTCTCTATCGCTCTCTCGCTCTTTCTGCTGTCACATAAAACATTCAAACTTTTACCAAATTTCGTTCGAGTTTATTTGTTGAATTTTTTTGTGAATTATGTCAGAGTTTTTGCTTTGTGTTTTTATTTATGTATCGATAAACTGGTCGGACGTCGACCACACAAGCAGTTGCTGAATTCAGTATTCAGTGGATAAATATACGACCGCAAGCCGATGACACGCCCCCCATTCACCGCCCACGATTCACCGATTCGGGGGGAAAACAAAGGCAATTCATAATTTATTCACTGCACCCAGTAAAAATTGCACTGGAAAAAGGAGTCTACTTTTGTGGTAAATATATTTAATAGTCGAAATAAATACAGAGTGTGCAAAATAATAAAATAATAGTTAGCCCAGTTAAATTGTTGATATATTTATATTCCAATATAATCCCTAATTATATGTTTAGTTTTCTATATAGAAGTGACATTTTTGAAAGTGTTATTTTTCTGGTTTCCCTTTTGCTGGTAATAGTTCTTAAGCATTGTCTATTTATTTTTTACTCTTTTCTTAGCCTCTCTCTAATGATAATACATTAGACTAAGGTCTAGAGATGGGCACGGGCCGGGCCTCTTGAAATTTGACCGGGCTCGGGCCGGGCCGGGCCTTTTGAAAATTTGACCGGGCCGGGCCTGGACCGGGCCAGAAAGATTTATTTCGGGCCCGGGCCGGGCCGGGCCTTAAGAAGGAGGCCCGTGCCCATCTCTACTAAGGTCTGTCAATTGTGATTTTCACTTAAAAACATGAAAGTTATTTATTTAAAGTCGACTTAAAACAGTCGATAGAGAGAACAAAATATTAGAATTTAAATTTAAAAAGAAAAAAAGAAAATTAAAAAATAAAAACAATAGTATTAATATAGTTTATATAAATGTATCGATTAAATAATTAAACTAATTAAAGTAGGTTGTAAACTATAATTAGGATCTATTTTAAACTAAAGCAAGGATTGTTTACGGTTATATGTTATTTTTTCTTTTCTTTCATTATTGTAAAATGTTTAATGTTAACAATATTTAAAATGCCGATGTTTATAATAGTGACTAGTGCATTTAATAATAAGCGTAAGCTTGTAGCACTGGGAATCAAAATAAAATAAAATAAAATAAATAACCAAATAGAATTGAAACAAACAATTAAATTATATAATATATATTATATTATAATTAATTTAGGTAGTAAATAAAAACTAAGAAAACTTAAAGTAAACTCAATCGAAAATTGGTATTATTACAGGGTATCGCATTCATCTGTTGCTCTGAGTGGAGATGGGAGTACAGAGTGGACAGAGGACAGCTTGCTGGTTGTTGTTTTGGTCTGCCTGGCGGTAATCGGGCATTATACCACAAGACAATTATGCGGCAACAGTGCAGCATGCAACAGTGTGGCAAGCTGCAAGCTGCAACTGCATTTCTAAGTTCATTGCGATTTTCATGCGCAATGAAAATTTAGTCAGCTGTAAAAATTTTATGAGGCTGCGCTGCAGGACGGCAAAAAGCGAAAACCGGAAGTCAGGCAGACAGCACGCACAATATTAATGTATTTTAATCTGCACAAAAATGAAAAAGAGAGAAAATGTTAATTAAAATGTCATTCAAATTAAATACAACCTCTCTCTATTCAATTTCGACTCTTCGGTCCACCACCCGCTGGTGGATAATCAAAAACCAATATCAAAGCTGATTTGTTGCTACATCTCCAACTCATCGGATATTCATGAATCTGCCTGAAGTTGTCCTTGTCCAGGTCACGTCCTGCTGCCACCGTCGTCCTGTTGCCCCCCGCAAAGCAAGATTTAAATAAATACTCCGCGTTATCCTCTCAATTTTACATATTTTTTGTATGCCTCTAATTTTTTTTTCTACTTTTTGCAGGATGCCACAGCATATTGCGAGTCCATTAACGCATCCAGGGGGGAAACTCGTGTCATAATCACCTTGTTTGTTGGGCGGAACACCTATAATGACAGAGAAGTAGGCCATGGGGTGGGTGCCAGTCAGAGATAGAGCGAGAGAGAGAGAGAGAGAGAGAGAGAGAGAGAGAGGGCGTCGTTATGTCGGATAATCATTTTCGACGGCAGCTCGAAGAGTCAACGAAGAGCCCAAGAGCAGCCATCAAATAAACGTAATTCAATGCACAAAATGACAACATTTTCATTTTGAATTTTAAAGCAACTTTTCCTTCCCCTTTAGTTCCCCCTCCATGTGGCAGACATTCCTTTCCCTGGCGACAAATGGAATTTGGCAGCTTTAAGAGCAACTTTTGACTGCCATTTGCATATGGCCAATTGGGCAATGTTGACAAGAACTTGTTGTTGTTGTTACTGTTGCTCTTTGGGGCAAGTAGCAAGTGGCAAGCGGCAAGCAGCTGAAGTCAGCAAAGGACCCAAAGATTACGAATTATGTTTATGGCCAGGCTCATTACATAAGTAACTCTCGGCCAAATTAAGTGTCTATTTGTACAGCAGTAATTTACCTGAGAATTTATTATAATATTATGGAAGAAGTACGAGTATCAGCATATTTTCCACATCGACCGCATCTCAGTGGCAATTATTAAATTTTAAAAATGAAATTCATATCAAGTTTAATTAAGAAAAGTATTTGATTTAAATATTCTGTAATTCTTTATGAAATCGAATTTTACTTTTACTTTACGACTTTACTTTACTTTTTTTTATTTTTATGTTGATAAAATATATTTTTGGACTGTTAGTGAGACATAATATGGCATTCCTTTGTATTGTATAAAATTGTTGAAAATGTTATCTTTAGAATCCGAAGAGGCTCAACATACCGAAGTCATTAAAATCGATTCGAGTAAGTATCAAGTCAATAAATCTCGTTGCTGTCACCATTACTCTTTTTCAAATATTTTCTTTAAATAAAATTTATAGCTTAAATTATTACAAATTTCAGGCAAACCTCTTTCTCAGTACTCAAAACATTTAGTTGCATTTTTTTCTATCTATCATTTAAATTTATATGGTAACTAAAGCAATATGAGAATAATTAAAATATATTAAAGATTTGCCAATTTGTTTGCTGCCTCCACTTGATAAATAAATGCAAAATGTTTTCTGTGTTTGGTGTTGGAATAAAGTTTTATTTATTATTGTTTCAACCGTTACAAATATGGCAAATTGTCATCAATATGAAGAACGAATCCGAATTCGAATCGATAACTATAACTAACATTTATCGGTAACAAATATTTATTGTAGTAACTAACTTATTGAGTGAATACATTGTGATGTGTGTGTGTGTGGGTGTGTGTGTGTTAGGGAATTTTTGTTATTAAAGTTGATTGTGTTGTAGAAATGTTCTCTATATATATTAAATTGTACGATTATGTTGGATTATACATGGTGAGTTGTTAGTTAAAATGAGTTTAGTTACTTTAACGAGAGACTCTGCACCAAATTGTAGTTGGTTTATAACAAGTTGGCCACATCGCATTTAGCTGTTTTATTTTTATTTTTTACTTGATTCACATTCTCACTCATACTTACAACACATTCAAGCAGTCAACTGAAAACGTTGCACATACGACATGTATGCACGCTAGTTGCTATCGCACCCCCACAAAACATGCATTACCATTACTGTTACTTTTACTATTACTGTTACTGTTACTTTTGCTATTACTGTTACTGTTAGCATCAATCGACAAACTTGCAACGATGCAGCCAAGTGTTATGCAACTACTTAAAGGACTTTATCATTTGCATTGTTTGAGTTGTGATTTTAATGGTGCTGTCGTCGTTTCTTTCCACTTCTTTTCACCTCCATCAAGTGGCAAATGCTCTGTCTCTGATTTTATTCCTTAGATGACTTAGAGCAGGTAACATTTTCGGCGCCAACAGGAGCAGGTGCAGTGCACATGGCGATAGTAGCGACACAGGCACTTCAGATACTTGTATCCTGCACAGCAATGATGCGAGTGCGAATGCGAGTGATAATGCGAGTGCGAATAGCAGGACAAGTCGTGGGAGCACGAGTACGAGTAACAGCCACAGTCGCACATCTTAACGGGATCAGGATCTATCACTTCCCTGCGGAATTAATTGATTATTCTACTTATTGCTTGTTCATATTATTTTATGCTTTACTTTCGCTTGAATTCGTTTCCTTTTTTGCTTGTTTTTTCTTTTCGTCCTTACGCCTGGCTGTCTTTGGCTGAACTGATTTCTGGCCAACGCTTCGTCTTTCAACTTGGCTTAGGTTAGTCCTCGAATGTGGGTTGCCTCCATTAGGGTTGCCCCTTGCAACAAGCGCGCTTGTTTGATCGATGCAATTGTTTTGCGTATTTGGGTGGCCAACATTCGTACCACGCCCCAAATATCATACTATCCGTGAGTTTACATCTGTTGTGCGATTGTTTGTGTTGTGTTTCTGTTGTTATTATTATTGTAGAAATCATGTCAATTGATTTTGGGGCCAACTTCGGCTTGTGGTTTATTTGCCTGGCACGACGGCACTCGAGTTCTATGATTAATTCACAATATTGTCGCTGATTTTATGACCGAAAATTTGTATATTTTTATTTCTATCCGTCGACTGCCCAAAAATAGACGCCGTCATCGTCGTCGTCGTTGTTGTTGTCGTTGTTGTCACTAGGCAAATGCAAATTCATGCCTGACCCACATTTGGCGCACATTTGGTTCTATTAGTCACACAGCTGCCGCCAAAAACAGATGCAGATACTTGTGTATCCGATGGATAGATTTACACATATACACTTTTACATTTACAGATGCAGCTGGGCGATCGTGATGCAATCGATTGGCGACTGCAAACACAACAAATCGATGACACATGCGATTTCTGAGCCACTGACGTCATGTTTTGCAGGTAACACGCTGCGTATACGTCATATCGTCATTTGTACTGCATTCAGGGCGCGTTTCACGCTGACATCAGCTGCACTGAGATATACTCCTGGGCTGGCCAAAAACCAAACACTCATTGGGAGATCATTAATAAAATGGAATTACCTCATTTAAAGTGAGATCATAATTTAATTGTCTTTTATCAGCTAATTGCAGGCTCAATAAAAAGACAAGTTATTATTATTAAAGAATCATTGATCAATATTGAAATATTGAAATTATTATTTGAGAATCATTGATCAATATTGAAAGTTTACTTAAAGCTTAAAGATCTTTTATTGATTTATTTTTAAATTAATAATAACTTTCTTCATATTTTAATTAATTTAAAGATAGTATCTGATGACTTTCGGGATGAGCAGCTGCAACAAATGCAAGATCAGCGATCGTTACAATAACAAATTAAAAACTCTGCTTGTTATCTTTTAATAGCTTGTCGCCCCCTTTTAATAGGTTTTTATTGGGCTAATTTGCCGGGCAGTCAAACTGTTTGTGGCAGTTGCACAGTGGAAGTTGCAGCTGGTGTGTGTATCTTATCTGTTTTGTTTGGTTTGATGTGCTGCATTTTGGACGTGTTGTAAGCTCATTAAAGTCACCGATTGCGATTCGAGGACATGTAAGACTGCTTTAAGGCCAGGGACAACAATCAAGGGTAAGACGAAGGTGGCAGGGGCATGTGGCAGGTCGCAGCCGTGTGTTGCTTGAAGTGTCCTTGTGCGCTTAAAAGTCTTTCGACACGTATTCGCATTGGCAAAAGTTTGTCAGCCAAAAGCCAAAGCTGGTTTAAAATGAAGAGCGAGCCAAGATGGAGGCAGAGAGATGGAGGTGGCATGTGGCATGTGGCATGTGGCAGGTCGCAGGTGAAGTGTTAAGGGTCGCAACATGGAGTGCAAGTGCATGGCTTTCAGCAGTTTAGTTCAAGTTGTTTCAAGTAACACTTGAAGGACAACAGAGCGACCAAAACGACTCGGCCATATGCACTAGAATTGGGCTAGGATTGGACACAAACAGAGACGGACAGGGGACAGGGGACAGGGGGTAGAAAACTTGGTAGAAGGGAAGGAAATGCCAGCTGTCAGTATGTGGCAAATAATGGTGTTGCGTGTCGTATTGGCCACCACAGTGATAACCAACTAAATTGTAAATTGTAACAAGAGCAACAATAACGACAGCTGACTTTTGCCCATTTGCAACGAGCTGTGTTAAAGTCGACAAAGAGCATAAAAAATACATACATACACTGAACAAAAATTAATTTTAAAATTCTTGATTTTTTTAAGAATATATTCAGTAAATGATTGTTAAATTAACGCAATTGGCAGATAAATTGACAATATCTCAATATTAACAAAGTTACTTCAATGAAAAAAGTCTTATACAGCCTTAGTAATCAAAATAATTTTTATTTTAGTTTTTTTAATCTTTACATTTTATACGTTGCTCATTCTGTGTCAGCTACTCCTTCTAAGAAAAGTTGTAATTTTGCTGGTTTACATATTGTTTAAATATAGGTTTTATGAGTTTTCCCATGTTTATTTTATTTATTATGCAAATGTCTACTGAGTTAATTATAATTATAGCATTAATTCATAGCAGTTATAATATAGTTACTAATAACTTACAAAAGGAATACAAAATCTTACTTGCATCAATTATTTCGTACTCAATTATAGAAATTCTGAGATTACCAAACTTTTGACACCTTTTGTGATTAATTTATCCTGGAATCCCAGGTTTTTTTCTGTGTATTTTCAACTTCTCTTTCTTCGTCTCTGTCCCTTACTCTATCTCTGTCTTCTTCTTCAGTTGAAGTCTCTTGGCGTTGCAACCTCGTGAAAAGCGTAACTGACACTTAAATTAAATTTGTTTTCATTTCGGGCCCGGGCTGAAAGTCAACGCGACACTTTCGGGTTCGGGGCCAAGAAATCAGCGCAAAACACAAAACACAATACACAAAACCGAAAAATGCATTTTGCAATAAAATAAATTAAAACGAAAGCAAAGCAAATTTTGCTACACTGAAAGTTGCCCAAAACTCAACGGGGCGTGCGATGGGAACTTGGGAACTGGCAAACATGCCACGTCAAATACTATGGGGAAGATGTGGGCCGGGAATAGTCCACTGATGACTTCTTTGGCCTCCTTCTTCCCACTATCCATCTTCCACTGCCGTGGCTAAATCCAAAGAGCCAAAGCCAAAGTGAAACGACTAACCGAAACTGCTTGTGACGCTCTCTGCTCTCCGCTGTTTGCTGTTTGCTCTGATTGTGAACCTTAACGCCCCCTGGCGGACAGAGTTGTCGACACACACTCACACCCATGCACAAAACAATTGTGAATACTGGTAGAGTACAGCTGGAACGAATGCCAGATAATCCGCATTGAGTACTCGACATTGCAGAAGCTGCTTTTGGGGATTTGCATGGCATCTGTCTCTGTCTCCTGGCTGGAAGCAAGAAGTGCAAGCAAGCAGTTCCTTTATTCGATTTGCTTTCGATATAATTACGCAATAAGTGGTCTTACGATCTTAGTTATCCCCAAAATCATCGAGCTTAAATCAATCGATAAACATGAACTGAACTTATCGACGTATTTACAATCTTTCTGCAATTCGAGCTCAATCACTGCGGACGGTAGTCCGCGCTAGTGACGAAAGCAGCACGAAGGGTGCGAAGGCGACTAGCATATATACACAGGAAGAATGGAAGATTTGCTATGACTGTCCGATCAGGTCGAGCTATATACCGATCGAAAGGTATCAACTTAACTTACAAATGTGCATACTAAGACTTTTGGAAACTCACCTGGTTCGTGAGATAAACAGGTGTAAGTGGGAGGGAAAAAATTTAAATTATTGGAGCTAATGGGGCCGCTGGAGCCTTTTTGAATTTTTGTTGATTTTTTTACAATTCTCATCAAAAATACGCGTCGAATGACACCTCGATCATCGAAATCGGACAACTGGTTCGAAAGATAATTAATTTTGAAATTTTTAGGGGCCTTTCGAAATTGAGATGAAAAGTCAGTTTGTCTGTTTGTTTGTTTGGATCAAATCGTTAATTAAGCTTAAATGTTTGAATGAGGACTTGTTCCCGCTCAAAAATCTAGAAACGTTTGTTCTACGACTTTTTCGAAAAATAGCTAGTTTAGCGGGAAATCTCTAAAAACCGCTCAAATTTAAACCCTCATAGCATCCAAACGATAGAAGCTATAGATGCGATCTATTAATCGTTGCAAAGGTATTTCGAAGGGCTCTTAGGCATACCTTCAAAGTTTTTTTTTAAGTAAAAAGGTAAACGGCTACAGGTGAAATAAGGTGTTTTCCCCCACATTTTGGCGGTTTTTGAGAAAACGCCGCTAACAATTTTTTTTAAATTTTGATATATTTTAGCTTGTAAAATTTCTCGTTTTTTGATGTATGACACAAAAAATTTTACCAATAGGTTTGGAAGATATAACCTATTAACTGAATGTATACGTTTTACTTTGAATTGGAATAGGGCAGCAGCAACAAAGTGTCATAGCAGCCAGTTTGTTTGTTTGGATCAAATCGTTAATTAAGCTTAAATGTTTAAATTAGGACTTGTTCCTGTTCAAAAATCTAGAAACGTTTGCTCTACGACTTTTTCGAAAAATAGCTAGCTTAGCGGGAAATCGCTAAAAACCGCTAAAATTGAAAACCCCATTGCATCCAAACGATAGAAGCTACAGATGCGATTAATGTATCGTTGAAAAGGTATTTCGAAGGGCTCTCAGGCACTGCTTGCAGCGTAATGGAAATTACCTGTTAGCTGAATATACTTAGAGTGGGAATAGGACAGCAGCAGCAAAGTGTCATAGCACCCAGAGTTTAAGAGTGCTGATAGCTTTTGCGCTGGGCATGTGTGTTTGTAAAGGGGACCAGTGTCGCCAAACAATTTGTTTTAGCTTGTACAAACAATAATCAAAGTTGACAAAAAATATTGCAATTTCCAAATTTCTGATATCTTATTCAAAAATTTCTGATATCCCATAAAGAAAACCTCTTTACGAGGTAAAAGTCTAGTGACGAAAACATTTTCATGCCCCAAAATTTCTGATATCCAATTTTGTGACGAATAATATTAAGTTTTACACATAAATTATTTAAAACAAAATTTTTGCATTCGGCTCTGCGCAAAACAGTGAGTGAGTTTTATTTGGTATGAAGAATTGATACATTGTAGCGCAATGTGCCGAGTGCCAAAATTTTGTTTTAAATAATTTATGTGTAAAACTTAATATTATTCGTCACAAAATTGGATATCAGAAATTTTGGGGCATGAAAATGTTTTCGTCACTAGACTTTTACCTCGTAAAGAGGTTTTCTTTATGGGTTGATTACACAACCAGCATTAAATTAACGATGTTTGATAAATTACTATACTGACAATTTCTCTAATATGATTACTAATGTAGCATTTCGATATTTGTATAATTTTTTTTTATCTTAAATTGTTATCGCGTGCCCTTGACAGTGCCACTGCCATTAGATTTTTTTTGCAACAATTGTTTTAGTTGTTGCTGCTGTTGTTGGGTGTGTGTGTGTGTGTGAGTGGTGCAATCGGTGCTTCGTTTGTGGCTGCACCGCTAAATGCTTCAATAACGCTGCCAAGAGTGAACTCGCAGGCAACAACTCATCGAAAAATCCCAGCATCCACTAGCAAACGTGGATTCAGGGAGTCATGGACTCGGGGAGAAAGTATCTATCCAATCGCCATCTACAGTGTCCATCCGATACATATTCCGTTTCCATATTGGGTTCGTGCCAAAGCGATTTCCCACCGCGTTTAGCTCTGAGCTGCGAAATGGAAAAATTTGCAGATGGGGCTTTGAGGTGGTGACGGTCATGTCGGACATTCCCTCGTTTGTTTCGCACAAAATTCTTGTTTCCTCTACCATTTATTGTTTTTACCAAATGCGACAAGGAGAAGAGAAGGGCAATGGGTAGAAGGGTGGGCAGGGGGAGGGCGGGAAACATCAGCCAAAGCCGCAGCCAAACAAACACATTTCAATCAAAACGCTTGACGGCTCGACGGGCAATAGCAGCAATTGCAACAACAGCAACAACACAAGCAATAACAACAACAACAATCACAACAACAACAACAATAACTATAAGAACAGCAACAACGACTGCCACGTGGGTGGCCACGTTTTGTGCCACGGCCACAACAAAGTCCAAAGTTGGGGCATGGAAAATGGGAAATGGGAAATGGGCAACGGCAGCTGACAGCAGGCAACTGGAAACTGGGAGCTGGGAGCTTGGGAGAAGGCGAGTTCTGAACTGCAAGTCCGTGGCAAAAGGGGAGTTGCCTATTTGCACTGCACTGCGGTTCGCTAAAGGCATTGCACTCTGGGACGACCCCATGCAAAACTGTGACCAAAATAGAAGACCATAAAGCGGAAAATTAACGAATAAATAAACAAATGATGAAATTATAAAGCTTATGAGTTTTTAATATTCAAGTAAAAGTTGGTATAATTTATAGCTTAACAATCATTAGAACTATTTTTGACTTAAGCAATACAATTTGGAAATTAATTTAAAAAAAATAAATAAATATCGATATCCGATATTTATTTATAAATATTTATTTAATAATAGTTTCTGATCGACATTTCTTTTAGTATTGTAATGCATTGAGACTTCAACTGTTTACATATTTGAGCTCAAAAAGCCCAACTAAAGGTTTTATCTATCAATTTAATTCGTAAATATAAATTGAAATATGCAATATTTAGGACCAAAAACCAATGTGCGTTGCCTGCATAACTGTTGCTGCTGCTGTTGTTGCTTTTGTTGGTATTATTGCTGTTGGCCATGGCCATTGCCACAACTACCGCAAAATGGCACTTGGCTGGTTTTTGACACAAGTTGACGCGCATGCAGCCAGGACTGCGACTGCGACTGCCAAAGCCAAAGCCATAGCCAAAGCCAGTGCCATTGTCAGTGCCACATGCCGCATGCCACATGCCAGAACAGAATTTTCGTGTGCACATGTTTCAGTTGAAGTTTCTCAGTCTCCATTTCCATCTCCATCTCAGTCACAGTTACAGCATCATTTGCTGGCGTTGTCCGCGCGCCATCGCCCAACTGATTTTGGCTAAGCAAAATGAAGACATTCTCGTGCTCGTACAAAATAGCAAATGGCAAATGTGGCATTCCCCCCGGAGGAGGTTGAACTGAACCTGGCCAACGCCAGCGGCAACTTTGTCCTCAATGGCACTCAGAGCAAAGCGGCCAAAAACCGAAAACAGAATGAAAATGCATGCTAAAGATTCCAGCCAAGTTAGGAGAGAGATGGAGTTCTAAAAAGGACTGACATCTGAAGTGGAGTTGACTGAAAGCAGTTGAAGCTTAGAGAGTACGTGAAGTATTTGAAACAATCATGTTTTGAAGAGCTGACACTGAAAGGGAGAGCGAGAGAGAGAGAAGTCATTGCGAATCAAGTTGTATTTGTTTTGCAAACAAATAACTTGGTTGGCAGAAACCTTTAGATTAGCACTCAGAACTCAAGAAATCAGAAACTATAAATTATTTAGTAGTTAAAACTAAACTGTAATTCAGGGGCATTTCAAATATAACTATAATACAACACAATACAAATGGACTATAATAAAAGTGTTGGAATCAGAAACAGTGTAGAACTTTAACTCTTCATTAGAAAAAGACAAGTGAAAAACAATTATTAATAATTACAAAACAGAATAATTTAAGTCGTTTAATAGATCTATTTATTAAACCCGCCTAAAGGGCATTTGGGGGTTAGTTCTCTAGTGGTAAGTGACCCCATCGCATGCTCCTCTATGCCATTTTAAAGGTATTATACATATATATACAGGGTGACCAGAAATAACGGAGACAAACATTTTTAATTATAATTTTACTAAACGAGAGAAATTTAGCAAAGCAACAATTAGTAACGATAAAGTGGATCACTAGTAGTAAGATTCCCAGCCGGTTTCGAAATGGTCTAATCCAGTTGCCATGCACAGGCCCAAACGTGATCTAAAATTGTTGGCCATGGGCCGCAGGTCGGCGATAGGAGCGCATCCTTTTCACAGATGAGAAGCTGTTCACCGTCAAGCAGGCCCACAACCACCAAAACGACTGGATCTGGTCCGTAGAGGTTCCGAGTACGTCGGCCATTGTCAAACATCGCCAAAATCCGAAGTCCGTTATGGTCTAGGGCGGCATTTACGCCAGCGGCAAGAAACCCCTGGTTTTCGTGGATCAAGGGGTTAAAAGAAACCAAGAAGTGTACCGCCGCGACATTTTCGACGCCGTGGTAATTCCTTGGGCCCAGCTGCACTTCGGAGATGCGGACTGGACTTTTCAACAGGACTCCGGCCGGCTCACAAGGCGAAAATGACGCAAGACTGGTGCAAAACCCATTTTCCGGACTTCATCTCGTCTGCTGAATGGCCACCCTACTCGCCGGATCTCAACCCGATGAACTACAGCGTGTGGTCGACATTGGAGGCCAGGACCTGTGCTAAGCCTCACAAAAGTTTGGAGGCGCTGAAGCAATCGCTGCTCTTGGAATGGAACCGACTGTCTCCCGAGGACCTGCGGCCCATGGCCAACAATTTTAGATCACGTTTGGGCCTGTGCATGGCAACTGGATTAGACCATTTCGAAACCGGCTGGGAATCTTACTACTAGTGATCCACTTTATCGTTACTAATTGTTGCTTTGCTAAATTTCTCTCGTTTAGTAAAATTATAATTAAAAATGTTTGTCTCCGTTATTTCTGGTCACCCTGTATATACATTGCAGTATCTTGCGTCTCGTCACGCCATGCCGAGATCTCGTGAATGTTGACTTAAGGATTTTGTACAACAACATCATTAGGAAAATAACAAACCGAATCGCTTAGTATGCAATCAAAAAGAACTTAATTTATTTTAATAGCAATTTCGGCTCACAATTTGGTGCAGCATTTTTTTGGTGTAGCCCCTTTGGCTTAATTTATTTAAATAAATTTATTTACAATACGGAAAAACAATAGCCGGCACTTTCTTTTGGTTGCCTGCTTACCCGACTCTACGATACAAAAGATTTCAGTTGGAGTCAGACATTTTCATGCTCGATTCTGCATATAGTTCATGTGGTGCATGTGCTGCATGTGGCACGCAAGAAGTCGTTGAGAGCGGCAAGGAGGGAGGAGCGAGGGGCTCTCGAGCTGTTAGCGCGTGTTGAGCGCAGTGTTTTAGTTCCAGTCCATCACAGAATGATGCAGCAAACCATAAAGAACAAGGCAAATGCAACACGAAGACCTTTCTTGGCCAACACACACAGAATGACAACAATTTTGGCACACAAAAACGAGACTTTCAATATGAAAGAGGCGGAGAAACATGAGAGAAGTTAACTGACTAAAATTCCGCTCTTTGACGATCAGAAAATAACGCAAGATACCTGAAAACTAAGCTGCTTTTCTTTTACTTGAGAGCACGAGACACGAGTTCGATTACAGTGCGGCATTCTCAGAGAATGAGAATGGGAATGGGAATGGGAATGCGAATGGAAGTGGGGAACTCTGAGTGGAACCCAGACAGGGACTGGAACTAAGAGGCGATATTTAAACTTCGTTTACGACTTTGCGACTGCATTCCTTCATATTTCGCAACGTTCAAGAATGTCATGAGCGGGCGTACATATGTATTGTTGTTGTGGTTGTTGCTGTTATTCTCATTGTTGTTGCTGTCTGCGAAGATTCTTGGAACGGCGTTTTAGTACCGCAAGTTGTAAAGCCTATAATGCGTTATTGGTGTACGAGTAGACGGAAAAAAATATCACTCTAAAATTCAAGTTGCAAATTCTAGATTTAAGCATATAATTTTGATAAATAAATATTCAGGATATAATTGGTAAATTAACAAAATTTGCAGATATAATGATTTTACTAAAATAATTATTAAAGAGCCCCGATAGTCAATATAATTGAGGGGAAGCTATTGAAAAATTGTACTTAAATCAAGTAAATCGTGCTCGTTTGGTAATAATTTTAACCCGAAGTCTCCAATTTAATTTCTGTGCACTCGGATATGTAGTGAGTACTCGTATACGAGCTTCTGGTATTTAGGTTGGCATTGCGCGTGCGCAAATTTTCGAACTGAATATGGCATTGGACAATGGACTTGGACTTGGTATTGGACTTGGAATTGGACTTGGTCTGGGACACATGGGCTTGGACTTGACGCGCATCGACTGCAACCAAATGTGGTCACGTCAAGGTGATGCCTCTGACTCTTGTCTCTGTCCCTGTCTCCGCCTCTCTTTCCGTCTCTTTCTCTGATATTTAAAGCTAAATTCAAGTGCTGAACACTCCAAGCATTCGGTTAACGTGGGAACTTGTGATCGTTGGGTGGTCAAAAAAAATGGAAATGCATAACGCAATTCCTAAGGAAATTCAGGCTGACTCTCTGAATTTCTTATGAGTTTTTACCTCCGAAATAAACTCTAGGTATTGCAAATAATCTATTACAATTTTTCTCATAGCAATGCTAAATATTTTAGCTGCATTTATTAATAAAATAAACCTATTTTATTATGAAATGGTATGGAAGTAAAGAAATTTCATTATATGTTAATTTCAAAGTGGTCGTAGATTAGTATGATATATTAAAGGTGAATATTAACTTAAGACATGTTTCTAGAATTGTCTCAGCTTTTAATGTATGAGAATTTGACAATTTTCGAACAAGATTAAATAATCTAGAAGAGGGATTTGTATTTTTATTCGTTATTGTAATTTATATTATGCTCATTATATGTTTTTTTTCTTCAAAGCTCTTTAGTGTTTCTTCGATGCTTGTCAGATTGTTGACCTAACTGAAATTTACTAGAATTAATTTAACTCATTTATTTTGATGATGACACAACTTCAGTTAGACAAAGCGTCGAAACGAATGATTTTCGTTTGATAAGATATAAAGTGTCTGAGGGGATCTACATGCTACACGATTTTTATGCTAGACATACAACACATAACTGAGTTATTTTCCACTCATATACATACAAATGAGTACTCGTATCGTTGACTCAAGTGGGTTAATCTGATGTGCTTATGTCACTTGCATTGCATTCACTCCACATAGCTAATTAAATCGATAATCAGCTATGCGACATTACCTTTCCCAGTCCCTCTGTCTCCCTCTCTCTCGCTCTGTCTCCCTCATTCTCTCTGTTTTGATTGAGGATTATCACTGATGAGTCTCGTGCTGCCCCATATCATTGTTGTTGTTTATGATGATTGCATATATATAAATATATAGTCTGCTTATTGACCTCAGAGAGTCAAGCACAAGGCACTTGTTGAATTGTTTGCCTTCTTTTATTCTCCTCTCTTCACTGTGCCCGTCTGTCCCTCTGTTGTTTGTTTACAAATTGTAATGGAAACTTTTGTAAATCTTTCCATGCAACGAAAATATTCCAGAAAAGTATTTCATTCATGCAAAATGAATAGCAAGCGCAGCCACAGATACAAATGTAAAGATACAGATACACATTTACTCACATGCAGTTGCAAGTTCACAGTGAGTTGTGAAGGCCATGGCCTAAGCAAATTGATATAGTTGGTTAAGGGAAAACTACAGAGAAAATCGACCGATCAAACCGATCGAACCATCGAATGTGCCAAGTGGGTAAATTTCCATTTCAAATGTTGTCACAAATTACTCTTCTTCTCTTTGTTGTTTTTGTTGCTGTTTGCGCAGCTCATTAAGCTGGTTTATGTGGCTTCCAAATAAGTACATATCAAATGAAATTTAAAGGCATACTAAACAATAATAACAATTGACGTCATGTGCACACTTACTCGTAAAGAGTCAAAAATATGCTATATGCCAGCTGTATTTGTATATGTATCTGTATCTGATGGATGCATGCATTGACATTCGCCACGGCTGTTAAGCAACTTTCATATAAATCATAATGAGCAACAACAACTAAACAAAACAACACCACACAATAAAGCTGTATCTTTAATACTCTTTTTATTTGAGGCGAAAAGAAAACTCCGGAAAGAAAGAGATTGCCTACAAAAAATTAGTTATTAAAAGATTGTTTGTTATATTTTTAAATATTTAAAATTTATATTATAAATTTATTAATTAGTATTTGTGTACTTTAAACATATTTTGTACATTATTGCTGCACTTTTTAGATTTCTCCCAGACAACATCAAAACTTTGTGTCTTTTAAAGTGATCTCTATACTTAAATTATTTATTTAATTACAAATGATTAAATAAATATTTATAAGAACATAAATTATATATATTGTTTTATGCTGCCCTGTTTCTTAGGGTATTTTGCGAAACAAACCGCAAACTGAAATGTTGTGCGGTTAATTTTTGAATGCGATTCGCGGATTCGCGAATTCATTCACCTTTTAATCAGGCAACTGGTTTGTTGTTTCTGATATTGTTGTTGTTTTCGTTTTGGGCAATCCGAAATGAATTTCCCTTTTTGTATGCGCCACGAAGTTCGTGATTTTGTCGAAGCGGAGACTCGACGATAAGTGGCCAACAACGTGAGATAAATACACAAAAATATTTAGATGCGATTAACCAACAACAACAAAAAAAAACATACATTAACAACAATGGCAACAACAATTATGTATAGTAAGTCAAAGGAGCTACAAATACGATGACTAATCACAATTGAGTTGCCAAATGTCGGCAAGTCATGTCAAATAAGTCAAAGACCTCTCTCAGATCCCAATAGATACTCTGATAGATTCTGAGATACTTGTTGTCGATACTCAGATACTTTTCTCTATACTCCCATTTAAATGCAGTGCAAATACTCGAAAGTCGCCACAGTTTGAATCGTTTGCCAAAATTATTGAACACGTAATGGAACTTAAAAATCTGCAAAGTTGTTGTCGTTGTTGTTGTCGATGTTGCTGTTGTTGTTAATGTACTTATTGTTGTTTTCGCACGAGCATTTCATGAATGAAGTTGCTGTTGTTGTTGCTGTTGTGATTTTATTTGTTGTTATTCGAATCGCCGTAAAAACCCGATAATATTGAACTCCATCGTTGCCATCGTTGTCGTTGTCGTTGTTGTCGAAGTTGTTGTTGTTGTTGTCGCTACGTTTGTCTGTTTGCACTTCACACCAGCACTTGGAGTGGAAGAATCGTCCAACCATCCGTCCGTCTGTCCATTGGACTCTGTGTGGCTATCCACGTTTGTTTTGTCTCATTGTTGTTGTTGTCGCTTTGCATTTGTTGTTCAACTCTCAAGTATGTACGTGTTTTGAATGAAAATTTTGGACTCCTCGACTCGTGTTTTATTTTCGCAAATTATCTTTGGCCAAAAATCTACAAAATTCATGAATGAGGCGAGAGGGCCAAACACACACTCCACACAGACACACACACACTCCACACACACACACATTCGGCGAAAGCCAAACTCAATGTAAATTGTCAATACGAGAAAACAAATAATAATAATTTTCGATTGGAAGTGCGATTTGGAATTCCTTTGTAGGTCGTTTGTACTATGGATTATAAGTCTTTGTATCTTTGTATCTTTTAATCTTCAATCGTATCTGCAGATCAATAGCAGTTTATGCAATTTGTGTGGGAATAAAGTAAAAAAATTGATTAACCAACTTGTTGGTGTTTTTAAAAGCCTAGAAAGTTACTTGGTTGCTATATTACAAATACTGATTTTAAAATACATTTAGGGTATTCAGAAACTCTAATATTTGTGTTATGTGGCAAAGTGTTATATGTTGTAATGACAACAAACACACAGAAAAAAGTATATCACATCAAACATGCCCTGGGGTATGTATACAAAATTCGTCGTATTGAGACAAAATTTCAAAAGGAGAAAGGTTGCCAGACTGTTAAAAGTATCTAACGAAATAAGGTCACACTGAGGTTGGTATTGGTATTGGTTGTAAAAGTAAATCATTTTTCTTGGTCCTGTTGCTCTACGGTTAGAGTCGCCGACCTGTCAGAATTCGAATTTTCAGTTAAATAACTAGGGTTCGAATCCCACAAATTATAATTTTAGTGATTGTTCCTTAAACAGATTTTAAATTTAAATATAGAGATGCAAATTATTTTAAATTATTAAAATGGATTTTTTACAGTGGCAAAAGCATTAAAAAACACAAGAGTAAGAGAGGGTGAAACCAAACGCATGAGCTAAAACGAAATAAAGAGAATGCTTGCTTTGTACAAAACAGCTGTTCATTGAACTTTAACTCAATGATTTCATAAATACGACAACAGAAACTTAAAAAGGTCACTCACTAGCTACACTGTTATCACTTTGCCACATAACACAAATATCATAGTTTCTGAATACCCTAATTAAAAAATCGACAACTCTATTTTCGTTGAAGCGTTTTTCAAGGAAGATAAAAATATATTTTAACGATATTATTAAAATTTGAATGCAGAATAAATAAAGATGGCAGACCATGATCTGTGCCAGTTTGGCATGCTCAATTCCATACTCAATTTTTTTTATATAATAAAATATTTAGATAATTTATCTCTTAATGGCGAACTTATCTTAAAATTCAGTATCATTGAGTTGATTGATTTTACGCATAATTCCATAGAGTTCTGAGATTTCTGCGCTTGAGTCGATTTGGTTTGTGGTTGAACTTAGTATTATTAACTGCATTTTTGCTAACCACAAATTATGTGTCACATTTTTGTTGTAAATTACAGTTATTTTCGGCTAGTTTAACGTCGATTTGTTGCTAGCCCAGTTAGTTGTGTAAGTGCTGGTATGTGACTTTCCCAAGTACAACTTCGGCTATGACTCTGGCTACTGAATTACGCTGACATTAGTTAGACCATTAACCATTAGTTAGTAACCACCTAGCTGGCGAACTGTGTGTTGGCCGGGCCAAGTGCGCGTTGTCTACAATCTTGGCCATTTAAAGACCAACATGTCCAACATGGGCCACTTAATTTCTCTAAAATGTCGTATTTAATTTCGCATTTAGACGTCTTCATTGCCACAATTTGAGTTGCCTTCCAATGGTTGGTTAACTCTCTGTCTCTGTGTCTGCTTCACTGGCTACCTGCATACATAGTTCATGGCTTTAACTTGTGTCTTTCTGTCTGTCTGCCAGTCTTTTTATTTTATCTAAGTTTTAGTGATTTCCGGTTCGGTTTCGTTGTAAAATTTTGTACGTTTTGGTATTTTTGGTTCACACGTGCGCGGGTAATAAACTTCAAATGACCGAAACTGAAACAGAAACTGGCGCTCAGTGGTTCAAGTGGCCCGTGTGCGTGGCTTAGAGAGAGACAGGGACACAGAGAGAAAGGAAAAAAAAGAGAGATAGAGACCCATCAGCGAAATCAAGTCAAGTACTGAAAGCAAACACTTTTGCAACACACACTTTATAAAAATTGTAAGACCCTCTTAGATTGCCGTCTCTCTTGCTCTCTTATTCACCCTCTCTTTCCCACTCACTTCAACTGTGTTTCATTATCAAAGCTTTACTGTGTTTTTGTTGGCTTTTTAGGTTTAGCTTTTTAATGTATCTTTAGCGTTTATCATTGTCGAATTTAAATTAAATTATGTTGAAGCCAAAGTCAAGTCGAGTCAAGAACGAAGACACGTGTAGCTACTGTTTTCACAGACATTTGGCCACAAGTTCAATGTCTTTAAATATACTATGTACATAAGTATATATTTAGCTACTTTGTTGTTGCTAACTTGTTGTTTCTCAAGGAGCAATTACGAAGCACAATGGAAACTCTAATTTTATTGGGCCTTTTAAATTGCCCCTTGGCTATTTACGAATATAACCAATATAACGACGCCAAGGTAACAGTCCTGCCCTGACCCAGTAACCCCTTACTCATGTTTATTACATCAGAGCAAAAATAGAACCAGAAAATTAGCTGGAACAGCTCATTAAAATAAAGCATATTGCGCATACGCCCCATTTACACCCCCATCAGCAAAATTCATATTTACATTGGGTTGATGTGGCTGTTGATGGCAGGAATGGGAACGTTTTGCAGCCACTTCTAATAAGCAATTTTCAAGTATTGAATTACATTTACATTAAGTGTATTTTATGCTCCATCTACAGGCTGAATTTGGGGCTGAATCTGGGGCTGGGTTTAATGCATAAACACGTGTCCGTCCATCATCAAACTTAATTTATTAATAACCCTTCTGTGGCCCAATCCATTTATGCAATATGTCGGAGTTGAATCTTCTCCCTCTCTCTGTCTCCTCTCTGTCTTTTGTCTATTGAAATGTAAGCATAAGCGTTTTGTCACCGAATATCATTAAAGCAGTCTGTGGCTAATTCAGGATACACACTTAAGTGCCAATGTTAATGTTAATGCCAATGCTAATGTTGATGCAGAAAGGAATACACACTGGCATGGAATAATCGGAAAGTGATACTTAGGACATATAATATAAATTATAAATATTATTATTTTATACAAATATATTAAAAACTACAAAAGATGTGTTAGAGTTGAAAGAAATAAAAGTAACACTTAACTTTCCGAGTAATTATTGATTAAATCCGAAATTTATAATGAGATTATAATCTCATTTAGTTGTAAAAATGGTCTTTAAAACATTTATTTTACAGAATAATATTGGACATACACACCATTTTCTTTTCTTCTTCATGACTTCGTTGTCAATCGTCTAAGCTTGTTTTTAAAGCTTCACATTCAATAAATTAGTGTCTAGATAAATTATCGCTAGTCTGTTGTTATTGAATTGCCAAGCTCTAACTTAAATCAAAAAGTACTTCAAAGTCTTCTAAAGTCAATAATATTATTATTTGAATTGTTAAATTTTTTTCGAATTTTAACAGGTATAAATTCTACTATTTTAACTTCCGCTTCCAACTGCCATTTTTACATTTCAAGACTTCTTAATTTTATTAAGACAAAACCTGCCTTAAACTTTGACAGATACCTATAAAAAGAATTCTTATGTATGCTTATCAACTTACAAGAAACTTTTTCCTGGCGTAACCATAAACCTTGCCCCACTGTCACTTCGTGTTGTGAAGTTTTTTTAACTCCGGTTGCTAATAGACTTCACAAATGATTTGGCAACAAGTTTGCACCACAGATGTTTGTAGGTGTGTGTATCTGTGTTTGTGTATGTTGGTATTAGTGTTAGTATTATGCAAATGGTCCGAGGTGTTAAGCTAAGCATACAAACAAACATATAAGAAAATGATGGCGCCAGCGTGTGGCCCGTCAGACTCCTGTGTTGATATCCTGTTTCCTCATTTAATGTCCTCTCTCTCTCTTTGTCTCTCTCTTTCTTTATCTCTCTCGATGTAAGCCTGGCTCTGTGTTCGGGCTCATTTCCGCTCAATAGGGTTGAGTCAACAAGCTAATTTCATGTTAATTCCAAGTGCTTATCCGAGCTCCAAACTATTTTTTTAGTTAAACGATTTTGTGCTTTGTCCTCTAGTTGGACAGCATTTGGTTTTAGCCGCCCTAATGCCACGGCTGTTGTCCTGTCGTCCTTCTGTTATGACTCCCCATTTCGCCCACTCGGAAGTTGAATTTTATGCACAAGTTGTTTTTGTTGTTGTTGTTTTTGTCGGTAGCACGTAAAATTTGATACGCTACTAAAATTTCTATAAAAGTGTGTACATAAAATTTCTGCGCCTGTCTCCTCTTTCTTCTTTCCTCCTCCTCCCCTTCAGCATTTCCCTTTTTCGGCACGAGTCGGGACGTATTAAAACTTTATATGCATTATAAAATTGGATTTTATGTCACTCTCTAAGTTGCCATTAGCTCAGCTGCCCGTCCCTTAAGTCCCAACTCAAACAGGAGTTGGAGGGGCTGATGGAACTGCTCTTCTTGTTGTTGTTCCTCACCGACAGCTGAATTCTAAAGCCCACATAAAATTTTGATAGTCAATTGCGTGCAAAAGAAGTTCGAATGTCGTCGCTGTTTCCATTGTTTTCCCCGACCTACGGGAAAAAAAAACTTACCCATAAAGCTTCAAATGTTTCAAATGCCGTGTAATGCACAACATATCATCGTAAAAAACTTCCCTCATTCCCCCTTCCCTTTAACCACAAAAAAGAAAAAAGCCGAAATGAATATTTAGCTCGGAAAGTGCCCCAAATTACCATGTGAAGAGGGGTTTGAGGGTTGAAGGCTGTAAAGTGAAACATTTTAACATTTTCATTTCAATTCCATTTGTTGTTTTACTTTTCTCTCTTTTTATATTTATTGGATACGCTTCATTTGCTGTAATTTTCAGGGTTGATTTTTTGGATTTTTACAAGTATTTCTATCTGTTATACTATCATCTAAAACAGTTCCTTTTCCATACAAAGAAATATTAAAAATATCTAAATTTTTAACGACTTTTCTTTGTCGGAAAACGCTTGTTATCTTAATCTTAATGTTTTCTACTTTAAATATTTTTCAGACAATTTTTATGCTCAAAATTTACACTTAATTTCTGCTATTCATTTCTTTTTTCCATCTATTTTTTCCTGTTGCTTTATTGTTTTTATTGCCACATGTGGCACATAGACGGGCCAATTAGAAACGCTCAAACAGCTCCATTTTGGTAGTCATAAAATGAGTTGTCTCGAACTCAGTTTTGGCAGTCGACATCTGGTCAAGATCGGCATCAAATTGGCTCGATGGGTGAGTTTTATGTTTTATGGTCACCTCGCAAGCATTGTAAATGTCATGTTTGTAGGCATCTTTCAACTTGGTCAATTGCAATTGCAGCTACAATAAAAAATGTGTGGCACTCAACTTGTGGAGTATGCAATCGTCTCTCTCTTTCTGTCTCTGTCTTTTCGGCATTTTTGTGTAATTTTTAATGTTTTTACGAGCATATAAAATGATTATCATATTGGGAAGTGCTGGCACTTGCCCATAATTCATACGGCAGTGAGATGTGAGTGCTCAGATAGGCGCCAGTCGCTCGATTCGTTCAAGGATATGCCACTGGATGTGGCAGAGACTGTGGCAGGGGCAGAGACTGTGGCGACACTTAAGCACTGCTGCAGTATTTTCGAGCTAAATGACATTCTTTTGACTTATGAGGCAGCCTTTGCTGCATTGCCGTTGTCGATGCTGTTGCTGATTGAGTGTCGAGAGATGTGGCACAGTCCACAAAATATGACCATTATGCTGGCCCCGCCCACCCGCCTGCCAGCGCCCTAAACAGGACCAACGTCCCAGCCGAACAAGGCCATCAAATTTGATTGCCGGCTAGAAGGCGGCACAATATGTTCATTTCTCTGAATGTGGCAGTGGCAGGTGGCAAGTAAGTATTTTGGTCAGCCAGCAAGATCTCGCGGAACCCTCGGAAGCCTCGTTGCCATAATAAACCAATAAAAGCGGCCACTTGCAGTTCCAATCAAGTGACTTTTATTGGGTACCGAGAATAAATTGCCATGGCCCATGGCATGTAACCAAAATAAAGTCAAGTGCCGCACTTGGCCAGGTAACAACAACAACAACAGCAACCACAACAACAAACAATATTAACAACAATGAAAAAGAACTGCAGTTAGGCGAACAGAAGATACCCTTTACTTAAGTTAAAGTTGGGATATGGAAAACCGACAGCATAAATAGATTAAGGCTATAACAATAATCTGCCTCTAATTTAAATTTTTAATAAAGAGTCTGCAGTTAGTCCTACAAAAAAGAAAAATTTCAGAGAGATCTTTATCTTTATAGCGTCAATTAATATTTATATTATATAAAAATAATAAAAAATAAATTAATAAAATGGTACTGTATTTGCATTACCTTTCTTTCTGGTCTCAATTGTATTTGTATGCAAAAAACTAACATTTATTTTTTTTCTGATATTATTTTCGAGATTTATTCATAATTTCATTTTAATTTTTTTATGACATTTTATCTTTTTTTTATACTCCAGTCAACATAAATATTCGTTATATATTATTTTCAATTTATTTTCGAGATATAAATATATGTTATTTATTTATAATTTCATATTATTTTTTTTCAGATTTTAGCAGATTATTTAAAAATATTTCTTTTTGTGATAGATATTACAATTTTTCTTTGGCACTAATTTAATAAATAAAATTAAATAGAAATTAAAAGCTATTCAATTAAACTAAAGAGCCAGCATAGCCAACCTGAAATAGGGTATCTGCACAGCTACAATAATAAACATGTAATGAGCCGCTTTCTTCACCGGTCCGGCCAAATGCATGGTAATAGATTTCGATTGCATGCCGCGTGCCTGGAACTTGGAACTCAGGGAGGGAGAATTTCAAGAGGCGGCCCAAGACTCTGGGGAACTCTGGGGTGTGGGCAGCTGTGAGTCTCGAGTCTCGAGACTCGATTCGGAGTCGCAGTCGCAGTTGAAGTCCGCGTCTCTGGCGATGGACGGGCGATTGCTTTAGTCATGGTCTGCGGGCCATGTGCGATAATTATGGTAATATTTGCATTTGCGTGTGGCTCCGCTAAACAGTTGAGTGAGTCGGCGGGCGCCATGGACTTAACTTGGCCAACAGTCCCAGACCCAGCCCCAGCTCCAGTCGGGCCTAGACGGACCAACTTCGCTGTCTGATGATATGTTGTATGATGGGGTTGGAAATCTATTGAATCTTAGCTTCCTTATTGCGAGCCACAGCTGAAGTTACAGTTGCATTTCCATCTCTCTCTCTCTTCTCTCTTCATTCTCTGCTTTTTTATTTAATGTCTTTTTAAACAGTCAATACTGCCCACTTTGGCCACGCCCACTGCCTTTAATTAAGCATACTGTTGCCTTGAAATTCCTTCTCATTCTTCCAATATAAATACCAATTTTAATTCATAATTTCAAATTAAATGCGATTTGTGTACTTTTTAATGACTGTCACATTTTATTGGTCATAAAAGTAAATTACAAGCCCTAACGGATTGCCGCAATGTGGGCGTGGCCAACCCCCCTCCTCCTCCTCCGTCTTAGCTTGTCTTTAATTTGCCATACTGCCCCCGATTCCTTTCTTCACTCTCATCTGTTTATTAATGAACGAAAGACTCTGACCGAACTTTAATTTATGGTCAGTCATAAAAAGGCAAAACAAAAAATGAGCTGCCCCCCAAAAAAATAACAACAGACATGTACTGAAGGTTACAAATTAATTAGAGTGTTTTATCTGGTTTAATTAATATTTTTTTTCGTATTTTTTTTTATGTTTTTTACCCTGACAGTTGCTGACGTCAGATGGCAGAGATCCCATGTCAAATGTCATTTGTTGGATTCGTTAGTACTTTCAATTTAATGAGAGATACTTAATTACTGGCTCTGTGTAGTATAGTTGTAACAAAACATAGAGAAAAATAAGTTTCAATGAATGAAGATAAACTGTACTTAGTTTCAGAGCTGCAAGCAGCTGGTGTCACCCTCTATTAATGAATTTTATGATTCCAATTTGGTCATGATAAAATTTCCATAAAAAAATATGAATCCCATACTCTAGGGATTTAAATAGTTTCTATGATTTTCATAGAATTGTTGTGGAAATTTCAGGATAGAGAGATACTTTTCATCAATAAATTTTTGTTCATATTTATTCTTCACGGACTTGATAAACTTGTGCATTTAATTAAATAAAAAAGCATATATATGTCTTCATTTTTAAACAGCATTTTCTACAATTTGAAAGCCAACGTTTTCATGTTTAATCTTTATTTCAATTAGTTCTCTGATAATATTATTACATCATATTACAAAGTGTTTTTTAACGACACGATATAATGTTTTGGAAATATTGAAGCATCCCATTGAGAAACTTCAAGTTGCATTTGGTTGCTGCGTAAATCCCCGTCAGACATCAGGGATAGCCCGTATTAATGATCCCAATTAAAGTCGAGCAACTTCATTTTACGATGTGAAGAAAGAGGCAAAGGAGAAGAGAAGAGGGAAACGGGAGACGGAGACGAAGAACAGTTTCGTTTGGCCCCAAGGATATTAAGCAAAAATCACATGGGGCATGCTTTAAAGGCCAATCACCCGAATTCGAAATTCGAATTGTGCAGACAGAGACCCTAAAAGATCCCGATCCCGATCCCGATGGCGATGGCGATGTTCGATGTTTGTTGTCTGTTGCATGTGATGCCCACAAGGCACAAAAGGCATAAAAAAACATAAAAAAAGAGCAACACCGAAATTATAACGAGCATTAAAAACGGTTTTTCGGTGTTCAAACAACCACCGCATTGTTTCTTACTTCCCATCCACCTCCAGCTCCTTCTTCTCCCTCTCCCTCTCCGTCTCCATCTTGAACGACTTCTGGTCTGCGTAGGCGCATTACTTGAAAACACAGCCCAACTAAATTGTTGCACCTGAGACCTGAGAGCTGAGAACTGAATCCTAACCCAAGTCGAACTCAGCTCAACTGAACTGAACCGAACTGAACTGAATTGAGCGGAGCGTCAAAGTGGCCATAAAAATCATAATGAAGCGGCGACTAAAGCAAAATGCCATAAAATGCTTTAAATGAAAGCAGCATAAAAAGCCAAACAATAAAAAAGAGAGATGTCCTTCTTGGAATTCTGGCCAGGTCTTAAGGTCTCTGGTCTCCGTTGGTCTCTGTTCTCGTCGCTTTGGCGGCTCAACTCAAACGCAGTCCAACAAATTCTCAGCGCGAATGAGAAATGAAAGACTGAAGAGCGAGGAGTGGGGAGTTTTTGGGGAATGGAACGATGGAATTCATTCAACAGTTTGTAATCAATGTGGACGTGCAAAGGGACACGCATTTCGGGACCAGACTTGATAAGCTCAGTTGCATTCAATGACCCTCCCAGGTAGCCCAGACACTTGAGAGGCTACCAAAGAAAAGAGAGACTAAAGGGAGTAAAAAGAGCAAAGGGAGGACGAAGCGAATGCTTTTTGGCTGAAAGGAATTTCGCGTTTTTGGCTATTTCAGTGGCGTTTAAGTGGCGTCAGCCAAAACTCGCCCAACTTGTTTATGATCGGTTTGTGCAGATTAAGATGCCGACACAATTCATAAGGCAGATATTCAACAAAACGAAGAAGAAGAATTCGAAACTGAAGATCAGTTGAAATCAGTTAAGAGGAAATACAATCAAATATTAATACATGAATTAGCGAGCTATACAGCGATTCTAGATTGACCGTTAATTTGAGAGGAGACATTGCAAGAATATTTTGAATTTGCTTTATTTTTTAATGAATCGAATACTTTGCATATTTAACTAAGAAATTTTAGTATATTTTTATTAATTAATTCAAATTTATTTATCCTTGATAAGGATTATTTTTATCAATCTATTTTAAATAGAGTTAGCTTAGCTAACAATTCAAATTAATCTTTTATTATATCCAAATTATTACCTTTTTAAACTCTAACTTTAGATTTATTGCCTAAAAAGGAAACTCTTTTTAAATACATTAAAAGATATATGAAAGAGCTAACTTTCAATCATTCGAAATATTTTATTAAATCATCATATATTGAAATATCTATATCTGCATAAAAATTATCTGTATATTCAATTGTAAAAAAAAACGTTCTTAGACAAAGTAAATTTGTATAAATCTATTAAGTAAGTTTTTAAGAATTTATATATACTAAATCATGAAATCTTTTTAATCTTTAAAATGTCCATAACTGTTTATTAATGAATAGTCATAAGATTTATTTATGCTTAGAACATCTATACCACTTTACTTGTCAAACAACTTCAGAGATTTTCATTGCCCATAAGGCAAACTCTCTATCAATCTATCCATACATCAATGCCAATACCTGTCTCTCGAAACTGAGTGTTAGCAGACACTCAGAATGGTAATAAACCCACTCAAAGCACTTTAACTCAACTCTTATCCTGTCTATTATCAAGTTCAAGTTCGCTTTTCATTCAAAGCCAAATTTGAGGAATGCCAGAAGATGGAATTTTTTTCTCGACCAATTCAAAGGAGAAAACTATAGTATTCACTGTTTTTGTTTGTTATTTGTTTTTGTTTTATGGAGCCGCAACACGCCTTGCCTCATCCTGCCTCGCCTTGGATTGGTTCGGTTTGGTTGCAGGTCAATGCGCTGTTGCAAGGTAAGTTCAGACGAAAGCCAGCAAATTCCTCAGAAAGGCATAACAAGGGACCTAAAAGAAAAAAACAACAAACTACAAACAACACACAAACTCACACTCAGAGTGAAGGAATTAAAAACACATAAATGTCACTTTCGCATAGCTTTTTGTTTTATGTAGCATCCTTTTGAACGCCAACTGAAACTGAAGCTGAATCTGAGTCCGAAACAGAACCAGAAACTAACACAGAGTTGGGTTCAGTGTTTGAGAGTCGAACGAACCAAAGCCAAAACCAAAACAAAACCAAACTATAGAGCAGACCGTACTGAAGCAAACTGATGTTAAAGCCGCAGACATGGCCACACTTCAGTTGCAGGCCAAGATTCAGCCTCCTCCTGCTTCTTCTTCGCCTCCTACTTCTTCTGCTCCTGGTTGCCTCCATTGCGGATTGCTGGTTGAGTAGCAAATTTGACGCAAGCGCAACAAATTCACAGACTCACACACACACTAACACACTCATGGACAGACGATACCTGAACTTGACAATGAACTCGGTCATTTCGAGGGCAACAAACAAAAGGTGATTTACCTTTATCCTTTCTATGCGCCTTGCGAAACGAGTTATGCTTCTGCCTACCTACAGATACAACAACAACAACAACAACAACAACATTCAATAGATATGAGAACACGGCTGCAGATACAAGTTCAAATGCAGATACAGCTACAGATACAGATACAGCAACATCTTCAGATTTCTGCTGAAATTCATTCAGACGCACTTCGCACATTAACGCCCTGGCCCAGAGAATCTTGTCCCCTGGCGAGAGTCCTTTTTACCGTCTCCCTCTCTCTTTCTTTATATCTTTCTCTCTCTGTCTGTGTGTGTGGGAATCTCTGGACAGTCTGTGGCCATTCCTGGAACTGCGTCGGTCATTTTAAAAGTGTGCCCCAGTTGGACGCTGCTTCCCTTCTTCTTAATCCTCCAGATATTATTGAGTTTCGCTCTTAATCAATATCACACAATTTATCAATGATCAACAGCATTTTCACAGAATTTTCTTGAATCCCAGATCCTTGCACTGAGCTGAGCAAATGACAGGACAAATCCCTAAATTAATCAGTAGCAGTTTATTGCAGCGGCATTTCAAAGAGACTCCACATGAATGACTAAGACTCTATGCAGTTACCTGGAAGATTTGATAGTCTATAGCTTTAGAAAATATTTTGTTTCATTTAGAAATATTTTCGATTGAAAACAGCAAAATGTTGGTGGGAAAATATTTTCCAGTTCCATAGTAATTTTTTCGAAGATATATTATTTAATTAGTTCCTATGCATTTTAAGTCAGAAAATGTCTTTAATAGTATTATTTAATTAGTTTATATGCATTTTAACTCACAATATCTCTTTAATAGTAACGTATGCGGAATGAAATACGAACAACTGTTGTAATACAAATAAAAAATGTATTTCAAGTCCGACCAACTTCAATTTTTGATATGTTTTTAATTAGACTATAAGCTATTTTTACAAAAAATATTCATGACCATAGCGATCTGCCTTCCTCATATTTGCGGTTACCTTGCGCATAGCCTCCTGAATTCCCTTTGTACCCATTTTAGCAAGCTCTCTTTTGATTTTTAATATCAAACAGTCGATGTTTTTTAGCTTATATTACTTACTCTAAACTTTTATTTTCATATTTGACCAAAACTTTTCCGTGGGCTTTAACTGAGGCACATTTTAAGGGCTTTGCAGCTTAGTCAGGAACTCAGTGATCAAGTGGTCAAGAGCCTTCAGAGTTGTTTCGGGCATAATGAGCAGACGCTAAGTCGGGAAAAACATCGTACTATCATTCTCATAATACTTATTAATAAAATTTTTAAGCGCTGGAAGACAATTGTCCTTGTAATTTTGCGAATTCAAAGCCAATCCTTCCTTAAAAAAGACAGGATCGCTGTTTCCACGCTCGCTTATGGCCAGCCACAATAAAACCTTTGTTTATGTTATTTGAGTTACATTCTCAGGTGCTTAAATATTAGGAAGCCTAAAGAAATAATTCGGAGTCCACTTATGAGCCTCCACTGTGAAAAACGTCTCATTATCCATTATGCAAATCTTTAAACAGCTCGCAGAAAACAAATTTCTAGAAAGCGCACGTGGCCGAAGTTTAATTGTCTCTCTCTGTACTTCTGTGACTTTAGGAAAGGTTTTTTTATAACATATCATCACTCCAATGTCTTTTTAATACTTTTTCACCGTTTTGTCGCTCACTTTGTATTTTTTGGCAAACGCACGATTCGATTTATATGTGCGACCCACAATTTCAGCCTATTATTTGGCTCCAACTTAAGACTACTGTAATGGAAATTTTAATCCGGATCCAGGGGCCCTTTCCATTTTTTTTGCATTCTGAACATCCGAAATCATCTTATAAATAAAAGTTTTCTTGAAGCCCATAGCAGAAAAGTATTGAAAAATTAAATTTTTCGGCTACGATTGGTTATTTGCGCAATAGTATGTGCAAATCAGTTTTCGACGGTCTGCTGTGCTCAGAGACATTACCGCGACTGTGCATTATCTAGAAATCAAATTTTTGATGCTATACATGCTAAAATAGTACCATTAATTATAGTGAGTTTTGTTTTGCGCTGTCGATTATGGGAACTTTTTGAGAACATGTTCAATTTTGTTCGTATTTCATTCCGCATACGTTAATCAAACCAATGAAATCAACATTAAAAAATGGGTCTTAAAATAAATAAATGGCTTAATGACTTTGATTAAACTTGAAGAGCTCTCGTTAGCTATTGAATGATACAAGCCCAGCTTTTGATCTATTAAGTATTTCTGAAAAAAAAGCACTTTATCTCATTGTTTTTCAAATTTACTTGTTGCTAAATGTATCTTTTATAAGCTCGAGCTGTTATTAAAGTAATAAGTTTTCATTACCAAATAGATTCACCAACATCTTTGGCTTTCAATAACACTTAACTTGATATCAAATATATAATTTTATGGTCAAATGCATTATCCTAAACTTGATGCTATTATATACATACATATACATTTACTATACACACACTTGCTTTATATTAATATTCAGCATACGCTCGTCCTCGTCCTTATCCTTGAGGTCGTCATTTGCCTGCACTTATAGTAACCATAAATTACTTGGTGGTTGCTGCTGAGCGAGTGAGAAAGAGAGAGAGAGGGAGGAAGGGGAGGAGACATATAATACATCTCCATTGGTCTCGGTTAACTGAACTCTCAAGTAGTCTCGATTAGCGATAATATCTCGCCGCATTGTCATAATTCTTGAGCTGCCCAACGCAAAACCCATTAAAATCTGAATGTGAATCTGAATGTGTGTCCCCGTCTCCAGTTATGGCCACTAAAGCTGTTAGCTGGTTGGTAGAAGTTGGCTCTGAGCTTTCTAATAACTCTGGCAATGGCAATGACCGCCAGAATCCAGAAGAGAGTTGATATATTGCGCGATTGTGTTTATCAAATGCCATCATCAAAATTTCATTAACTTGTTTTTGTGGCGTATGCCATAAATCTCCTTGTCCTTGTTTTGCGGCTACTCGAACTTTTGGGCCAAAATGCATTGCAGAGATATAGATAGACATATATTAGTCATGGACTCATTGGACCTTGGCCTTTAGTCTTTGGCCTTTGACTGGACGCCATAAATATGTCAAATTCTGTGGGCGGGGCTATAAAATTTCTAATTGCCAACGAGGTAAGTACAAGAGAGAGAGAGATGAAGAGAGAAAAAGAGAGGGAGAGAGAGAGGAAGACAGAGAGAAGTGCGACAATCAGCGGCAGTCTTATCACAACATTCACAACATCCACATCGACAGGCGACAGGCGACAACGTCAACTGACAGCCATGAAGAACAGGCCGTGTCCTTTATTAGCCAAGTTTACAGACACATTTGTCAATTTTATGGTGGCAACAGGACGAAAGGCTCTGTCGCTTGCCGCTTTTGCCGCATTGCAATAATTATGAATCATTTTCAAGACGGACTCCTGCAGTTGGCCACATGGTAATGGATGCGACGATGATGGCCAAAATGCGGCCCAGAAGCTGAGACAGCAGTTGAGAGTTGGCAGTTGGCAGCTGAAAGTTGAAGCATTCTCAGTTAATTACCAACAACAGCGCCATCAACTTTTTTAATTCATTTACCAAGTTCTGGCACACATTTCTTTGTGTCCATGTCCATGTCAAATGATCGATGTTGCCATCGACTTGACCTCTCAGTGAGTCTGATTTTATTGGAAAACTTTTGCTGCTCACTCTCCTTCCACCTCGGCTTTTAGCTCCCATTTCCACCTCTCTTCTCTCTCTCTCTCTCTCCCACCGCTGTCCAAATCATATTTTATGGCCATCATTATTAGCTAATTTTTATGCGCCCAACCGTCGCCGGCAACAGCAACAAAAACTGCTCAGCTCCTTAAAAGTTCGTCCTGTCTTGTTGCACATTCTCAGCTGCCTTTTCTTGGCCAGGAGCAGCAGCATTTCTTGGCCAACTGGTGGCTGCAATGCCAGTTTACTTGGTACTTGGTCGGTTCCTCTTGGCTGCCAGCAAACTGATAAAACTTTCTTCAAAATTATTTCTTACTTTTTTTTTGGTATTTTTTTGCATTTAAACGAGCGTGGCAGACAAAATGCGATTGCTAATTTTTCATGGCGGATAATGAATGATATATTGAGTGTAATATGCTCGCAACTGTTGCCCCGACCAGTGGCAGAGGCAGGGGCAGGAGGGAGGGGGAGTTGGCGCCACCAGCTGGCTGACTGAGCTAGTTGGCAGTGTAATTATTCAAACTATTTGTCAGATGAAGTGAGGGAGAGGAGACGAAGACAACGACAACATGGCCAACAGGCGGAACAAGTGTGAAGTTGGAGCAGCAGCAGTCAGCCTGGTAATTAGCCAAAAAGTTGTACTTTCGAATCATGATGTGATAGATTGACGATAAAGCCACCAACAATTAAAAATTATGCCACTCTCGACAAAAGCGACTTTAAGCTAAGGATACTTAATAATACACTACTTAACTTAGTTGCATTAATAACAGTTTTGTATCTGATAGATACATTTTTATCTTTGGTTGGCTAATTACGTAGATTTTTTAAAACAGATTATTATTAATATGAACTGAGTGAAGCAGTCTCATATGTTAGCATAAGAAAGCACTTACAATGTATAGTTGATGTAGGAAAATGTATTGCGACCATCAGTTGTTGTATGAAAACGTATTTTATTATATTGTTTACCAAATATCTCACTCGAAATAAATTATAAAAATATTTTTATTAAAATTTGACCACTATGTAGCTATAAAATTTTATTATGAATAAAAAGAATCCTAGATTTTGTTTGGAAATTGGGAATTAAATAGATTTTTTTAAAGTACATACAACTTTTTTACGTTATCTATTTTTAATATTGGATCAGAGTATCATATATATTTTATTTACAAACTCTGGAGAAATATGTAATATTTAGCAAATATATTTGTATATATTTTTCTGTTTTTCCATAATAAAAAAAAAAAGAAAAAATCGCTCGTTTAAGGGATAACTCGAGTGCTGATAATAAATGATAAGCATTAGCACTGTTCTTAAATCTTTCGTTAGCCCAACTCCAAACTACCTCTCTTTCTCTGTTTCTCTCTCTCTCTCTCTCTGTATCTCTTTCTGTAGGAAAAAGTTGAACAAATTGTTCAATTGATTGGGCATTTCATCATGTGAAGCCCAAAAGAAGAACGAAGTCTGAGCTGGCAGTCAAGCGTTCAGTTCAGCTGGCATATGAACGAGCGAGTTGATAACAGATTTGTGATAAGCCAGCTTTCAATTTTGGCTTAAATGTGCAACAACAACAACAACAACATTTGGTTGGCCATTACGTGGGCCAGAACCGACACAGATACTCGTAAAGTAAATACAAATAACGTTGGCCAAACGACTAATATGCGATTATGGCAAATCAAATGCCTTTTGGCTCGAGAGTCAACAACAGCCGTAACAACAACAGCAACAAAAACACAAACACAATGGAAACGTCAACGACCAGGCTGGGACCAAGGCAGCAGCCGGCGAGGGGTGGACGAAGTGTTTTGGGGGGGATGGGTTACCAAGACGAAGGCGCAGGCGACTTTCCAACATTTTGCACATCTGTTCGAATAATATATTTAGTTCTTTTTTTTTTTTTCTTTTTTTTTTTGTCGTCCAGACGACGCAGCGCAAGAAAAGAAATAATAAAAAAAGATGTATAAGTACAAACCCAAATATAATAATAAAAGCGTTAAGGGTGAGCGGGAGTTGATGAGTGCGGATCGAGGGGTGTCTGAGAAGTCTGGGGAGTTGAAGCGGAGGCGACAATGGCAAAGGTTACTGACACAGCACGCACATTGACCTTGATCGCAGCTCTGGAGCGTCTGGAGACGTTGAAACTGGAAGAAACGGGAAACAGGAGCAGCAGCAGGAACAGACAGACAGACAGACAGACAGAGAGAGTAAGAGAGTGAGAGAGAGACATTGTGACGGACAGAGAGGCAAAAGTAAATTATTTGCAAATTTATTTAGCTGCCAACACAACACACACACACATACAATTCCCAACCTACCGCATTGTTACATCACGTAAGGCAGACAGCATAAAAAAAGAAGAGCAACAACAACAACAGTGGCAGCAACAGGAGCTGTGCAGGGGCAGGGGAAGGGAAAGGGAAAGAGGCAGCGGCAACTGTGGCAGCGACTGTGGCCAATAACGGTGCTTGTTCCTCTGCCTCTGCCTCTGTCGCTGCCTCTGCCTACAGGATGTGCTCGTTACGTGTCCAAGTCGAAATGAAACCGAAACTGGACCCTGGCAAATTGCTTATGAGGCTGAATCGCCAGAAAGCACTGTTGAAATGAAAGCTGACCAGGGGTGGAGATTGGGATAGGGGGTGGGGTGTGGCGGAGTTCCTTTAACAGTCGGCAGGAAATGCTTAAAGTTCGTTAAACTCGCCGTGCCCATTGTTGCAGTGCACTGAGAGAAATCTGCTTGCAGCAGTTAGTACTTAATAAATTATTTAAATAAATAAACTTATTTTCACTCTAGTCTGAATTGAATATAAAAGATAATGAATTAAAATAAAACTGCTCAATTAAAAATAAAATAATAATATAATATGTTTATTTCAACACAGATTTTCTTCAATCAGTTATAGAATTACAATAAGTCTTAAATGATTATTATAATAATTTATAATTTATAATTTAGTTAGTTAAGTATTTTAATAATATGCACATAAATACATCGATTCCTTGAAAAGTTTATAATTATTTCAAAGAAAGCTTTGTCTTCCCTTGCTTAATCTATTCTCTTTGTGTAGCCAGGACTCGCTCCTGTTTGTCTGTCTGTGTGTCTGTCTAGCTGCCTTGGAGTGGCCTCTCGCCCTTCGGCCTTATTGCGTCTCAGCTTCGCTGTCGCTTACGCTTCCTGGCCACGCACAAAATATCAACGCACTTTTCAAGTCCTCGCATTTCGCATTTTGTGCTCGTACTCGTATTTGGTGCGTTGGCCGCCTTTTTTCTCCCAGCTTGTGGGTATCGTCTGGCGGCGCGACGAGCCGGGAACTACAGGGCTACAGTGCCTGGAGCAACCACCACCAGAGTGAACCCAAACACAAACCCAAACCTGAACCCAAACCAAAGCCCAAACCCAAACCTGAACTCAAAGCTAAAACTCAGGGCATGTGCGGGCTTTTGCCTGTGGCCCCTTGTTCTTGTCTGTTGCGTCTGGCGTTTGTCCTGCTCTATGCCTATGCTTAAGGACTCGCTGCTAGATCTGCCCTGCCCTGGTCTGGCAAGGCGCAAGGACTTCCTGGTGCGTAAGGCGCAGTTCATTCAATTCGCATTTCTTGCGAAGCTCTTTTAATTGCCCAGCCCGTGATGAGAACACAACCAGGGGAAGAGTCGACTAGGGTGGCAGGAGAAAGTGATAGTGAGAAGGAGAGGGAAGATAAAGTGTAGTGGAGTGGAGTGGAGTGAAGTGGAGGACAGGGCCTTGAGAAGGGACCCCATAAATTACGGACAGTCGCGTTAGCTCAACGAAGTGCGCACCACTCTGGAAATTTGATATTAATATGGAAATTTACTTTTGTTATTGTTTTTTGTTATGTTTTTTGTTTGTCATTGCTTTTGTTGTTGTTGTTGTGTCACGGCTGGTGTCATATCCTGTAGCTGATCCTTTATGCTGAATCCACGGCTTGTTTTTGTGACATTAACAAATTTTAATTAAAAAATAATTCAAATTATAAGTAGCGACAATTTAAAGACCTTTTCTTGTTGTCAGTCTTCTTGAAATGCTTAGAGATGCGATATCAACAAAAGTGTACCACAATTCTATAGAGTTTTGAATAAAGATATGGGTGATTTTGTACATCTATGAAATATTAAAGATTTCATAATTTTGGATCAAATGATCTTAATAAATAGAATTATATACAATTCAGCATTATTTGATAGCCAACGCTTTGAAATTTCTAGTTCTAAGATCAAATCAAGAATAATAGCTAATTATATATTCAGCTCAAATTACTGAAACTATCCAATTAAGTTAATCAATTAATTTCTTAATTATTATTTGCGTTTATTTAATATTGTAATTTCTTTATTATCATTAATTTAATAGTTAGCTGCCACGCCTCAAAACTGTACCTCATGATGCATGTTGACGTTGTTGCGGCTTCTCCTCACACATTCTTCGGTGCAAGCTCCCCACTCTCTTCTCGCTTCTCTCTACATTCTTCCCTCTTTCCACTCTTCCCTCTCCCCCTTTTATCCAGTCTTTCTTTGCACATTCGACGACGCATCCCCACAAATTAACAGTCGTCGACCTCAATATCAGTTTACGAGCAGCCCGAGCGTCAGTTTATGCCATAGGCATAGGTAAGTCAACCCTCCATCTCCCCGCTCTGCCTTGCCCCTTCCCCCTCTGCCATGCCCCTTACCCAAGTCAACCTTGCAACGCTTTTTGCGCAGACAGACATGAAAAATTCTCCCTCATTATTGCACGTAATGATGTTGCCACAGTTTAGAATCGTCGCTCGTTTCGTATCGCTTTTTGTATAAACTTCACACACACACACACACTCACTCATTTAGAGTCTGTTGTTGGTACGAGTTTTGGATTTGGGTTCCAGGTTCCAGGTTTCTGTCTCCATTTGCTGTTCCCCTGTTCAGCAACGTTCTGGTTTTTTGCATTTTGCGCCTCGGGGGCTGCGCTTGGTTAGACCGTCAGACAATCCACCACACCTCACCTCACCACACCACACCTCACCACAATTTGGCTCAGCTCAGCGCAGTTCAGTTCAATTGAGTTGAGCTCCCACTGCTGCACTGTGGGAGAAATGTTCTAGTTAGAGAATATTATTTTAACATTAAACTTGTAAATTTCCATCAAAACTGTCATGTACTCAACTACTATTATTTTACACATGTGTTTGACACTATTCATTACAAAATATATTTAAATAGGGGTTGAACTATATATTTTATTATTTAATTAAAGTTAAAAGTATTCACCAACTAAAAGAAAATTTAGTTTGTGGCCTGTGATTGTGTTTTTTCTAAAGATTTTATATTGTATTTGTACTAATATTAAAAAAAAAATATATAAAAGAAAAAATCTTCTGTGACTCGACTGGATTTATTCAAACTACTATGACCTACATATTAATTATTGCAAGTCTGTGATTTATTAAATTTTTGCAGCCGAGATGTTTTCAAAATGCCACAAAAAAAGTATGAGTACTGACTCTGAAATTTTCCCCTTTCAATGTAATGTGTGTTAAGAAAAAAAACAAACTTAAAAATATTTATAAAAGCTTTACAACTTCCTATTCTGATATAATTTATTCTGAATACTTCAGAAAAATTTTAATTTTTAAAAAACGTTGACATTTACGAATTTCCAAGTTTTGTTGTGCCAGATTGGTTAAATTGCCCACTGTATGTTGTGCTGTCTGGGTGTATTTTATGTTCTGTTTTGGCCATATAAATTCTGTTCAGTTGCCGTTGTTGTTGTTGCCCACCACACGATGACGATGACGAGACCCAACGCCGTTCAACTTTTCCCGCCAAATGCAGACGAGACAACAACAACAACAACAATTGCAATAACAATAACAACGACAGCAACAGGGAACAGCAGACAATACCACATGGCAAGTCCTAGGTCGGTTACACCACCAGACAGACAGACAGAGGCGTCGCAGTCGCAGTCGCCGCTGGCGTCGACAGCGGGTTACTCACTCAACCAATATTAAAATCGACAATTCGAATTCAGAATCATCAACGAGAAATGCCGGCAAGCTGGCAAAGTGAATGAACTCGCCGTCAAGGACAATGATCTACAGTCCACATCCACAACCAAATCCCAATCCCAACTCAAATCCAAATTCAAAATTCGAGCGAGAGTCCGATTGCCCATCCGCCCTTTTACCCGTGCCACGCCCACCCGTTGGGCCCTCAATTTTGTTGCTTTTATTGCGATTTACTTTTGTCGAGGGTTGATTTTTATGAGCGCAGGCAGCGCCGGCAGCGATGTCGACAGCGACGTCGACGTCGGCGGCGTCATTGACATTGCAAATTCACGAGCGGCAGACGGCGAAACAAAACAAATCGTTAAAACTGCCCTCGCTTCGCCTCCGTCCGCGTCCAAATAACAAAAAAAAAAGCAACCTGATGGATGCTGACTGCAAATTCAGACGCAGACTTGGCCCAAACCTCGAACAACAAACTTGCCACGTGGCCGGGAGACGTTCAAAGTGAACAGCAGTCAGTCAACAGATTTGCAGCTTGACTCCGGCTTCCTCATCAATGTCCATGGCCTCATCCTCATCCACAGCCTGTTTCATGTCCTTTTTCATGTGCTGGCGTCATTGTCCTGGCAGCTGATGCGTTTCGTTATTAAATATTTAGCGAATGACTCTGACTGTCTCTTCCCCTCTATCTCTGCCGCTCTCTTCCCTTTTTGTTTGCCACTCGATATTTAAATGCGACTGCATCCCCTCTCCATCTCCAATCTACTCCTCAGCACAAACCTCTCTACCCAATTCTCGATTCGCAATCCTCCTCAATCCTTGTTGCCGTTGTTGTTTATTGAATATTTTGTTTGCCGCCGTCTGTTTTTGGACCAGTTAGCGCCTCTTCTCCTTCTTCTTCTCCATTATTTTCGTTGCCTGTCGCCGAAAATTGCACCTGCCCCTGATGTTTGCACCTGTCCACGGTGAGTTCAAAGCATTCAATTTATTGTTGTTGCTGTTTCTGTCGATTTTCGTGTTTGTTTTCATTTGGGCGCAGTTCAATGTCCCCTTAGTCAATGGTCAATGGACACAATTTGGTTTCAACTTCTGCCATTGGATATTAATGAGCTTGCAGAACATTCGTTGATCAACACTACTTGCAAATAGTGTTGTCAAGCTGTTGAAATGTGTTGATCTTTTCCAAAAGTGCTTTAGAAATAAAATAATAATTTTCCAAATAATGTTGAGAATCGGGAGTTTTCTTTGAAATTTCCACGCTCCACATAGATACTAGTTTTGAAAACTTATTGAAATCTAAGGGCCGTTGAATATGCTGAAAATTTCAGATATAATAAATATAGTCAGAAAATACATATAAGGATTAAACTTTAATGCAATTTCAGTTGTCAAAGATCATCACAAGAGAATCTTTAATTAAATGTCAATTGTCAAAGATCATCCCTGATTGTCTATCATTCCATTCGCGTCTATTACAACTTTCTTAACTTTTCTTTGAATGCGGAAACTCAATGCCCAATTACCTATCATAGTATTCTCTATATAAATCTGTCTTTAAACAATTGATATTGGCATTCAATGGAAGATGAAATCGTAAAAGGAAAGATAATTTTTACTTGTAGACCCAACCCAATAAAAATGAGCCTTCAAACTGTCGAATACACGGTTGTTCTGCAGACAAAAGTGGCAAATGAGCGGAGCATTAATTTATTTCAATTTGTATGCAAAACTTTGCATTTCAAATGCCGACAACTGCAACAACAACAAGGAGAAAGAGAGAGGGAAAAGAGTGATGTACTGAAATGACAATGCCTGCCTGTCTGTCTGTCTTTCTCTCTGTCAGTCTGTCTGGCCGCAGGGGCAGCATTGACATCGACATCTTCAAGTCAAGGAACTGCGATTGCCAAAAGGACTCTGGGCGACATATTGCCGAACATGTTTATTTACAGCCAAAGGAACAAGGACAACAGCTCGCGAAAAAGGAACCGGAACAAGAACCAGTAACATCTAAGGGAGGGGGAGAGCAGGGAAAACCCATCTTGCCATATTGTTATTGTTGTTGCTGTTGTTGCCATTGCCAGGAGGAGAATTTCCAGACGCTGTTCGTCGAACAATTCGAGCAATTTCACTTCAAAAATTGCGACGTTTAGCGCGCGATTGCCACAAATCAAAGCGACATTAAGGTCCCGCCTGCTCCCGGTCCCTTTCCTCCACCTCTTCTTTCCACCCCATCCACACTCTCCGCTTGTTTACCCATAGCCAAGATTACTTGAGTTTTGTGTATGTGCCTTTTCATTTTTAGATAAATAAAAATCGCAAAAGAAATCCCAAATGTCGTCCCTCTGTCTAAGAACGGCGAGCGGGGGGAGAAGGGGGACATGTGTGCGCGCCAAATCAGCAGCAGACAAAACAAACAAAGACCGACAGACAGACAAAGGACTCTACTCCCTTCTCCCTCCCTCTCTCTCTCTCTCTTTCTGCCAGACAGCCCAAAATACGTAGCCAAAAAGATGCTTCAAAAATCGCTAAGCGAAATAAGAAGAAAATAAAAGTTTACGTGGCGCACGTGAGAGTTGAAGAGATGAGAAGTTGAAGAGACGCAGCTTTTACTCGATGTCTGCAAATGGGATAAGCTAAAGAAGGGAGAAGGGGAGCGGGTGGGGGTAGAGGGTAGAGGGTAGAGGGGGACAGCTGTCAGGCCTGCTGCCGATTTTGTGCGTAGACAACGACGACAGACGACAATATTCCACTTCAAGTGATTTGTTGTCCAAGGGTATCCAGGGAGACCAAAAGAACTTTTCCAGACGTTGTCGGCTGTTTGAATGATTGCGCTGTGGGTGGTGGGGGTAGAGCAGGGGCGTAGATAAAACTAAGCAGAAGCGTGAAGGGAGGACTTTCTATTTATAAACGATGTATTCGCATTATAAATTAGATATATGGAATAAATTAGAAATATTAAAATTATTTGATAAATTAGATGTATTAAAAAAATTAGATAAATAAGATATATCTTATTTTAATTTAATATATTAAATATATTAGGTATATGTATATCTTATTTAAACAAATTCTTTATTTTTCCTATTTTCCACTACTATTTATTCAATTTGATATTCATTTAATTTATTAATTTGATCCCTGGCGCACAGGGCTTATAAATTAAGGCGTTAGTCAAAGATAAATCTAAGAACACATGTAAATGAAGAAAAATAAAACTTAAGTTAAAAATTTAAAAATAAAAGAACAAGGAGTACATATAAGCATTATGAGTCTTTATTATAATTCTTATTATTATCTTTACAGCTATAATTATTGCTATAATTAGGTTCAATGTTAATTTGTAAATATATGCATATATTTGTCTTACATATTTTATTTTTTTGGTTATTTTATATTTTATTTTAAATAATTATCCTTTATTCTTAGGCCGGATGGATGCTCCCTTACCGTCTCGCTCTCCACACGCCATTATTTGTATCAGACTACGTGAACTACGCACGTAACGGCAAATTTACGCGTCTCTGAACTTTGACCCTCGCCCAACGCCGCGCCGCCTGTGACCTGTGACCTTTGTGCGTGCGTTGACGCGTCTCTGTCGCTTTTGCCACATCAAATTTTATGGATGCTGTTGCTTTGTCTCTCTTTGTTGTTGTTGTTGTTGTTGTTGTTGCTGTCTCTGTTTGTCACTTTTTTTATGCGAAATTAATTTAGAAAACTTTTTCTTGGAATTAAAATGAGCACAATTCACGTGTAGACTTTGTAAGGGAGTCACACTGTATGGGGAAATCGGGGAAAGTGGGTTGACAAGTGGGAAAGGGAAGGGAAGGGGTTTCCGACACTGTGCCTACATTTTTTGGGTAGTTTGGACAGCGTTTGTGTTGTGCTTAGATAACTGAGTGTGTTCAGTTAATGCGGCTTAGTAAAGCCGCAAAGGTCAAAGTTTAAAGTTTAAAGTTTACACAGACATTCGGAAAGTGAGTTTGTCAAACTTAAACTTCTAGAATCAATAAAAAACTGGTCACCGATAAGAAGTTTTTATGAACAGCCACAAAACATATCAAGAAAAGCAAAAGATTTGGATAATGGAAAACTATAGAAATCTATCAAATAATCAATAAGGATTGCACGGAAATTTTCACAGCTCAAGAGGGTCTTATCTCTATAAATATATACACTAGAGTGGGTCAATTTGTATGGAGCAAAAATAAATTTTTTTCGATTTTAAGCGGTTGTCAAAATCGTAATCTACGACGAATTCTAAGAAGATTTGCCCAAGAAACCATGGGTCTAAAGTCAAAATCGAGCTTCCGATTTTTAGCGTGAAATATGGGAAATCGTATGAAAAGTCAAAAATTATCATAATATTCTCGTTAAAAATCGGAAGCTCGATTTTGACTTTAGACCCATGGTTTCTTGGGCAAATCTTCTTAGAATTCGTCGTAGATTGCGATTTTGACAACCGCTTAAAATCGAAAAAATTGACCCACTCTAATATACACTGAGGAAACAAATTAAATCAACTTTACATCTGATGTTTTAAAGATATTCAATTTTTCTAGGTTTCATAAAATTTGAAAAAACTTTCTGAAAACCCAATAAAAGGATATCATATATATTTTCCTTAGAGTTGATAAGGAATGTTATTCTAGAATTGGAGTATTTCAAGTTTCTCCTTTTAACTTGTTTTTAGAGAGCATTTCAATGCGTAATCCAAAATGAGATTGCGATTGGTGTCTTCATGCTCCAGTCGCTTAATGGCCCAGTCTGGCAACGGAAATGCCCCCAAGTGGAGTTGGAGAAGTGTCCCTACTGACAGCTCAAATGACCCATTCGGTGGCCACAATTTGCCAACACTTGCCACACAACTTGCCACTTGCAACTCGCAGCTCGCAAAGACGACAACAGACAAATGGCAATGGGGCATCGGCATCTGATAGACATAAAAACATCAACATCTGTATCTGTATCTGCAAATGTATCTGAATCTGTATCTTTTGTATGCTGCTGCATCTTCCGCTGTCGGTGCATCGAACTCCAATTGAGAATTCTACGCTGTAAAATATCTTGTGCTCATGTATCGACAATAATTACGCCTCAGCCACTCGTAGATCGCAGTCAAAAGAATTTGCAAAGAGCGAGTGTCTAGAGACAGATAGATATTAGGAGAGAGATAGTCAGTCACTGAGCAGGGGGATGGGTGGGGAGGGGAGGGGAGTCTAAATGACTGGACGTGGGAAGGCCGCAGACAATAACAAAAACAATAACAATAACACAAAACAAGCAAAGTGAGTAGAACGAAATGGAAAATGGTATCGAATCGACTCTGACTCTGACTCCATTGCCCATTCCCTGCATTCCCCCCTGCATTCCGCTTAGCCGTTCCACTTCCACTCTTGTTCCCGAGGTGAATGGACGCAAGGTGACGCCGTAGCGCAGTCGATGTCAGCGTCAGCGTTAGCGTCGCTGCTGCAGTCAACGTCAGCGTCGGTTTGACTTCTTTTGCTGGATTTGCGCGCCAAAAACGTTCCCCTTTTTCAGTAGTTGACTTTGTTTTGGTGACGCTGACCGCAGCGAGACAGAGACAGAGAGAGAGTGAAACGTAATGGATGTGAAACGTGGATGCCAAAGGGGGCTTAGCATGGGCGTGGCAGTGCAGGGCAGGGCAGTCGACATCGACGTCGTCGTCGTCGTCGTCGTCGTTGTCGGCAAAACGAAACAGGAGCGCAGCCCCAGACGCCATTTACCATTTACCACTTGCTGTCATGCTGCTTCGCATCGACGACTAAGCGCCCCCTTCCCCCAACCACTCTCTCTCTCTCTCTTCGACTCACACTGGCTCTCCCTGCTCTCTCTGTCTAAATCAACGGCCGCTCCTTTGGCTGTTTGTCTTGCCAGTTTTGCTTTGATCCCCTTATTCTGTCTGGCTGCCTGACTGGTATTCGTATTCGCATTCGCATTCTCATTCACATCGCATTCGCATTCGAACTCGCATTCGCTTTGGCTTTGTTTTTGTGCCCATTTGCCATTGCATGCACTTCGCCCGCCACAGACTCAGCTATGTTATTGCCATGTTGTTGTTGCTGTTGTCACATTCGTATTCCATCCTCCTCTCTTCATTTTTCGCTTTATCTTCATAGTCATCGTCATCGTCGTTGTCGTTGTCGTTTTCTGGCTTTGTTTACAAGCATTTGATGGACCACTAACGCCGCATTTGAGCTCCCCTCGTTTTTGTAGCCCCCAGTCGCCTCCCTCCTCCTCCCTTGCCCCTTTCCCATTGCACAGAATGCGCGCGATTTTCTTGTTGGGGTCTTTTCTTCTTCTGCTTCAATTGTCTCCCTCCCTTGGCGAATTATGACAGCAAAACGTGTTGCGTGGCACAAAAAACAAATGGCGAGAAAATTGTAATTCTCTTGCTCTTCTCTTCTAAGTCCCTGGAATTCACCAATTCCCATTTCCATTGCCATTTCCATAGCCATTCTCATTGCCATTTGCCGTTCGCTTCATTTTTATTAGTTGTACTTTATTGAATTCGCCGATTGAATGAATTGCTCAATGAGTGCAAAAGCTTCAAATTGTTGGGATTCTCGAATGGAATCTACCCTGTGAATTCGATAGACTATAAGTAGATAACAAATGCAAGGGGGCTATAAAGAAGATTACTTTATACCCCAAAATGGTAATACTCTAGAACTATGTGTGGTAAAAATACTATATCTTTAAGAGCTGCAAGCTAGAGATTGGTTATGATTGACAAGAAATTAGATTGACTAGCCTTAAAGTCAACTTTCTTAGAATTTTCCCAAGAATTCCAAAGGTTACCCATGGAAAATTACTCGTATCTCCTAGACATAGAACCTAAAAATATAAACCCAAACTTATCCAAATTTCCTTTATCTACAAATTGAAAATTTTAATTTGATGAATATTTTAGATACATGGATTCTACAAGAATTAACTTATGAATTGCCAATAATTAAGCGACTTTCATTCCAGATACACACATATCTTCATATTAGCTTTCAGGTATTGAAAGGCTGCTCTTATAGAAAAAGCCTTTACTATTTTATTTCAGGGGCAACAGGCATCATCCGAATCCGTAGACGAATCATTACAAGCATTACAAGGATCACAAGAATTACATGGATCGCAAGCATCACAAATTTCCTGTGCCGTCTGAGGACGTTTCGATGATGATGCTGACGATGAGGGACACTTAGTTCTGTACTTTGGTGGAGCAACGAAATAGGTTTCCTCCAACTCAGTTGTGGGTAGTTCAATGTCGCCATATAAACGTTGCGATCCAAAGTTTTGCAATTGGACAGCCCGATTCGTCATGGTGTGAAGTTTGATGGTCTCCCGATCAAGGCAAACACGTAAGCGCTTGATATCGGCTTTATCCTTGCGGGTTGGACATAGTTGATCCATCAGTTCAGTTCTTCGATCTTTCAAATCCCTTATGATTGCATTCTGACAGTCGATCTGTTTAGTTAAGTCCAGATACTCGCGGTACATTCGTTCCTGCTCCTCATTGTCCTCTGTATCTTCATCTAGCATCTCAAAAGGATCGACTTCGGCCTCTTCTTCTGCTTCATCTTCAGCTTCTTCTACATCCTGAGCTGCCTCATCTTCCTCTTTATCTTCATTCGCTTGCTGTATCTCTTCGTTGTCGTCCGCCTCTGGCGCAGCATCATCCTCAACATCTGCCATTAGACCCAAACCCGAATGATAATAATTTAGATTGCCAACTATTATTTAAAAACATTTAGATTTTATTTTTGAGATATAAATAAATGATAGACAGATATAAATAAAGGAACTAAAGAACTAATATTATCATGAGTTTTTAATTGGTTTGTTAATTCATTCAATAAAAACAGTTGACAAAATGGATTAAAAACTATAAGAATTTAAGTAGAGTGTAAAACTGACATCTAAATTAATTCGTAGCTGAAATTATGGGTACTCAAAAATTGTATAATTGATTCAGCATTTGCTGTATTGATGTCTTTAAATGCTAATACTTTTAGGAGATGGAAGTATTTAATTTTTCATCGCTGTACAGAATTTCACAGACATTCTGAAACTTCTTAAAGTAATATTTGAATGAGATTATTGCTGCTTAAAATAATTTTGTTATTTCTATTAGAATTTGTTTTTAATTTTTTTCTGTAATGTATTTAGCTGATGTCAGGAGCCTTCAGTTTTCTTTGGATTTCTTTCTGACATTGTGTCTACATTTTGGTTACTTTTCATGCAGCTCACACTTAAATGCCTCAACTCCGGGAATGCCTGGAGACGTCAACCTGTGTGTCCTGATGACGCCTCATAAACAAACACATGTTGTATGTGTATGGTTGTGTATGTTTGTCGCCGCCATAATGTCGTCAGACATAAAAATCCGACTCTGTCGTAGAGTCGTCAATCCGAATCCAAAGCTGCAGCTAAAGCCCTTGGAATCGTTAGCTGGCAAATGGGAAATGGGAAATGGATGTTCTTGCTACCAAAGCACAGACAGGTAAGGAAAGTATGGTGAGTATTCCTTTATTATCGGGGCATAAAGCGTTTAAGTGTCATGTGGCAGCTAAAACTTCCTCCTCCCTATCACTCCCTCTTGCTGCGGGCGTATGCACTTAATGCCAAATTAAATGCATTCCATGAAACAAGGAGGGGGTATATATCTCTAGGTGGGGTAGGGGGTAGGAGGTTAGTCATGAAAACCGCTTTATGATTAATGCGCAGCAAAGTCGAGAGTTATGCGCCTTGGAGCGTAATCCAGCTGAAATCACAGTGCTGCCAATAAAAGCAAAAAAGGGAGTGGGAGTAGTCAGGGGAGTGAGGAGGGGTAGGGGTAGGGACGCAACAGCTGCAATAAAACATAAATTTCAGACGCTGGCAAAATGCGGAAACGGAAATGCGTGCATTAACAAGTGGAAATGGAAATGGAAGTGGAAGTGGAGGATTCTAAGATTGGTAGATTGATAATGTTGAAAACCACTAACTGCCATGCTTATGTCCTGTCTCTATCTCTCTCTCTCTCTCTCACTCAGTTTCTCTCTGACTCAGTCTCTGTAAGCTAGTTTTCCCGCATTGCGAGCGAAACTAAACTAATTTTTTGGCATATTTCCCGCAGCCATTTTGCTGAGTGTGTCCCTGAGTGTGACAGTTGGATTAGCACAAGTAAGCGCACTCACACAGCCACGACGATTTCAGCCATGATTTCAGAGCCATGATTTCAGCCATGACACAAATATGACCCCAGCTCTTCCTTCGAAGGACATTATCAGTGAAGTGGGCTGAGGGAATTCTTATTGACAGCAGCGTCATTAGCCTTCGGCAACTCGCTCACTAAATGGAGCTCTCAAAGACACACTTAGCCTCCCTTCCCCCTCCACTCCCCTTCTCACTCTTCTTCTGCTTTCCTCAATGCGTTTTTGATTTGCGCAGATTACGTATACGACACGTTAAACGCCTTTAAGACTTTAACATGGAAATCAAACGTAAAACTTGAGCCAAATTTCATTTGCAAGCTGTGCAAATATATACAAACTTACACACACACAACAAACATACACATACACATAAGAACATATATGTGTGTGCTGTGTCTTGTGTGTGCGGGAAAAACAGATCTTTCCGCTTTTCTTTTCTTTCTTTTTGGCCTGCAAGTTGCATGCAAGTTTTTCTTTCAAGTTGCTATCCTCTCTAACCCCTCCCTCCTTCCATTGTCCTTTTTCCTTTAAGCCAATGCAACTGCCGCATTTGTTTTGTTTGCTATTGTTGCGCTGGGCGCTTTGTTTATGCTACGAAAAAAAGGGCATAAAATGATTTCATTAAAAAAGTTGTAAACTTTTTCATTTAATTTAACTGCAAACATCTTTTGTGTCCAGGCTCTGTGCTCTGTATTATTCTCTTCTCTCTTCCTCTCTCCATTCTTGCCGCTATCTTCCACAAATAAGTAGTTACGCCTGCCACGCCCCCTCTGCTTCAACCAAGTTGCCTTATGTTATAGGCGAATTCAATTCCGAATTGAAAACTCAGTTTCAATTAAACTTTTCCATTTCAATTCGCTGGAAAATCTTGCCGCCTTTTTGTCACATGAAAGTCCTTTAGAATTGTATTGTTGTTATTATTTTGTTGTTTTCTTCATTCTTTTGCTCAGGTAAATTGGCTCAGCTTTTGACTTTTGAATGCGATAGTTGTAAACTTCAAGTTTGTTGCTGTTATTTATCACTGAATTTACTGAGGAGAAGAGAAGAAACTATGTTTAAATTATACAGAAAATAAAATGGAATTTTATGTAGTAAAATTAAAAAGAAAGATATTGATACATAGTTTAATCTATAAAAAAAAATAATAGAAGATTTGCAAATTTTTTCTAATATTAATAATATCAGTTAAAAATTAAATTAAAATCTAAAATTCCGGATAAATATAATTATAAAAATGGATACAAATAAGCTCATCTATTGAGAAAAAAATTCAAGATATATTTAAAATTAAGATAGATTAAACAAACATATTTAATACGCACAGAAATTCAGAAACAAGTAAATTATTTATTTATTTATTTATTTATTTATTTATTTATTTATTTATTTATTTATTTATTTATTTATTTATTTATTTATTTATTTGTTTATTTATTTATTTATTTATTTATTTATTTATTCAATGTCAACTAAGTACGGTTGACCAAAAAAACTTATAAAAATTTAATTAAATTAACTTACAAAATAAACATTTAATTAAAATGAACGAATTTAAACAGAGAGGATCAAAAAAAATTAAGTCAAAAGTTAAGATTCTAGGGATAATCAAAGAATTATTAATAAATTTATTGAAGCAAATTTGTTTATTAGTAAATAATTAACACTCTCCTTTTCTCATTTTTAGACCCCGTACTTTAAAAAAGTAAAGGGGTCTACTAACTTTGTCACAAAAAAAAATGTGCGTAACAGGCAGAAGGAGGCGTGGCAGACCCCATAAAGTATATATATTCTTGATCAGCATCAACCAGCCGAGTCGATATAGCCATGTCTGTCGGTCCGTCTGTCCGTCCGTCCGTCTGTCCGTCTATCCGTCTGTAAGAGCGCCTAGATCTCAGAGACTATAAGAGCTAGAGACTCCAAACTTGGTATGTAGGCTCGTCTATGAAAATCTTTTTTGTTGTTTGAGATATTTCAACCAAGCTGACAGAATATGCATAAAAGATGGTCTCATACATACTGACCAAATTTGGTTGGAATCGAACTACTATATCATATAGCTCCCATAGGAACAATCAGTTGAAAATCAAGTCTTAGTATGGAAAACTTTTTGTTGTTTGAGATATCTTAACCAAACTGACAGATTATGCATTTGGCATGGTACTATACATACTGGCCAAATTTGATTGAAATCGGATTACTATGTCATATAGCTGCCATAGGAACGATCAGTCCAAATTAAGTATGAAAATCTTTTTGTTGTTTGAGATATCTTTATAATAAGTACGGGGTCTCCGACAGTCGAGTACCGCTCGACTGTAGCACCGCCGACTAGTTTTTTTAAAAATTCGTTTTTCTCTTTATCTTTCATTTTTTAAATTGAACAAAATCATTTCTCATTGTAAAATCGTTGTTAAACCACATAAATCAAGCTAAGTTTACATCGTAAAATGTGGAATGAGTTTATGAGCTGAGTCTATCATTATCACCATCTAAAAACATTATCTGACATCAATGTTACAAACGAATCAACGACTAAGTAAGTAACAACAACAACAACCACAATGAACAGCAAAGCATAATTCAATTATGGTCGTAATACACGCTTCATGTTCATTCCAATTCCCACTCCAACTTCAATTTCAGCGTCAACTGCAACCCTTAAAGTTGAGGCTTGAAAGCCGCTTGAAAGGCACGCGAGTTGGCGTACAACATGTCGTATTAGTAATATTTAAACACAAAAGCTCAGCAAATGTTGACATGCGTCGCCATTAGCCGATGCATTTGTGGCACGCATAGGGAATGAAGATTGCTCGGCGGAGTAAGAGTAGGCGTAAAAGCTGAATGGGGGCGTGGCATGCCAGTTTGGTTGGGCAAATTCAATTTTCGCATAAAACAAAGGCACGAAACAACGAAGAACTCGGCTCGTAATAACAACAATAATAATCTGCTTAGAAGCCAGCGATGCGAAAGTGAAGAAATGCGTTGTAATTCCAAAGTTCGCCTCCTTCTCCTTCTCCTTTGTCAAATGGTGGCAGCCAGCAACAATATTGCAGCATATGGCAATGGAGAGATGCCACAAGATGTGGCAGAGGGAGCAGAGGTGGCAGAGTTGGCTGAGAACTGCCACATTAAGCCACACACATACAGTGGCACAGTGCATGCCAAGAATGTGGCTGCAAATGTACATATATGTGAGTTTATCTATGAGTGTGAGTATGAGTGTGAGTGTGAGTGTGTGTGTGTGAATGTATGAAATGTGTCATGTTGACAGCGTAGAAATGTCACTCATGCGGCGTCGTAATGAGTTTTGCCAACATCGAGGCAACCCCAACCCCCTTACACCCTTCCCCTCAAGAATCCTGCCCCTTTCAACCCTCTCCCCTTGGAACGTAGAAAACTTCGCAGCTATCGACCACGCGGCGTATGTGCAATGTGCCACAAGACTGAAAGTTGCAACTTGCAATGAAATCATTAAATATATTGAACTCCTTTTGGCTAGTTCTAATTATGCAGTTACTTTTGAGTTTACACCAGACTTAATTACTAAATTCTTGATTAGAACTGCAATTCAATTGGTTCAATTAAAGCTAATTATAATTAAGAAACTAGATTTTTAACTAATCTTTCTATAATGAAAATTAAGTTTATTTATTTGAATTTATTTTTTAGGGACACTAATGAAATACTTGGCTTATATTTCAGTGACTAGCTTATTGATTTTTTTTATTACGGCAGCATTTCTATATGTATTTAAATTTTTGTCTCTCCCAAATTTACAAGCTTAAATATTTTATTTTAGTTATTTATTTATTTATATATTTATTTATCTATTTGTTCATTTATTTAATTATTTGTTTTTTATTTATTGATTTACTTTTTTTTGAGTACTTGAATAATAAATTAATTATTAAATTAATAATTAAATTCATTAAAAAAGATCAACAATAAAAGTCTCTTAAATTTTGTAGTAAGTTAAATTTCCATCAATAGTTTAATTAGAATGGGAAATAAATCATTAAACTAATGAAAATTAGCCATTTACTTGCTTTGAACTTGCACAAACGAAAGAGCCAATTGCCAACGGGCTAATTTAATTGGCTAAAATAAGCTGCTGTTTGACTAGCCACATTTGCAATACTATAGAATACTATAAAACTCAAGAATAGCTTATCAAGGCCTCCTCCAAATGCCTCAGCAGTCGAATAATAGATATAGTATAGATATATATAGTTGATTCATTATATACATTTTACTGACCTGATATTTCCCATCTCCTTCTCCGTTTCTTCCTTCCTCTCTCTCTCTCTCTCTCTCTCTCTCTCTCTGATGGCAGAACTGTCAGTTGGCCGATTGTACCACATTTGAGACTGCATCTCGTGGGGGGAAGAGAGAGAGAGAGAGAGAGAGAGAGAATAGAATAAATTTGCCTTTTGGCCACCAAAGTTACATATGCCACGCCCACCAAGCAGCAGGCTCAAGAGTCAACAATGGGATGTCAGTTGACGCCCACACACACGACAATAGACAAACACAGAGAAAGAAAGGCGGAGAGGGGAAGAGAGAGAGAGAGGGAGACAGAGACGTTGGCAGCTGCCTGACTGTCGTACAATTTTCATTGTAGTAGAATTTCACAATAATTGCAATGCATTTGTTGTAGTTGTTGCAACTCATGTTGTTGTTGCTATTGTTGCTGTTGCTGCTGTTGCACGTGGCATATACTAGATGTAGAGTAGAATCGTAGTCGTAGTATATGGAACGTAGTATGCTCTATATACTTTCTTTGCCTTTTTCGGTCATGCAGTTGTGTTGCAAGCGTGCAAGCGAGACGGCAATACATACAGTGCAGCAGAAATATCGATCGACTTAAATGAATTTAGGTCAACACGAGCAGCCCCACCCCCTACCACAACTCACACCCTAAACACCCCTCGAGACATAACATATTTTCCTCCCTCCCAAGAGGAAAGCGGCAACGTATGTGTGAGAGTTCGATTCGAGTGTGTGTGTGTGTGTGTGCGTGTGTGTGTGTGTGTGTGCTTGCATCTTTCAGATACATGGATAATGGCTAAAAACATGTAAAATGTCAGCCACAAAACTCACGTAACGTATTTTAATTCAAATCAAAAATGGGGCGAACCTAAATAGAATGAAATGCAGCTATTGATAGCCTATCTCTCTCTCTCCTTCTCCCGCACCCAGCATAACAATACTGCAACGGAATCACAATCCCTCCCCCCTTTCCCTCTCCATTGTGAATATGCTTTCCCCCTCTTTCCATACTCATATCCATGCCAAACACGCGCCATCAACATGTGCATTTTATGAGGCAAGAAGAAGGCAACTGTCAGGCCACAGAAAAAAAGACGCACTGACGAATACATTTCATTTTATTTCATGCCTTGGGAATCCCCCTAGCCACCCCTTTCCTCCTATGAATTCCAAGTCACCAAAACATTGAATCCAACTAATTTAACGTTTTATGACACAGCGACTACGTGATGCGACGGAGCATGGGAACAAATTGTTAAATCATAGACCTCTGACAGAGCCTTGGAGTAGGAAAACGATAGAGAAAGAAAGAGAGTGTCTGAGACTGTCGGTGAATTCAATCACGTGTGGCCAATAAAAAATTGGATTCGTATTGTATTCGATGCCATGCGAAGTATTTGAGCGAACTGCAACACGAAACAACCATCAAATCAACTCAGTGGCAAGTACTAATTAAGCCCTATGGCTATAAAAATCAAAGGGTTTGCGCAAGTAGTGTAACACAGAGCGATATTTTCAACCTTACTTTAAATATATTATAGTCCAAAGCTGACTTTGAATTAGTTAAACAAATCACATGCGAATTAATAATAAAATCTTTTTGTAAATTTCCAAAAAGATTTCAAAGATATAGATTTAATGTCTCATCTACAACTAACTAGTTATTGACAATAATAATATTTTATTGAATCTAATAATCAGCCATTAATATATCATAATAAATTAAATAGAAAATACTTAAAGAAAGTGAATACTCAAGAAAGTTGATCAAACATAATATATGATTTTACAAATTTAAGCTTTGATATTTTCAAAAAATTAATACAATTATTTAGAAAACTTATAACTTTAAAAATATTAATTTACTTATCGCATTCAAAATTGAATACCAAAGTAAAATTGGACTTCTTTTTAACTTAATTTAATAAAACATAATATAATTTTTTAAATATATACTTAGCTTCCTTTAGAATATCTCCGAGTCTCACACTGTCCACAGTAAATGTATACACTTTTTTTAATGTATTTTCGCTGTTCGCCTGAAAGGGCTAACAATTGCCTGCCGGGCATTTTCCATTTTCCATTTATGATAACAACCACAGCAAAACAAACTGACTGAAAGTTGAAGCTTGAAAGCAGAACAGAGCTGAAATAGAAACAGAAATCTGAAGTTGTTGTCCAGGGCTTACTTCCCATAATAATGCCAGCACCAATCTCTATAAACTCAAGAAAAAAAATGTGTCCCAAAACTTGGGAAAACAAAACAGAAATTCAAGTGCAGTTACAATATTTTGGGTGGGTTTTATTGTTCTACAAACGAAACGCCTTCAAAGAATACAGTTTTCTTTTTTAATTTTTTGTTTTTGTTGGGAATTTGAGCAGCTGTTTTTATTTTTTCTTTTTTTTTTAGCTTTGTAATCAGATATGAAATCGATTCTAAGTACATTTTCATTATTAATGCAGCGAGTTAGGAGGGAGTGACTTAATGAAAGGTATACTCGATGGTATATTTGGCAGTCTTCTGACACAGAGGACACTTTACTCACTTGCAACACTGGCAACAACAAGGGGTGGCATGCTAATTATGCAATTACAATTAGAGGACAGTCAAGGACCAACAACTGTGTTGCAGGACAAGGTGCGACTCGTCACGAGACTCGCCCATGAGAGTGACACGCCTCAGAGAGAGAGACAGAGATGCCAGCTAACTGGGTTAACGATAAATATCAAATGATTCCGAGTCCTAGTTTCCAGTGGCATCCACAAGTCGCAGTCGCACAAGTTGCAAGTAGCCGTCGTCCACAGGGCCACCTCGGTGCAAGTGCCCCCAACTGCCCCAGTTACAGTTACACTTACAGCTACAACGGACAAGCCATGATCTACTACCACAACTGCAGTTCCTATTCACTGTCGCTGCCTGCGTTGCAGTCGACGTCAACGTCGCGTTTGCTCGCACTACGTGCAACTCGTCGTCGTCTCAATTGCAATGCACAAACAAAAACAACAACAATGTGCAGTGTTGACAAAACAACGAATATTTAATACCCAATTTAAGCGAAAAAATTAAAAAAAAACGTCTCTGAACAACTAACACTTTCCACAGATAATTAAAAATTAAATTTGCCACATAATTAGATGATCATTATTATTCAATATATTGATTTTCAAGATTGTATGTATTTATTAAATGCATTTAAATCTTTATTTAATTAGTTCTCAAATTCTTATTTCTTAATTAAGTCAAGTAAAATACTTAGCATGTGTGAAAATATTAATGTTTATTTAATATTGCCATTGAGTAACTATTTCAATAAAGATAAAATAAAAAAATAAAATCATTTTTACGGATTGAAAATTTCATAAATTCAAACTTTAACTTAATTAAAATAACAGATCCTTTAATATTATTTTAAAAAAATTTAACTTATTTCCATAATTTACTAAAGTCTCTTGATTACAAAACTTAATCCAGCGAGTATTTAGTAAATAATTTCACCATAATATAAAGTAGAACTTGCTGAAGAAGGTGTAGTATAATTATTCTGACTTTAAGGTATCCAATATAACATAAATTATTTAAAATATTTTATATAATAAATATGTACTTCAAAACTAAATAAATAATGAATTTAAGTCTAGTTAAATAAATTGAAAACCTTTGAGGGGCATTTAATAAATTGATTGACTTATTGCAATGCAAACGTATTGGCAAAGTGATTGTACTTTGACTTATTCTTGACAGGCTGGCGCCACATTTTGCATTTACGTTACGTTACGTTACGTTTTACGAGTACGCGTACGAGTATAACCCGACGACGACTCGTAGTCACAGCAACAACAGCAACAACAGCAACAACAACAACAACTAGAGGCGACAACCCATCGAGCTGCCCAACCTGTAACCAGTTCGCCACCTCTCGGCACTCACTTCTGGCACTCACTGTGCCTCGGAGCAGTCGACGCGAATTAAGTTTTGGATTTGGGTTTGGGGGCTTTGGGTTAGTCGACAGCCCACAGCTACCACGCCCACCACGGGCCAAGCAGCCGCCCTGACGCCCTACTTTGGCGCTGGCTGGCTGGCAAGGTTCGGCCTTGGCGCTCAACACTGACCCGCTTTTTGGCTGAGTGTAGCCTCGTATATACTTATGCGTGTGTGTGTGTGTTTTTATATGAAGGCATATTTTTCTTGCCGCTCTGCTGTTTGTTGTCGTTGTTGTTGCATTCGGCTGTTGCATTTGAAATGCTTTGATTGCCGCGAACTGCATTTGAAATTTCAAACAAATTATACGCGCCATTTTCACACAGAAACACGAGGCGTATGCGCATTATTTAATGCAGCTAAATTGGAAGCTCTTTAGCTTTTTAAAAAAGCTATTTTAATCTGTTAATGTGCAACAAGAGATCAATGTTTTTGGCAACACATTTTGTGTAGCATTCAGCAAAATATTCTGTTTTTATTGAAATGATTGGCGAATCCTAAAAAGTGTAAGTTGAAAGTGTAACCTTGAGAAATCTTAAGGAATAACTCTTTAAAAATGTACAACAGCATACATTGTATGACTTAAATATTATCTACTCCTTTTTAAAAGAAATTGCGAAAAAAGAATCAGTTAAGAGTTTTGTATAAAATATATAGAAAATTATTTAAGGAATCATTTAAATTTTATTATTTCAAGAATATTTTTATTCTTACATAGTTATACAGCCATTAGTTCTTTATTAAAATTTTATTTACGCCATTTTAAATTATGTCCATTAAATTTATAGGATTTAAAAAATAACTTGAAGTTTAATCGAAAATTGGAAAGTTCAAATTTTTATATTTTAAATATCATTTCCATTTTATTATTTTGATATTATTATCATTAAATGTATGTATTAATAAAACTAAATTTAACTTTACACTTTAGTTTTAGCTAAATATTTCGGGCATTGAATTGAAGGCACTCATTGAAGTGAATGCTCGGGATCCTCAATGAGTTTTGAATGAGTGCTCAATGCAACCACAGAATTTATTTTCGTGTCTTGTTGCAACTTGAACTATTTGCTTCATTTCAAGAGTTCGATTTGCGTGTTCTGAAAATGGTCCCGTCGTCCGTTAATGGAGAGTTCTTTTTATTACTATTGTGAGTAGGAGTAGGAGTGTAGTCGGTACTTTTACTGGCGGAATATCAAGTATTTTCTCAAGTGCTGCCAGCTATCATTTCTGCAGTCCAATCCAAGTGCGATTTGACCGGCGGCAGACGAAAGTAACGGCGCATTAAGTGCGCCCAGCAGCAACAACAGCAACAACAAGAATACTGACAATAGCGAGAAATTTCAATCTTCTTTCGCCCTCTCATTCTTTTTCTATGCTTCTCCTACTTCACCTCAGGGTGCTTGCAACTTGTGCAGCGATGCGTTCGCCGCCGGCAGCAATGGATGCCAGTTGGAGAGTTGGAGCTGGAGTTGGCAGCCTGAGGTGCACCTGCCACTCCGTAATTCCGTATTCCGTGATCCCCAGCTGCAGAGTCGAGACATGAACCAAGTCTGATTCTTAGACTAGAGTTGGAGTTGGAGTTGGAGTTGTAGTTGGAGTCGGAGACGGAGTCACTGTCTGGCAATGTGCTGTGTCTGAAATTTGCGACCTGCCACAACAACAACAATAACATTAACTAGAGGCAGGCAACAGAGCATGCAACTCGTCGCTGAAACTGTGGAATGCCCCAACAAGATGCGACCACATCGCCACCGGGAGGGAAAGAGGAAGGAAGGGAGATTTCTGCTCTGTCTCTCTATCCCTCTGTGGCCAGAGCTCAAATTAATTGCATTATTCTCCTTGGCTGGAGTTTCTCTTTTGATGCGTGATGAATCAGCAGCAACAACAAAAACCACAGTTGGAGGTTTCTTTGTGTGTGAGTGTGTGTGGGTGAGGAGGATGTGGGAGGCGCCTTTTGTCGGCTTGGTGAGTGACCAAAATTGACCACAAATCAAATAATTCGTGGATAACCGCAATTTAAATGCGTTTTGTCTTTAAATCCATTTGATTTTTCCACTCATTTGACTTTGCTGTCCCCTAATTGTTTAGATTGTCAACGGACAGCAAAACATTTCAACGAAAGTTGACACTATTTTATGGAAAATTACTTAAAAGACTGAAAGGTGAATTTTTCAGATACTATAGATATTATGGGTAAGTATAATAAACGATGTATAAAAAAAACTAACAATTATAAAAAAAGTAGAGCAATTTTGAAAACGCTTGCTAAAATTTTTATTAGGTAACTGACATATTTCTAAGTTCTGAGTTATTAAATATTAATTTTCTTTTCATAAAAAATATACGAACATTGAATATTATTAAATTACATCCTAAAAATTAATGCACCAGTAAATTTATTCGTTGTATTTTTATTTACTTATTCTTCACTTATTTTTTTGATTGTAAAAAATCAAATTACATTTTTTGAATCATTTTTAAAAATTTTTTGTATTTTTTTAAGATTCTTTTCGAATTTACTTATATTAAAGACTAGAAACTAAGGGAAAATGATGTACTTAGATTTTTGCCAACTATTTCCAGTGTCACTGTCAATATTTGCGAAAAGTAACTTTGTTTTATTTGGGATCAAAGGAGAGCAAAAGGGTCAACGATTGAATTCAGTGAATGCCTCAGTCTGAACATTTATTGCAGTCTGTCAGCATTACTGTCGGACAATTGGCAAGCCAATTCGAGTATTCGAGTAGAGCACTTTTCCTAGCTTGTTTGAGTCATTATTTATTTACAGTAAAAATGTATTTCCTTTGCTCTTAAATTGGGCAATTTATAACGAGGCACTTGACGCCAACAGGCGACCATCTGCAACTCCAACTCCAACTCCAGTTCTAGTTCCAACTCTAGTTCCATATATGTACGTCACGTGATAACTTCAACTTGACTGAGATTTATATATGTATGTGTAGATACGTATGTGTGCTTGAAGTTTATGCAGTGCATGTCCGTTTGGCTGGACCCCAAGCATCAGTTGAACAATTTCAATATTTCATCAAAGACATTCAAAGACTCGCTTCAAATTGGGGACGGGGGCTTTAAGTGCAACAGCGCCACATTGGCGCTGCAATTATTCTCGTTAAATGTGGAGCAGTCAGAGTGCAAGGGTTGGGCTACGAAGGGGGATGAAACGGACCAAACGAGACCAGACCAAAGATGAATGCCAAGTAATGCACATGTTCACTATTTACTTTGCGTGTTCTCCAAAAGAAACAAATGACGCCAACAGACTCCAAAACGACAATAACGATTCTCATTGGCGTTGGCGACAACTTCCCCTCACCCTCTCCCTATTTACAACCCCTTTCCTTCATTGACCGCCTGTCTCTGGTTATTACTCATACGCACTGCGGGACGGCAGTCAATGTGTCGACTGCACATTCTGGGATTGACTTTGCACTTGCAGTAATGTTACTGCCAATATCGCATCACAAAATTGGACTGGGAGACTGGTAGGGAATGTGGCCCGACTTTGGCCCAGAAAATGAGGTAATCAAACATTGCAGAGCAGGTCACCAATGCAAGTTGATGTTAGTAATTGCCTGTGAATGGCAAATGGTAAAAGCCAAACGACAAACGGCAATCGACAAAAGACAAACGACAAATCACAAAATGTTGAGTAAATATTTGCCAGGTAAGAGGTTTGACTGCCATCAAGAGGCAATTCCATTGATAGAGTGCAAGAAATTGGATATTCACTGTAGAAAAGCATTTTATAAACTCAATTGTCAAATGCAAATATTTTAATATTTTTGGGGGAAACAATTTCAAAAATATATTTTATGAAATTGCAATTATCAATGGGAAATAAATTGTCTTTAATTTTGATTTTGCAGTTTTACAATTTGATAGTTAAATTATAATTTGAATGCATGAAAATTAGCTTTCTTCAGTTTCAACCAGAGCTCGCAAATAACAGTTAACACTTATTATTTTTTCGATCTGTTCACTGAAAAAACAGAAAAAAAGTAAAACCCAGAAGATTTCTCACTGAGAGAAACACTTACTTCTTTTCGTTTGTGCTCTCTGCTCAGTATTTTCCATTTAGAAAATAAATTATTTCTGTATACTAATAACAGTTATAAAAAGACTGTTGAGCTAGTGCTCCCGGAATAACTGTTAGCAAATGAGCAAAACACAAAAGTGTTAGTCAAAAGTGTCTTTTCAAGTTGTTTTTGTTTTAGGTGCGCAAAAATCGACACAAACTCCCGAAAAAGCAATACACCCACAGAACAAGATAATTTTTTTGGTAACTATTTTTATTTACATTAAAAATTGTTATTTAGAATTAAGCTTTACAATTAAAAGTGAATTAATATTTTCCGCACTTAGAACGCTACGTTTATCGGTTAGGATAAAATAAAGCGAAGAAAAAAATCTTTCAACCGAGACTTGTGACGTTTTAAATTTTTAATATAAGTTCCAGTTAATATTTTGCCACACACGTTGCATTCCGATTTATTTAATTTGCTATCATAGTTAAAAAAAGAATGAACTATGTTTTTTACACGACCCATTTTACGCAAAATTGTAGCACAAAAAAAAAAGTTTTAAATTTTCAGAAGGCATTTTCGATTTTTTTCCAGACGAAACAGTTTTTGAGTAACACAACCATAAGGAAACAAAATTAAATGTTATTTCTTGACTGATAAGCCTACTGAGAAAAAAAACAGAAATTAATGTTTTGTTTTTATCCCTTTTATCATTCTGTCAGCTAATAACTGTTATTTTCCGACACACTGAAAGTGTTAACTGTTATTTGCGAGCTCTGGTTTCAACATTAAATAAAGTTTAAGCTAAAAATCATGCTCTAATTTCTTAAAACTTAAGTTCAACTTAATAGAAATTATGTCAAAAAAAAAGCAACTCAATTTAGAGAGCATTTATAATTTTAATGTAATTATAAAATTAAATATTATTTAGATTACGATTATTTGAAATAATATTCAGAAATTTTCCGCTTATCCGTGATTAAATAAATACCATAAAAAATACTACAGTCACATACTTATCTATGCATGTAAATAAATACTTATTATCCTCTTATACATTCTTCTGCCTCCTTCCCTCTGCTGCTTCTTCTTTCACTACGTCTTCGTCTTTTCTTTCAAGTGGTTAAATTCAGTTGAGGTTTTTTTCCAACATACAAATTTCCGTTATCTTTAAATGTAATCGCTTTGAGGTTGTTGTTGTTGTTTTTGTTATTGTTGTTTGCTATTTTTGCGGTTTTGCTGTTGCTCTATCTTCACACACACACACACATACAGCTAAAGTCTGTTTTTGTTTTGTTATTGTTTTTGTTTTGCTTTTTTTCTGACTTGTTTGCATTTTTGTTTTTCAGCTTTACGGAACTGTTTCTGTTTCAACGTTGCATGTGAATGCTTTGCCTTGTTATTGTTGTTATTGTTGTTATTGTTGTTGTTGTTGTTTCTTGTTGTTATTGTTGTCGTGGCAGTTTCTTGTTTCCATTTTTCATGCAGCTCCATCGTCGTTTAATTTTTGCCTTTTTGGGGGCTTGGAAATAAAAAACGCGAGTCCAAAGTCCATAAAACATCACGACGCTGTCGGTTGTTGTTGTTGTTATTATTGTTTCGGTTGGATTTTTGCTGAAAGTGGCAAAGCCACCACAACAACAACAACAACAACAAGAGCAACAAGCCAAGGTGAAACGTTAGTTGAAGAGGTTGGCGGCGGGAAGAGGTAACAGACAAAGCGGCAAACGTGCAAGAACCACAACAACAACAGCAAAATAAAATAAAAAATAAAAATGAGTTAAGAGAAACGGACGTTCATATTGCCAGCTATGTAAGTAAGTTCTTGTTTCTGTTGTCTTTTATCGCTGCTCTTCACACATACACACATATGTATGTGCAAATTTAAAATTTCACTTTGAAATTGTTTCTCTCTTCCAGCTGCGTCTTAAGCTTTGCTCTTCTTGGTACATTTTGCACACAGTAAATGGTACCATATGGCATTGGTACCATATTGTACCGTACCGCAGTACCAATGTACCATTGAGAGCTGCTGCTGCTGCTGCTGCGGACAAGTGCAATCGCTAAAAGAGCCTCAGGCTTTCCTCACCTCCCGCCCCAATTCCATCCCGTTCCAACTGCAATCCAAATCGTTGTCTCCGTCTCCGTCTTTGTCTCAGTACGCAGTTCCCAGCTTCCCAGCTTCAGACTGTAGCCCCCATTGATGATGACCCCACGGCATTGCCATGGCCTTTCGCTTTAGTTGTTTTTACTTACTTACTCACTGTTGTTGTTGTTGTTGTAAAGTCTCGTGAATGTGCGCAAAAATTTAAAAGGCCGCCGACAATTTGGTGGAATGTGAATGGCTGCGAATATTTTTCAGTTGTCTGCCGGAGGAGGAAACTCTTATTCATATTTACAGCTATACAGGGTGGTCTTCAAAACTTTAATACACCTACATACATAAACCTACAAAGACTCATTTAATGGAATTCAATTTTTAATTCAACTTTCTGTAATGAATCTCTGAGTCAGCTAGTTTGGTCTATCTGGAATTTCCCATTAATTTCTTACACTCTTTATGAGTGGGCTATAAAATAAAGCAGTTTCTCACCACAGATCGTATCTGAATAATTATTTAAAGCATACCATATTTTAAAGAACAGAGTAATTAATAATGAATATTTATAAAAGTATAGACGTTTATTATGGGAAAATTTTAATACATACGGCTTAAGATACATTGAAAAATATCTAAAGCAGACTATATCCACAAAATCGTATTAGTTGACAGTAAAATATAAAATAAATAAATAAAACAAATAATCGAATAAATAAACAATATAAACATTTTTTATATTGTCCATATCCATAACTACATATACACAAATGTAACTTTACTTTTATTTAAATGTTTAAAGTATCTACAACTAGTTTAGGAACTTATTCCCGACACACACCCACGTAGAATATGTGAATCATTCACTCCCTTTTTGTGCTCTGACAAAGCACTAACGAATAAAGTGGCAATTATTTTTGGAACGGAACGGTACGGAACTGTTGTAGGTAGTTCATAATTATAATTGGAATTACTTAATGGTATTCCATGTACACTATTATATACATATTGAAATGACCCAGTCGATCGACAGTTGCCCAGCCAGTTCCGCTACTGCGTTGGCGTCGACGTCGCCGTTGATGTCGCCGTTGACGTTGATGTTGCGCATGCGTCACTCGCCTACTTAAACAACAATTGGCAAAGCCAAAGTCAGAATCGGAGTCAGAGACAGAGTCGAGTCAGAGCTAAAGCCATGGGGACTCTCTCTGGGCTACAATGTTGGCGGCAGTGTCATCCCAAGAAACGGAAATTCAATTTCCGTCACGTTCAAAGCGAAATTCACTTCCTCGCCCATGCAGAAGTAGAAGCAGAAGCAAAACAAGAAGAAGAGGAAGAAGCAGTCGACGCACTGACTCTTCGTTCTGCCTCTCACCTGCCACCTTGCCCTCGTCTCTAAAAAAAGTCGAAGGCGATGGCAGGCAACATTTTGTTGCCATTAAAAGCCATGAGCCAAGTGAGGCAGTCAGCCAACTTCATGATGAGCTTTGCCATTATCGTCATTATAAACGCCATCATCATTCTTGTTGTAGTTGTTCTTGTCTTTTTTTGTTTTAGTTGTTGTTGTTGTCGTCTTTGTTATCGTCACCCACTCAACGTCAGCGCCTCAGCCAAGTGACCAACTTAATTAAGCTTGAAAGGGAAATGCTTCCTCCTACACAACAGAGGAAACAACGCCAACAACATTGCCTCTCTCTCACTCTATCTCTTTCTCTCTCTCTGTCTCTCTCACTCTCTCCCACTCTTTCTCTTTCTTTAGTAGCTTCGTTGGAATCTGAGATGAAAAACTGTGTGGCAACTGCGTTAAGCCGCTTAATGAATGAACAAATGTTTGAGTGAATGAATAAGCCAACAAATTAATTATTGCAAATTATGATGAGAGAGAGAGAGACAGCGATAGTGACAGAGTGAGAGGGAATTTACCAAAGTATAAGTAAGTCTTTGCCAAAATGCTGTTATAAGCAGCACGCTAATTCATTTCATTGTAAGTATTATTAATGCTTTAGGCACTTCGATATTCCAGGAATGGGGTTAACTATGTTTAGGCCAAAAAAGGCCAGAAAATATCAATTGAATGAAGCACGCTTTGAAGTAGCAAAAAGTTCACAGCTTACTTGTGTTTAAAACAATTATAATTAATGAATACATAAATTACACTAGTTTACAGCCAAAATGCAAAGTGAACCAAAGTATTTTTTCTTATGGACATTGGCCTTCTAAACACGAAAATGGCACTTAAAATTTTTTTATGGAAGCGTTTTCGAAATATATCGAAATTTTCGAATTTTCAAGGTTACTTCAACACTTTTGAGTATATTTCCATTTCTACAGATCTGATTTGGCCGAACAAGAACTTAAATTAAAGGTGAGTTATTTCTCTTCAACTTTTGTCCATAAAGTATTAAGATCGGTTCAGCAGTGCAGGTGCTAGCGATTTTAATAAGTTCGAAAATGGGCGTTTTTTGCGATTTTTTGAGTTCGAATGCTAACATATCGTCCTGGAAAAAATATAAATCATAAGGATAAAATTTTTTTTCTCGTTTATCGTAAAGCCGATACTGTTTCGAAGAAAATAAGGTATAGTTTATGCAAATCCATCGACATATGGCGAACTAATGCAGCTTTAACTGGGCCAAAAGTTGTGGATAATGCTCGCCTTTGCCCTTGCACATATACAAGTGCGTTTGGTCGCTGCATGTGGGTACCGCTACAATCGGTGTTTTACTGGTGCTAGGTGTTTCACGTAAATATGCCTTACTTCGCCATCTGTCAATGGATTGCATATTTATAAACTATACCTTATTTTCTTCGAAACAGTATCGGCTTTACGATAAACGAGTAAAAAAAATTTTATCCTTATGATTTATATTTTTTCCAGGACGATATGTTAGCATTCGAACTCAAAAAATCGCAAAAAACGCCCATTTTCGAACTTATTAAAATCGCTAGCACCTGCACTGCTAAACCGATCTTAATACTTTATGGACAAAGTTGAAGAGAAATAACTCACCTTTAATTTAAGTTCTTGTTCGGCCAAATCGGATCTGTAGAAATGGAAATATACTCAAAAGTGTTGGAGTAACCTTGAAAATTCGAAAAATTTCGAATATTTCGAAAACGCTTCCATGAAAAAATTTTAAGTGCCATTTTCGTGTTTAGAAGGCCAATTTCCATAAGAAAAAAATACTTTGGTTCACTTTGCAAAAAAAAGTTTTAATTTTGTAAACTAGTGTTATTAAATAGTGAATTTTAACTCCTTTTACTTAATTACTTACTCATTCATTAAATTTGTTTCCAAGTACTGTGTTTAAGGAATGCAGTTAGTTTGATTGCTATGAATAATTAATATTTAAAATTAAATAGTCTTCTTTTTAAACAATTTTTAGCACTCAAAAGTTCAATTTAGCAAAAACGACCACAATGTAAAGAACGTTTAGTGAATTTAAAACAATCAAGGAAATGAGTTTAATGCGCTAGTCAACAGTAGAATGGAAAAGAGAATAGAATGAAATACATTCCCCAATCCCAACTGGTTAAACACAACTCAACATGAAGCAATTGCAATTGCAATTACAATTAAAACCCACAATTTCTCTATTGTGTTTGGGGTTAGTGTTGTTTTGATACCCGTTGCTTAAAAAACAAGTAAAAGGGTATATTGTACTTTTTGAAGTGTATGTAACAGGGAGAACGAACTATCTGCGACCCTATAAAGTTTATACGTATTTTCTTAATCAGCATCTGTCCGTCTGTGTGAGTTCCTTAATTTCAGAGGCTATAAAATCTAGATCAACCTAAAAGAGTAAAAAGCCACCACACCGCACAGTTTTTAGAAAATTACGTAATTCTTTGTAACCAACATTATCTATTATTATAAGATATCATCTTACCTAGTCGCAACAAGATCGGCCAACCATAACGGTAGTAATGGCTGATTTTAGTTTTAAGCAATGTAAGTGCCTAAAAGTATGCAATAAAAATATGTAGTGTTTTTTTTAAATAAGTAACGGATATTCTATAGTTGGGAACTCGTCTATAGCATTTCCCGCTTGTCTGTTTTTTTGGTATTTGTTTTCTGCTCTGTTTAATGGTAGTTTAAAGGCTTAACGGGTAGTCGAATGGTTAAATGTCTAATTGCCATGTACTCAATGGCCAAGTTGGCCCACAAAAATATCTGTTGGTAACCGTTTGCACTCCATTATGGTTTTCTTGGCGCCCCTTCCGTTCAACAGAGTGGAGGAAAAGTCAGCAAAGTTCTCGTATGCAAATGGATAATGAGAATTGTGGAAAATGAAATGGGTTGATGGTCGATTGGTCGTTGGACGACGACGTCGCGTCGGTGGCTGCAATTTACGTGGCCCGCTAATGTTATAAACATTGCAATTATTGCATTTACTCTCATTTACCAACAACTTTTTGTTGTTATTGTTGCCGGCTCGTTATTGCCGTCGCGCACGGGCCACTTAAAAAGGCGAGTGCAGAAAGAAATTGCCATGGAGAAAATTCACGCCTGGCGCCAGGCAGTCAACCAAGCAGCCAACAAACCAACAAACCGAAGAACCAGGCCCAAACCCAAACTGTTGGCTATTAGCGCAACTCCAAGCAAACTGCAAATAGGCAAAAGAGAGACTTTAGTCCTGTGGCTTTTCACTCTCCCTCCTCCTTTTGGGCACAAATAATTTGCGCATTGCAAGGGGCAGGTGAGAAAAATGAAAGGAATTAAGTGCTTCTCTCACTGCAACAAACACCATACATACTATAACAACCTCATCGACGGCAACGTCATTAAAGAAGCTTCTATAAATTGACTTTTGTCCAGCTTTGTTATTGTTGTTATTGTTGTTGCAAGTGTTGTTATGGCGGCAAACGGAAGTTGCCATAATTGGGTCATAAAAAACTTATTTGTGTAAAATTATGAAAATGAAGTCAATTGCAACAATTTGCTAAAGTTCCGAATTCCAACATCGAAACGATTACCAGGAAATGTCCTAGCTCCCACACATAACAATTTTGAAATTCAGGATACCCAGCTCGACCTGCGTGCGAACTGAACCCGTGGCTGAAAATACAAAAAATATGCCTTAGGCTTTCCAGGAATAAATTAAGTTCGGATTGCCTGGCTTAGCTCATGCGTGGAAACTCGCAACATTTTAAAATGCTTAAATGGAAATTTGTACTACGAGCAGGACACAATTGAAGCAAATTACTAAGCACTTAGAAAATAAGAAAATCTAATTCCATGAAACAGTTATGTAATATTGTAGATCATTATGATAGTATATCATTCAAAAAAAAAAAAAAAAATGAATGAGAACATATCGAGCCCTATTTGCGACAATAACGTATGCGCCATTTTCCGAAATTTTTTTTCTTATGCCAATATGTTTATAAACACCACCCGCATCTGCACCTAAAATATTACATTTTTATTTTATATATTTACGGAGATATTGACCTGTGAATAATAACGTAAGCGACAAATGACACGAAGAAATCAACTTAACGAAACCTAAAAAACTCTCTCCTGTAAAATTGCGTTTTGGCGCATACGTTATTGTCGCAAATAGGGCTCGATATAGACCAAAGAATTAAGATAACCATAACTTTGGGAGAAATAAACCTATTTTCTTACACTTTATATAATTTTCGACGCTTTTAAATTCTATGCGGACAAATATTTCTAAATAAGATATTTTCGACAAAACTTGAAAATAAAAATCTTCCTTTTATTTTGTAAAATTTCAAACATATAATTTGAATTAATTTCGTGCTAAATATTTTATATGAGAACGATCAAGTATAACGAAGCCTCTCTGACTTTCTTCATCCTTTATCCTTTATTTATGAAACGAAGGTCTTAAAATACAAATAAATGACATTTGAAAACCACTAAAAAATGTTTTTTTAAATAATATTGAAAGCATCGAATACAAATGAGACTTAAACTATCCTAAACTAACTTAAATTAAACTAAACATGTATGTATGTATGTTTATACGACAGAGTTCTCGTATTGCCATATCTTTGTGAAAACTCCCTTTGCTTTGCGGCTGTCAAGTGGAACGGTAAATTGCCGTTCGATATGCAAATGTCAGGCGCATTGACAAAACGCTGCGCTTTTCAATTTCGATTGCGCTGCATTGAAATCAATTTAACTTTCTGCTCAATGCCAATCATTGACACCGTCAAGTAAAACCCACACACACACAGACATACACACACACCAGCACACACACCAACACACCCACATGAGAGGAACCCACAGCTGCAGCAGCAGTTCCGTCTATGAATTGAGAGAGAGAGAGAGAGGGAGAGTAGCAGCGGCAGATGGGGGAGGGATTAGTGACTGCGACTTCAGCTGCGACTGCGACAGCGACTGAAAGCCCGAAAACAAACAATCAAGCGGATACAAGCGCTTATTTCAAAATTCATTTGTCATTTTGTGACAGGCAAATGAAAATTTCCAACTACGTTAGTGGGGGCGGGGAGGTGGGAGGGGTATGGAGTCAGCCACTCTGAACCCAAGGCAACATTTTGTGCAAATTCGCTTTGAGAGTTTTAGTTGTTGTTTTTTTTCTTTATACACATTCGTTTTCGTTTTCTTTATTTCTTATTTCACTTCCGCATCATTTATGAAGTTCTGCAACTGAGCCAAAATGCAGATGAGTTTTTCCGCTGTTCCGCTTGCCGACTGATATCAATAGGTATACAAGTGGCAAGACGGCAGACTTATGCTCTATATAAATGTATATATAGGCTTATATATGCATATACCTATAATAAAAGCCAAACTAAAACCAATCCAAACGGAATCGCAGGCCAATCCTATCGAAACTGAATGCGATTCTAGTATTTGCCACAAAATGGGGGCAACCCTTGTTGTTGTTGCTATTGACACAACTCTCATGCTGTCCGGAAGAGCATGACATAATATAACGGTAAAGGGAAAATCATCGATTTGATTTGATTTATTTTGCGAGGACCCATTGCCCTTTTTTGTCCTTCCAATTCCAATTCCTTTGGCAACCACCAAATGCCGCCGTGTTTTGTGGTTGTGTTTAGTTCTCCATGTGTGTTTGTGCGTGTTGGCCATAAATCTCGGAAATTGTGTCAGCAATTGTGTTAAGCGTTAGGAGGGTGGAGGCGGCCATATTGAAATTAGAGGCACTTCCGCTTTGGGCTTTTCGCTCGAATTGCTGCCGATATTCTGCGCTTTGTCTGCTTCGGCGACTTTTGGTCATTTTGGTAGGCGAAACTAAGTGCCGGAAAGATATGCGTAACAAATACACAAGTGCCACACGGAGGGTGGGATTGAGGGGGTGGTTGAGGATGGGATGAAGTGGGTAGGGAGGGTGTCTGCGAATTCTGATCATGAGTTTTGTCGCAGTCGCGTTCACTGTCTAGTTTGTCAACATTTTCGCTATTCTAACCACCCCCCCCCCCCTCCCAGCACACTCTCTCGTTATCTCTGTCTCTCATTCTCTGTCTCTTTCGCACTGTCAAGGTGAAATGTCAACCGCGTGAGAGAGTAAAACTCGAAGCCAAAAGTTGTTTATGCAACAATTGCTACAGTCAAAAGAATTATATGTCTTTAAATGTATCTCGAGCTATGTGTGTGTGTGCGTGTGTATCTATGTATAGCTGCAGGCTGTGTATCTACTTATTTTTAATAAATGTATTTTTAGTTTTAACAAAATTGTTTTGTTGTTTTCGCATCATCACCAAAAATTGAATAACAGATAGATAGATGTATCTATATAAACACAATCACACACACACACATATGTATATAATTAGTTATGTATATATGTCTGTCTTTTTGTCGATAACAAATTGTACAAATACGCAATAAACAAACTAGCTGTGCGTTTGAGGTTTCTCTTCTCCATTAATTCTCAAAATGCAAATCATTCGAATGATCAAAGCCAAAAGAAAAAAGTGAATTATGGCAAAATGAGCAAATACTCGTAGATAATAGCGCCACGATCCGATAATTTTCAGATATATCTAGATATTATCTAGATGTTTTTAAACTAACACATATGTTTGTTTGAAATTTCCTAATTCGAAAACAAATTTATGCAACCTGGTGGCTAAAGAGACAAAGTTGCATTCAGTTTATTTGAATAACTCGACCTTGAACTATGGGTACTTTATTACGTATATAATACAAGCATTTCAAAAATGAAAAAAATTCAAATATTTATAATTTCATTTTACGACTTTAATTAGTTTTTAGGTGCTTTGAAATTATCTTTATTGATTGAAAGTAAAGCGGATCTTTAGTTACAACAACAAACAATTAAGAATTATTAGATTAATTAGAATTTGTTAAGCGAATCTCTTAAAGTCTTGATCATTGACTCGACTCACTCAATAAAAATACATAAAATGCATGTTCAGTCAATTAGAAATTAAAATTGCCGTTGATTTTAACTAACTATTTATGGAACTCCTGCCAAAATTCAGAACCAAAAAAACTCGACTCATTAACACAAAAATTCATTTATATATTGTTGTTGTTGTTGGTGTTGTGCAAGTATGTATAAACAGTTGTGTTCGTTGATTGTACACTTATACTTATAATGTGCTAACTATTTTTAGCCATACTTTGAACTTGAGGCTATTTTCGAATGCAGAACACAAAGTGCAACAACAACAACAATCTACGAAAATAACAATTCACTTGGATGGTTATAAAAATAGTTAAGAGCGTTTCGAGCGTGTTCAGAAGGTTCAAAAGAACATTTCATCATAATGATCATAAAGACAGTAATGAAGATGATGATGATGATGATGATCGGAATGATAATTTTGTTGACGTCGTTGACTTTTGAGTAAGTCGCGTGTGGGTTGAAAATTTGCAAAATTCTCATTACGCGAAACGGCAAAAAATAGCAAAAAAAACAAAAACAACAAATGGCATAGTTTTGCAGTTCTTGTTGTTATTATTGTTGTTGTTGTTGCTGTTAATGTTGCGTTTTGAAAATCGCACTGGCAATTCTATTTTTATCACGGCATGCAGTTTATTTATAAAATGGTTGGCGGCTCGTTTCCACTTCCATTATAAGTATCAAAACAACAGCAACAGCAGCAACAACAACAACAACAATAATGACTGACAAATAATCATGAAAAATTACCACAGGCAAACAACAATAATAACAAAAATAAAAACACAGCGCCGACAAAAACAAAACAATCAACTGAACACCTTGAAGTTCGCAGAAATTATTATGAATCAGCCGCCGTTCGTTGGCGACTTTTGTAAATATTTGAAATTCGTTCTTTTATTTATACTCCGAAAATGAGTTGTTGTTATTAAGATTGTCGTTGTCGTTGCTGTGGTTGTTTTGCCCAAGCAATTACAAAGTCCATGTCCCATCACGTATGTATCTCACAGATGCTCGTACTCAAACTCGGAATAATTTACGTGCTGCAGGTTAACTCTGCTCCAACTCATCATCTTCATCTTCCCATCACCGTATCTCCATATCTTCATCGTCATCTGCATCTCCTACTGTCTTCGGCTACCAGCTGCTTGTCCCCAAATGATTTACAGCAAAAAAATATAAAAAAAAACGTATTATTTCTACAAATATTTATGTAGCTTCATTGCTGTCTCCTCAAAAGGTTCAGCGATTGCGCATCCACATAAATCAAAGCTCTTTTTCGGGTCTATTTAGAAGCTGACGTAGATCTGCCCACATCACTGATATCAGAATCGCAACAGAAAATGTTCCATAGTCGCAAATATTAAGGTACTCGAGTTGAAATACAAATTACCGATAACATCTACAGTCTGTTACGAATTATATAACAAATAAACTCGTTGGGTTGTCCCAGATGTTTAATCGATGTCTTATTTGTTTTATATTATAAGCTGTGATCTACACAAAAATCCATTCCAGAAAACTATCAACCTTTACAAAATAAATTAAAATGCGGGAATCCCATTTATTTATCTATTTTCGAAAAAATAGATCATGTTTATTTCTCGTGCAATTTTATTGCTTGGGGATTCCGCAAATTTCAAATGTAGTTTTTATAAATTTTACACGATTTGTAAATAACACAATTCCTCATAAAATTAAATTGTTTTTTTTTTTTCAAAATTAAAGCGCAATATAAACTTTAGCCCGCTATGACTAAACATAATGCTCCAGCGTAATCTATAATAATAAATACTTACTATACTTGTGCTGAACTCTATCTAATCTGAAATGGCGACTCTATGAGTCAGATGCTTCAATGGAATACTATGTAAATAGTAAATAGTGGGGCCAACCCTTTTGACGAGCTACCAATTGATTACGGGTGCTTCAGTTCCAGTTGAGGGCAAATATTAGCACAGGTCAACCCAACCAACCTCTACCCGGAATTAACCCTACGAACTGTCGCGACTCACGATGGGAAGGAATGGGGCAATTTATCCGTTTACCCCTCATTCTTTGTCCTTCGTCCTGCTGGGTGCGTGAGTAATGTGACGACATTAATTTTCACACTCATTACAACTCCATTAAGCTCGCTGGCCTGTCGCTGTCCAGTTTATTTTATTTGCCTGCTCTGCGGAGTATCCACACCTCCTTCTTCATACCTCATACTCCACTGCAAACTAGAAATACCATGGCCCATTTCAAATGCACGCACGAGAACGTTTCAACTTCCCAGCAACTGTCCACGAAAGTGTCAACAATTTGTACGCAAATGACGACCATTATGGAGCATTAGAAAAGAAAATAGAAATGAAAATAGAAATGGAAATGGAAATAGATATGGAAATGGAACTGAACACACAAATGGAAAACGTGAAAAGGCTTAAAAAGACAGCGCATCAAAAAAGAAGCACTCAAGTGACTTTAAGGCAGCATACACTGAAAAAAAATGCCATCGGTTGAAAGAATAAGAAATAAACTTTTAATTTATAGAATTCAAATATAAATTCAAATCATATAGTAACATTTATTTACATCTGTTGTTAAGTGTTCCTTACATTAACATACTATTTTTGTTAGTGTATGTCGCCACCCTTTGACCTTATAAACTTTAAAAATTAACAACATTATTGCCCAAATGCTTCTGTTGATTTATTTTCGTGTGTTTGCCGGACTGGTTGAGCCTTCCGGCCGCACTTTTGACCCGCTTCCCCCAGCCAGTCTCTGACACGCAGGACAGGACTTTGGAACCGTTAAAGAACTCGAACTCCGTGCCAGAAGTAGAGTCTGACTAAAAAACTGAGCCGGTCAAGGGCTGCGTGTGCCACGGCCAGCACCCCTTGGGCCACTCGGACAGAATTAAAGTCCCTTCTTTTCTTTCCCTCTCTCTCACTCTCTACCCTTTCTTCGAGTTAGTTGACTGCCCCTTTCCACACCTCTCGGATCGTTCGTCATTTAAAATTCAACTCAGTCGCAGCCCAATTTCTACATTCCAACAATTCTTGCGCCTTTCTTTGCGAATGCAGTCACGTAATTTTCGAATTTTCAACACACACAAATAGCCGAAATTTCCCTCACTCCTTGCTCACCCCTGACTAAACTCGACCAACCGACTCGGCCCTTCGATCCATGGGCCAGAATTCCCGCTGTGTTGGCCAAACGCGACAGCTCCGTCAATTTGTATCTATAAATTAGTATTCCACTGCAATTTGCCTCGGAAACACCAAAAATACTTTATACATCGATTCCGATTACAATTCCAATTCCAAGTCCGATGTTGATAATTTTGATAATGTTGATGATGGCGATGATGATAACGACCACGCCCCTTGATCCAAATGCAACCACAAACGTCGTTTTATGCGGGATATGGATATAATATAAATTAAGAGAGGGAGGGACAGAGATAGAGAGAGGGAAAGACACGGAGCTCCCTGCTCGGCTTTTCTGGCATATTTTCAGTGACGCCTCGTTGAATAGAATTCCATTTTGGCATTGTACAATAATCGCATTAATAATGCGTTTGACTTTCGCCCCGCAGTCATCCATCTATCCAGACGACAGGCCTTTCACTGCTGTTTCCTCTCCCCTCACCCCTTTCCAATCCCCTCCTCCACAGTTTCCCTTTGCAAACAGGACCCGCAGACGCTTTTAACGCGTCTCATCGCAATGTTGTTTGTATTATCGCCCGGTTATTGAAATTAACAGTAAATTTAACTAATAATTGTTTAAATGGACTTTATCATGCTCATAATGATGTTGCTCATGATGATGATAATAATGATGATGACGATTGTTGCTGTCGCCTGTCAACACTTCTGTTCAATCCATAAGAATAATGCTGGTCAGTCAAGTTAGGAACTAGTAAAGCAATTATATGAACTAAAGTAAAATAACTTTTAAAATTTATTATATTTGGTCTATAAATACGTTGAACATTGCATTTTTATTATGATTAAACCAATTGTTTATTGTTAAAAATAATTGTATTACATTTAAAATTTTTTTAATACTTCTCATTAGACAAATTTTTGAAGAGAGATAGCGTCCAGATCTTTAGTTAAGAGAAATACATATTTTTGGCATTTTTAAGCATTCCAAATTTTAAAATGAAAACCAAAATTAAAGTTTTTAGCATCAGTTCTACATTATAATATTATTTATTCAAATAAGGTAAACATTGAAGTTAATAATAATGTAAATATCGGATCTGATTCTTTGATTAAGTAAAAGAACTTCCCCGAATATCAGTTGGCATAACAAAGTTCACTTCTGATATACTTATGTATGCTTGTTTAAATTGTATGCTTTCCAGTTCTTTTCCTACTTCTATACCTTTAATTTAAGTAGTTAATGTTTCTGACTTGAAAGGTTACTTTCAATGTTCCAGCTGTCGCACTTTCAATCGTGTCGTGGGGCAATCTTGGTAATGACATTGGCTAAATATAAATGCACAATATGTTTTAGCCAATTTGATGCCAAGTTCAAACAAGACACAGATACTGACCCTACCCACACACCCACACACACGCAGATGAAAAGCCATGCTGATAGAATCTTACTTAGCATTCAGCAAAAATCGACGGCGCACACAAGATGATGATGATGATGACGATGTTGCCGTAACAGAGACTCCGTCACAGAGTCCCTCTTAGTCTCTCTCTCTATCTTTCTCTTTCTCTGTCTCCTTCTCTTTCTCTTTCTCTTTCTATATCACCACAAGTGTCTCGCATGTTGGGCGGCAGTCGAATTATCAGCTGATTTAGTGTCGGGTCAGTTGGCACACAAATTCTACACTTTTCTTTACAATTTCACACACATAAGGAAGAAGGCAGGGAGAGAGGCGGCAGCTTGGACAGGAATGTGACATCAATTGACACGAAAGTTCAGCGCAAATATTTGCGCAGATAAAAACGCTGGAGAAATAAACGCCAAGTGAGTGAGAAACTGAGAAAGCGCGAGAGATAGAATGAGAAATGTTCCTACATACAAATATAGATTTATTTGTAGATGGGTGTCGCTCTACCCATAAATTCCAAGCTGGACAGATGCGGTCATTCTCTGTGTCGCACTCACTCACTCACTCACTATTTAATGACAAAGAATGAAAGAACAATTTGTGAATTTGCGACAAACAAACGGAGACATCGCGACCAGACTCCAATTGCCGTTCACAGTCACAGTCACAGTTGAGACCTCTGAGTGAATCCCCCTCTCCCCTTTCCCCTTTGTAAATTGCTGGATAAGCTATGCAGATTTGAAGAACAGGACTTGACGTAATAGAGTCAATACCCGCACCATCAAACCACCGCAAAACGAAACCACTTCGCACTACTTTGCACCATTTATCGATTCCGAGAAAGTAGATGCCGTATTTGTATGCGGGTTCCATTTAATTACCCCATTTGGACATTCGTCATCCAGATTGGTCATCTCCAGTCCAGAGATGTGCTTACGTGCTTGAATGAAGCTCGATTCCGTCAGAGGGATTACAAATTTCGATACGGGATTGGAAATTGAAATTGCATGGCAAAACTTAATGCAATTGTCGCATTTTATCAACTGCTATTTTTATAGACGATGATGCGTATTGCCTTTATTCATGACGTCATTAGCTTTATTGTTGATTTCGATTTTGATTTCCATTCCTATTTCAGTTCCAATTCCAATGCCATTTCAGTAGTCGAGAGTCGAGTCATCATCATCATCTGGGCTGCAACAGTTGTTGACGTTAATTTGTCGGTGACTTCATTCGCTCACAATTTCTACAGAAATATTTCGAATTTCGAATTTATAGCACAACACAGAGTAGATTGCAATTGGCGTCAGCGCTTTAAAATTGGAACTATGTATGCAACCTGCCGATAAACACATTTCTAATTTCTGCCCTAAATGCCACTAACATATTTTGCCTAATCGGAAACGTTGATTTCGTCAGGAGTTTTAGTTAGCAGCTACACTGAATTTACTATTTATCAAAAATCAAATATACTGGGGTGCTTTTTATCAATAAATATTGTACATTTTTCTTTTAAACGGATTAACAAAAATTTATGATTTATGTAATAATAAAATGAAAAGTAATAAACAAACTTAAAATTATATTTTTTTATGGAGATTATAATTTAAATATCAATTCTTTTATAAACATGCGTGTGACCATTTAAATTTCACCTGCTAGCTCTAAAGGTATTTACATCTAATTTGAATTCTTCATATTTATAACAAAAACCATCAGAATTAATGAAAAAATCTCTCATTTACTGGAAAATCCTCACAAAGGATGCAATATTTATAATAATCATTTATTTGATAAATTACAATCATGACAGCTGATCTCTTTTTTGATGTTACTGATAATGTTCAAATACCTTAACTATATTAGATATGTTATGTGAAAATTTCAGCTTTTTAGTTTTAACCGTTTGGCTTTCACGCTGATAGATCAGTCAGTGAGTGAGTCAGGACAAAGAGTTCTATGTATATAGATATGAACCATAAAATTGCCATCTTTTAAGTAGGCTGGTAACTCACAAATTTTAACAAATTTTCAGGAATCGAATTGAACAAGTAATTGAATTCTCAGTATCGCAAAGTCGATTATTTCAAGAGCGGCATTTGAAGGGCCTGCTTAAGTAATGCCCGTCAAAGTCAAGGGAAACCCTCATCAATATTAATTGTTAGTCATAGGCAGACACGTGCCGAACACGACGGCAGCTGATTAAAGAACACTTATTCATAGAAAGTCCAGCTGAGAGCGTAAATATTTGTAAGTGAAATTTGCGGCAATTAAATGAGGTATCGATAAGAAATACATGAATAACAAACAACAAAATGTGACACAATTATTATTAGCTTAATATTTGAAACACTCATACTCTTTGGCCACAAGACTTTGAGTAATAACATTTTAATGGGCAAAGAGATTAATTGCCGCGTCGAGTGAATCATGCAAAGTGTAGATACATAGATACACACGATAGATACAAAGATACTAGGTACTAGACACCAGACACTAGAATACTATAGTTTTGAGCATTTAAGCACTTGAGCATATGATCAATGTGGAATTCATTTGGCTTGCTTAATTGGCAACACGAGCGACTCATAAAACTGTGGTATTTATTATGAAAATTTAAGCAAATTTTTTTGTGTGTGTTTGTTGCATGATGAAAAAAGGAAAAACGAAAAGCGAAAGGCGAAAGACGATGATTGCATGACCACAGTGGGTTAACTACCCCAACCCCTGATGGACTTCCACTCCGACTCCCACTCTTTCTCTCCCTGTTCCTGTTATCCATTGGATCACAGTGGTCACGCCAACTGCACACGATTGTCTGCCCCTCATGCCTCCTCATGATCCGCAGCTATCACAAAATGCAGTCGCTGTCGACAGCCGACTGCGAATTAATTATCTTCAATTCATTCATTAAGAAAATGTGGGAGGGTATCTCTCTCCCCCCTCTCTCTCTCTTTCACTCGCTCTCTTTCTGTCTCTCTCTCTCTCGCTCTATTCAGATAATGAATGCACACACAGCACGGAGAGTCGCACGACGCGTCGCATTTTGTATCCCATAGTGCTTGTATCTCATAGTACGCCAGTTGTAGCTCATAGTACGCAGCTCGCAGCGTATGAATGAAAACGACAACAACAACAACAACAAGTTGAGGATGACGCAGCAGCAGCTGAGCTGGGTGAAAAAAGGGCGTGGGAGTGGGAAGTGAGGAGAGGGGACTGGGACTGTGACTGCGACTGCGACTGGGAAGTGGGTAAGGCTGTGGGTATAATTGTGGGTACACTCAATGGGTGTGAGTGTGTGAGTGTGTGAATATGGGTGTGGGTGTCTCTCTGTCTACGCTGTATCTAGCTATCCACTTGGCCGCATCCGCCGACATCGTCGTTGTTCTCGTTGTCGTCACGAGATGGCGGCACAGGTCGCATAATAAATTATTCGCGTGACCAAAACATTTGCCCCTTGGGGAAATTTTTTGCGCAAAAATGTCGAAAAATACCCCTCGCATAAAGAAGCCCCCTTTCAATTGCTCACCCTTAAAACAGTGAGTTGATTCGAAATGTTCTTTCTTTCCTCTCTCTCATTCTCTCTCGATTCGCTGCTTATCAGAGCAGCAGCGTTGATATCTCGACCCCGCCACGCCTCCCCGCCTTATGTTGTCTTATGGCTTGTTTTCAGAAATTATTAGTTCCATGAATTATAATTGTGGCATTTTATCGCCAGCAGAAAAGAACTTTGGCAACAGACGCTGTTAACATACCCTCGATTTATACACTTAACAAAAGGGGTATTACAGTTCAAGGTTCAGCTAAAAATGTTAAACAGAAATATCCTGAGTTAGTATTTTATCAACTGCTTAGTCTGGGAATCTTCAGAATGAAATAAAGTATTTCATTGTTTTAATATATCCTCAAATAATTTAAATATTTTCTTAAAAATGCATCAAAAAAATTACATATTATTGACTCAACTACAACTTCTTATAGGGCATCGTTAAGTGGGTCAATCGTTAACTCTCGACAGTTTTTTGATTGTTGTTTTTCTGTGTTTCTAGTGCCAAAGTTCAGCGACCAAAAACAGCAACAGAAAAGCGGAACTTGACATTGCCTTCTATTGTGAAAATTATGGAGCTATGATATCACTAATTACATAGCATTCAATAAGATAGTTTCATATAAATTGATGGGGTTTCATAGTTGTTGTTTTGTTGTGGCATATTTATTTGGTTTAAGGTGTTTTAACAGTTCTTGTGTGGAGTCTTTACAGTTAAGTCAGATGTACTTTGAACAGCAAATATGTTTTAAAAAAGCCAACAATAAATAATAATTATCTTGCTTGCTAATAATAGATTAATTTTACTCAAGATACTTCTTCTTTAGTATATCATTTTGGATTCAAATTTATAAAAACAGAAACCAGATTGTCGTTCATTTACTTTTCAAGCAATTACCTGATTTGTTTCTATAGTTTACTTCCTCATTTCATTTTTCGATCAATCTCGTGCTCAGCTTTTTGGTCAACCTTTTGAAAAAGTGAACTGAGTCACCTTAAAGTGCCACTGCTTAATTTAAATAATTTCATATCTACTCCCCCTTTGTCAGCTCAAAAATTTCATCAGTTTTTTGTGCTAGAAATTATAATTTACAAAATAAGGAAAATGCAACAGAAAATGAGAGCACTTTTGTGGCAGGCAAGCGAGCGGAACGAAAACAAACACAACCCGTCCGGCACAAGGATTTGTTCCACAGTTTCACTTTAGACTCAGTTCAGATTCAGTTCTCCCTCCTTGACTTTCGACCACAGTAAACCAAGCAAACAGACCGTCGAGGGACACACGCGAAAGAGTAAACAAAGCAAAAGGCAAAACAGCCCCAAAAAATATTAAGTATACGTAGCGTAGTTTACTTTACGTTCTCGTTACTTTTGGTTTTGTTTTGTTCTGTTTTGTTTTTTGAGGTTTCTGGCAGGAAAATATCTTGCAAATTGACTTTGAGCACGCATAGCGTTCAACTTTTTACTTATTGCATATGCCAACAACAACAGCAACAAAACATCATTTAGCGGTTGCAGCAAGCGGTTACAACAACAACTGGATGAGGGTCGACTGACTGCATATAGAAATTGTGGCATGTGCGAACAAAAAGGCGTACGCCTGTCATTAAATTTCGCGCCGACAACAGCTTTGGAGGAGAGGAAATGCCAACAACAACAACAACAGCAAAGCTGATAACTAAGTTAGTTGTCTGACGCTGTCGCTGTCTCTGTCTCTGTCTCTGTCTCTGCCTCTCTCTTTCTCTTTGTGTGTGCCTCTGTTTGTCTGGGGGCGGCGCTAGCTGCTGTCACACATGACATTTTATTATTACAAAATAAGCATTTAAGCGAACGCGTATGACAGTTAATAATGCAAACAGCAGCAGCAACAGCAGCAACAATAACAACCAAGACAATAACAACAACTATAGCAACAGCAACAACAACAACTCCACTACAAGCAACTCGGCTGAATGCTAAAATTCCCACAACATCCGGTTGAGAGCAGAAAAACAACATAGACAACAACAACAACAACAACAACAAAAGCAACAACATGAGCAGCAAAAGCAACTGCAGCAACACCAACAGCAGTACGGAAAACGGAACAAATAAAATGCAACGAATGAACAACGAGCAAGCTGAACGCTGCACATTGGTCAACAACTATATTACAATTATTCAATTTAAAACATTTCAACATTTAATTTCAAACATTTGCAGAATTTTCAGTTCAGTTATGTTAAAAACGAGAATTTTATTTTATGTTTAAGCGACGCCGTTGCAAAATAGTATGAAAGAAATTAATTAAATTTGATATACCATAATCAAAATGACAGTTAAGTTAAGTCTTTATTTAAAAAAAAAGTTTAAGTAAAGTTGTTAATAATTAACATGTATACATTTTATAAATTATCATCAGGTTTAATTTTAAATAATAAAATCAAAAATACGTTCAAAAAATAATTGGCATTCATACTTTAAACAACTATTGTAATGATAATCAAAATTATAGTACTAAAAACTATATATTCTGATTGTTTTCAAATTTGAGAATGTGTGGACACTGTGCAGCAAGCTCTAGCCTGGTGTTGGTAGGCGGACAACGGACTCCGCCTGCATGGAGTGGCGGATGTGCATATGGCGACGGCGGACGTCAAATTGGATGCATTGCCGACTCCGAAAGAGAGGGAGAGAGAGTGGGTGTGTGAGAGAGAGAGAGACAAAGTCAGACAGTGGCAGCCACCGATGCCGGCAGTCGTGAGTCAGCGGCCGTGGAATGTGAATGGCATACAAATGTCGCAGGTGGACGCATGGACGTGGACATGGACACGGACATGAGCGTGGACCGGTTCCACAGTCAAAACCAAACTAAGCCGCAAAATATAATAAAAAGAGAACCAATTGATATCGCAAGTAAAGTCGCTGTCGCTGTCGCCGCATTGCATCGCATCGCATCCCATTTCTTTGCATGGACAATGCAAACAAGTTGCCAAAAGGCGGGAAAGGGAAGCTGTGAAGATGTTGTGCCGGGAGCTGGCAGTTGAAGGTGATGCCAGCACACCACCCGGTGACTCTTCCTCCTCTTCCTCCCTTCTCTCCTTCCTCTACCCAGACAACTGCGAGAGTTGAGTGGATTTTCCGGCGCGTTCTGCTTTGCGCCGGTTTTGGTTTGCGACAACGATGAAGACGACAACAAACCGCCAACCACCGGCAGCAACAAGTTTTCTTATGTTTGTATTTGTTGTTGTTGTTGCTTTAGTTGTTGTCTGTAGACAAACAAACAAAATACCCACTGAGACTTGTTCATATTTACACACATATTTTCCTATAGATACTTACTCCAAACGCAACGCGTTACAACATTTTTTTATTAAATTTCTTTTCCTATTTGTCGATGCGTAAACATTTCAAGAATTTTTCGTATTTATTTTTTTTTGCGGGCTTTTTCATAGCCAATGCCGCTTAGGCATTTCCTAAACTCCTCTCGCTCGCTCTCTCTCTCTATCTCTCTTTCTTTTCACCCAGCCAGCACCTTAAGCTGCATTCCCAACTGAAAGTGTTGCCGCGGAATTTGCGGCTTCAAAATATTTGGTGTGGGTGTGTCTTAAAATATATAGTTAAATTATGTTTAAGAATTGTTAATAATATGCGTATATGAGAAATGAAAACTCAGCACGTATGCCAAGAAAACAGTTGAAATATTTAAGGAATGTAACATATGAAAGCACAATGAATACAAAATATTTTTGAACAGTCAAAGAAAATGTAATGGTTTATAAAGAGAAACGGGTATTACGAGTACTTGGAAATGAGTTATTAATAGATAGAGTATTATTGATTGTATTACATATTATAACAAATAATTATCGATAACTTAATCGCAACAATATCGGCCAAATAGAACGGTAGTAATGGCTAATTTAAGTTTCAAGCTATGTTAGTGCCTATAAGTATGCAAAAAAAAAACATTTAAATTTACTAAATAAGTAACGGGTATTTTGTAGTTGGTAACTCGACTAAAGCCTTTCTCGACATTTTAAAAGTCACAGCTGTGGGCTATTCGCATTGCTTGAAACGTCAATAAGACTATTTAACATCATTTCCCACACTTTTTTCAAATCTGTACTCAAAAGAGGCCATGTCTACTCGATTTGTACACCATTAATATATCATTATAATCATTTGATCAGCAAACTCTAGAGTTACAAACATGCCGTAACATCAATCGCTTTTACCTGAATCGTTGCGGATTATTCAATGAGCCACTTTTAATGGGTCATTTCATTACACGTGTCTCTAAAAGACCTAAAAGATCGTCGATCGTCAATTTGTGCGGAGAGATAACTATGTAAAAGCCATTCACACTCAGGCCATTAATCTCTTTGGGGAAACTCGTAAATGGTCTGTCCCCGAGCCGCATTAATGAGTCAAAATGTTTTTTGGCAAAGATCGATAACCGATCATCGTTGATCAGTTGCCAAAAGGGGGAATTTGACAAGAATTTGCCCATCTCTAATTTGCCGCTGGCTGTGAACTGAAAAAGTAACGCTTAAAATGTCATTAGAAGCATATAATTATTATACAAAGTGAACTGAACTACAGGGTAAAATATTTTTTATAGATGATTATAGCCAAATGACATTGCACTTTTATTGTGTAAACTGAATGCTGATCTGTGTGGGATTTGCAGGTCATTTATTTAACTGAGGGCAACAATGGCAATGTGACCTTTGCTTTTGATCTAATCCGCTTTGGAGAGCGGATCTCAGATCGCATCGCTTTAGTGACTGCAAACCGCAGCAAAGCGCTCAGTTCCGGACTGCGGACTCCGGACCTGTCAACTCGTGAATTCGTGAATGGAATGAATTGATGAATGGACCCGGGGCCGGTCTGGTCTCTTTCACAAAACATTCACAGACAGGCAGCGGGCTACAAACAAAACCAAAATATTAATTAGCATTTGTATCTGTTAGTGTGTGTGTGTGGTGTGTGTGTCTGTGTCTGTGTGCTTGACGGGGAATGAGGTCGACACACAACCGCTGTCGCTGCCGCTGTCTAATCGCCCGCTCACGAATCGACGGCAAACAGCGGATGCCACAAATTTGGGCATGTGTCGCAGTCGCTGTCGCAGTCGCAGTCGCTGCCTCAATCGCTGCTTCCTTTTGCGATTTTATGAATGAAAGCGTTCGTTCAGCTTCGTAGTAAGCGTTTTTGGCGTTGGCGTCGTCGTCGATTGGCATTGCCATTTATGGACAAAGTGCAAATGTGCCCCGGCCATTGTGTGGCATGTGTGTACACTGAGTATGAGTACTCGCATGAGTACTCGTATCTGACTACGTGTATCTCTATCTGTAACTGCTATCTCACAGTCTCAATAATAGCGCAGCTACTGCTTATGGGCGCCCAGTACGATGTACATATATGTAGGTGTGCTTTTTGGTTCACATTTCCCCTCCTCATTCTCTATTTATGTGTGTGTGGGTTTTGGGTAACTGTAGCTTCATGTATTGAACATACAAACATAAGTGGCAGTCACTTTGAGATACTCTTGTACAGATAATTCCCAATCGTTTTGGTAGTTTCTTTAGTAACTTACTAAGATGAAAGACAAAGTCAAGCAGCTTTTTTTTTTATTTAAAAAAATTAAATTCACAGTCTTTATATAAATAAATAAGAGCAAAAGTTTTATTTTAAAAAAATAGATTTTAAATATAATAGAGAAATAGATCTGACTAAGACAATGCCATTTCAGTTCTGCCAACTCACTAAGAATAAAAGTCTCTCAGTTCTGTTTATGGATAGACGTCGCTATAAAAAAACCTGTTTATAATTATTAACATTTAATAATAATTATAAATTAAGTCAGTAATATGAATCATTAAAAAAAAAACACAGAAGCTTCTGGGAATTGTGAAAAAAAACAATATCAAAGCCCTGTTAGTAAAATTCTAAAATTCAATCAATAAAAAGTTAATTGATTAATAAATTCCATCTACTAAATTCCATAAGATCCATTGAAAGTAAAAGAACAATTTATATGTTAGTTGAATTAAAAATAAATAAACACAAATATGCATGTGGCATACAAAGTGCATAGAATATTCGTTGTAATTTATAGTTTATAAACTGCTTGTTTTTTACGAGTTTGAGTTTGAGTTTGTTGTTGTGTGGCGCTTATTTCGATGCAATTCGATTGCGGTTCTATAGTTATTGTCTGTGTGCATTGTTATTGTTGTTGTTGTTATTGTCACTTTAGTGTGTCATTGCCATTGAGTTTGAGATTTCAATTGTGACTGCGGCTGTTTGGGTTTCCCGTGTCATGTTCAAATGCATTCCCATACTCGTACTCGTATTTGTACTTGTGTTTGTATTTGTATTTGTATTTGTATTCACATACGAGTACGAGTACCCAATCCCATCCGTAGTACCAAATTGCGCCAATTACGCCAAATCCGCTGCTCCCTCTAAAATGTTCATTGTTCACATCGTTGACTTTGTTGCTGTTGTTGCTGTGGATGATTACGATTGTTCATATGGCAGTCATATCAATTTACAATTTGCCCCCAATAACAACAACAATAGAGAAATAGTTAGTAGCTCAAACAGGAGCAGCCAACAATTCAAATTCAATTTGCGTATTATTTTGGAATATGTGACAAGCCGTTCGCTTTTAGCTGTCGTTTAAAACGCAGTTAGTTGGCAGCATGGAACAGTTATAACCTCCTCCTCCTCCAGCTCATCCTCCTCTGTTATGCACTGAGTAACCGGAGGAAGCAGTCCAGTAAATTGAGCGGACAATTGGAGGATGATTGGCGTCGATTTCAGTCGCATCGACCACAAAATATATTTACTTATACACAAAACTCGTAAATAAATGAACTATGTACATACATAGCAGTCGGGCTTCCCTAACTTCTCTAACTCGAAGTTTCTCTAACTCGAACAAAATCGAGTGGCAATAGCGTTTACTGAGCAAATTCCATACAATTCTACTTCCCTAACTCGAACTTCCTAACTCGAATTTCTCCCTAACTCGAACAAGAATATTGGCCCGTACTTCTGTAAGTCGAATTTTTCGGGAAAATCTCCAATAAATTTTGAATATTTTTTCTTTTCTGCTTTATGCTTTTGTTAACGGATCGTTTGGATATGTAATATTGACGTACATTAACATATGGTGATGTAATATGATAAAATATTGCATCAACAATTTTTTAGGCTTGTGAAATTGCTGGAAATTGGAAAGATGTTCGAAATGTACTTCTTTGTCAGCGCACCAACTCAAGAATATTTATCACGTGTATTCAAATTTTTATCTCTTTAAGAAATTTTTAAACTTATTTGTTAAGAAATTGAAAAGTGGAACAGTTTAAATTATATTAAAAAATGGAAAATTAATTATGTCATTTGATTCGGGAACGTCTTCTGGGTACAGCAAAAGAACGATAAAACCTATTTTTGTGAATATCGACAGGTCTTGAACAAGCTGAAATTTTTTTTGTTGAAAATAACAAGAAAAGTTTGCAATTTGAAATGTATTTATGAATGAATAAAATTGTAGTTTTATTTAAAAGACTAAAAAAAAATTCCCTAACTCGAAGTCTCCCTAACTCGAACTTTTTTCGTGGATAATGGTGATTCGAGTTAGGCAGTTCGACTATACGTGTATGCAATTGTTATCGCCATTCATTCAAGCTTCAATTTCCAGCGCGTGTCCATAATTCAAATGCTTTTTATAGCAATTTTTTCTATTCATTGCGGATTTTCATATTTTTATTTTTAGCTATATTTCAAGTGGCATTGGTTGATTAAAATATTTTTCATTGAAATTGCAGTTAATTTCGTTTTATTAGACTATGCTTTAAATAATTTGCTTTTAATAATTGAGCAGCAAGCTAGGCCAATAAATTTAAAATAATTACAATTATTTGATAAACATTTGTATCACAATAATTCCATCATAGCATGTGCATGTTTTCAAACACAAGGCTGACTATCAATTGAAGGTATATTTTTGATAATATTCTGATATCTGGCGTGTGGCCCAGAACATTTCCGCTTTCACTCTCTGGTAACGCGGCGTAAACGTTATAAATTGCCAACACGAGCAAGAAATAACAATAATAATAGGACAACCGAGCCCCCTTATCATTGACGGAAGCAACTTCAAAGCATTTGACACATTCCAAAAGCCAATTCATCAGGTCGACCTTGTTTATTACCTGAGCCCAGTTTAAGGCCCCGTTAAGCCATACAAACAGGCCCCAAAAATCTCACAAGCAATTTGACAAATTTGTTGCAATATTTCTATAACTTAAATGTCGAAAAATGCGCAGAATTAAAAAACGATAAGCAAACAAAAAAATGATTCGAATGGCAGGGGTGTGAGAGGGTGTTTGTAGGGTATGAGCGGGCATATACACGGGCTGCACGTATTTCCGCAATGGTTGCATTCTCTACCATAGATAAACAAATTAAGCACTTAGCACAAAAGCCAAGGCAAGTCAGAAAAACAACGGCAGCAGCAACAACAATAATAATAATAATAATATTAAGAAAAATCAGAGCAACAAAAGCTACAAGTGAAATGTTCAAATAAAGAAAGCACGACGACAAACTGGCAAGCACACGTAAGAAATCAACAATAATAACAAAGTATGTATGGCAAGAAAAGCGATACGAAGTGCGAAAAGGCGAAGAGGAAATTGTCACAATGTTGCAGAAAAAACACGTGCCGCTGATTAGTCAACAGAAAAACAAACGACACACGACAGAAGATAGGGGAAAGCAACAAGACGCTATGCTGGCGATGTACACTGAGCGAAATACAAAGCCCAAATTGAAAGAAAAAATATATATAAAAATTAAAAAAATAATGATCTGAAACACATTTCATAAAGTATACAAATGACTCAATTAATGTAAATAAAATAATTTAATAATATTAAGAATGATTAGAAACTCTTTTTATAAATAAAAATAAAAAATAAGTTTAAATACATCCTTTTTGAGAGCGTACAGATCATCTTAAAAACTTCTATGCTAACTATGCAATTCTGCTGAAGTGCAACTTTCTGTAAATAAGTCATAAAAAAATACTGCATAGTAGTTAATTCAAAATAATTATGTTTATAGCAATTACATATATTTGATTCCTAAGCATACATTTCTTGCGGTCTACGCGTGTCAGTAATAACGTTGAATATATACATATGTATGTACTTATGTTTGTGTATCTTTTACCCCATTCGCCCACTTTTATTGCGAGCGCATCATAAAAATTATTTAACGCTATCGCACATTTGTCATGCTGTGTTGACTCTTTCCTTCTTTTGTCTCCCGGTCTCTCAGTCGCTCTGTCATTTGTTCTTCTTTCTTTTTGCGTGCCTGCGCTTTTGTTTTTATGATTATTAAATTTCCTCAAAAATTCTGAACTGACGTAATAATACATGCGGAGATATAAAAAAAACAAACGCACATAAACATAACAAACATGACTTAGTATACATATGTATCTGAGATGTTTGGGAATAAATGAATGAAAAGACAGGGAAAGACAACAAGGAGATGATTTGATTAGGCTCCAAGTTCATTAAGATATGACAATATTTTATGAGTATGGTCTCAGATTTGGGGTTAATTAACGCAAGAACTGATTGCCCTCAGACTCAAATCTAAAAAGATTCTGCAATGGAAAGAGGATTAAATGAACAAAGATAATTCGCAGAGGAATTCCCCAAAAGACAGCAACTAAAGCTTCTCTTATCAGGAAGTATAAAAATACAATACGGTTTCCCTTTCAATTGCTCTATATCAGTCACAGATTTCATCATCTATTCATAATAATCTATGACCTCAAATGGAAATTCTCATCCACATTCTCGTACAGTGCTCTACATAGAAACTAACTAAGCAAACTTTCTGTTTTGATCAATCACATCTATTAAATTGGGCACGTGTTTTCCGGGTGACATTCAAATTGAACGCCATCTTTGTCCACGCGTCGTAAACAGAAACTGATATTATTGCGAACTTGAATATGAATTCGAGTTCAAGTACTCGCATGCATGGCAAACATCTGGTTATCAGTTATCTGGTTTGGTTTGCTGTTTTTTTAGTCGCATGTGTAGAAAACATTTTCGCTGTATTTCGCTGATAAAATACCTGAGTTATCAAGTACGAACGTACTATTTCTGTCGATTCTCCATCAAAGCTAACACGCCAACTGACGTCATTTGTCAATTGGGGGACCAAAGTCAACACTGAGAAGAGATTTCTGAAGAATTATAAAAACACAAACAAAAACAAAGCTCAGTTTTTACAAGAGGAAAAGAGAGAGGTAGAAAGATTTTTTAAAAAAAGAAGGCCCAAAGGCAATTGACTGACAGCTTCTCTGGCTTTGACTTTGACTTAGACTGCGGATCGTGCACATTTTGTCAATATTTGCCTGGGGTCAATAGAATTTTTATTTGCGGCACGTGGCCGACGAAATGAGCAAAGGAGAAGAGCGAATTAAACAATAACTGAGCGTCCAAAAGAGAATGCGAAAGAATCGCAAAGACAACAATAACAATGACAATAAAAACAACAACAGCAAGTGCGTTCAAAACAAATGGCAAACTATTAACGCGTTTGTTTACACGCTACAACAACAACATCAATGAGCCAAGTTTAAACGAGTCTCATAAATTTGCAGAAAACAATAAAAATGAAAACAATAAGACACAAGAGCGGAACTGAATGAAAGCACACACAGAAAAAAGGGTAAATGATGAGAGCAGAGGATGGATAATAAAGCTCATGCAAATTACGCATACGCAACGTTAGCCGGACATAAAAATCTCAGTAAAGATTCAATTCAATTCATTGAACCTAATTGAAAATAAACTGTTGCTGATAACCTCAAGTTAATTCATTCATAAAAAGTTTTGTTATCTTTCAGCAAGCTTTTGCCAGATGGATGTTACGTATACGCACTGTGATTCCAATAAATCCCAAGGAAACTAAATTTGATAAGAATTACTCGATTTAAATAAAATATATTTAGCTTAATTTAATTGAAAATTTTGAATTAATGAACATCAAAATTCACTTTCATCTATTAGCAGAAATTACAAATAACAAATAATAATAATTTAATTATGATATAATTAAGTATCGTCAAGTAATGTTAGTCGATTGTGAAAAACAACTTCGATTATGCAATATAGAAAACAATAATTAATTTGACTTCAGCCTAAAGTCACGATGATTGCACAATTTTAAAAGAATGCAAAATTTGCAGAAAAACATACAATATATACAATATGTTGGTTTCCCGAGACTTTGGAGAAACATTCACCCGTCTAAGTGCAGACAGACAATGTGTAAAAGTCAGCAAATAAATCAACAACCTGCACACGCGCTACATCTAGACACCACCCCCCAAACCCCACCACGGTACCCCTTCAGCCACCCTCACTATATACTGAAACCATTGCCAGAATACGATATGCCAAATACCGACGGGGCGACGGCCTCCGCAGTTATTACGAGAATAACATGGAATTCGCATAAACAAGATCCCACACAACGCCACAACACACAACGAGAGAGGGAGAAAGAGAGAGAGAGGAACAAGTTTTGGGTGAAAGTGAGCCATGCAACGGCTAAAGGAGGACAAAACGGAAGGCTAAAATTGGTGCGAAAATGCGATCAGATAGATACAAATCTATCTACAAAATCTACAAGTACGAGTACACAGAAAAAAAATAAATGCGTCTAAAATAAAATTTTCAAAAATAAAATAAGTATTTTTAGCTTTTGAAACCGTTTGGGTATATTTGGGCTATATTTAGATAAAAAACATTATCTTACTTTAGCTATCATCCTGCTTAATAGCAACAAGATCAGACAATTAGGACGGTAGTAATGGCTCATTTAAGGCTATCAAGTAGGTTATGCGTCTAAAAGTATGCAACAATTTGTATTTGCCATTATAAATGCTTGCATTAAATAAGTAACGGGTATCCTATAGTCGAAAAAGGCCTTTCCCAAATGTTTTTTTTCTGTGTACGTTCTGTCTATGCGCCGTCTCGTCTTGGATATATAGTATACTGTGATTTTATCTGTGATTTGTTGGATCTGTTGGTCAGCTCAAGTTGCTCAAGTTGCTCACGTTGGGCACGTTGACGTCTTGCATATGGCGATCAAAGGCTGCGCGTGCGGTCAAAAATGGAGCAGACACCCCCTGAGTGAACAGTTGGACAGACGGGACAGTCAGACAGTCGGACAGTTGGATGGCATTCGATGTGGGGGCGTGCATCTCGTTGTGGCGTGTGCATCTATTTCTTAGCCAACAACAAGCTGATGTTTACATTCAGAGCAAAGATAAACACACACTGTATGCGGAATGGGGATGTCGACAGCTATAACCTAGACCAGAGGGGCACAAATTCAAAAGGGGGGCTGTGGGACAGACAGAGCCAACAATGTATTCACATTCACAAGTGGTTTTTCTTTTGCCGCGTCGGCACTTTCTATTGATCAGCGTCATGTGAAACTCAATATGGGTACACAGAGCCCCTGAAAGGGAGAGAGGGAGACGGAGATTGAGGATCGTCGATTGTATTGTGTGCGTACCACATGACGTATGAGTGATAATACGTATTGCCTTGAAATTCCAAATGAAACACGCATGAATAATATGACGCTCAATTGTGGGCACGTGTTAAACAATTTTCAAACAAAATTGAGAACATGCCCAAATTGTGCGCATTTCAATTTCCGAATTCCCCCGGTATTAATCTGAACAAGATTACTTTCAGTTCAACTGATATACTATATAATCACGCTTAATTGATTAATCGCTCGTGCTGCTCAAATTTCTTGTACTTTTGGAAAGAAACATATTTTGTATTTTCGCAAAAATAGTATTTTTCTGTGTTCAATCATCAGCATTGATCTCTAAAACAGCAGCAAGTTCAGCTATTGCATTACATTTTGGCCCAAAAATAAGTTTTTCGCGTTTTTGGGTTCATAAATAGCACAAATGCAGCCACAATCTTTGTACAAATCCCTGTGTGCGATTTAATGCCACACGTTTCCCAGAAAACGCATAAAATACGAAAATTTAGCAACACAATTTTGTTTATTTGTTTGCCCCACCGAAAATGCAATAAAAGCCCCACACACAAAACCCACATACATTGAGACAAACAAATATTGAAAATATCAATAAGTGAAAAGATTCTCATACTGTGAATATTCTAGTTATAGAAACCATAAAAATACAAACAAAAAGTTTAACAAAAGTTACACTTTTAAGACTTATCTATATCAATCAATTTTCAGAGCCTCTAATTAGTTTTAATAAATTAAAAATCCATTAAATATATTTACATGTAGATTTATTCAAGAAAAAATTTAAAAACAATTTGCAAATTATTTGAAAGATAAAGAAATCTTTCTGCTATATATATTTTATCCATTAACTTGTGGCAGAGAGTCTTTGGTTTTCTGATAATGGCTTCTTCTAATGCTCAATTGACTGTAAATAAAAATGTAATATTATAATTAAAGTTAAATAAAATAGAAAAATTAATATAGTTAATAATATAATAATTTCTGTTCATTCCCTGTAGAGTGTCAGCATCTCGCGCTGCAAAAATAAAGCAGTAAGAAGCGCAAATTATTTATGTTAATAGAATAAAACGCGAAAGCACAATTTCTCAATTTTACAATTCGCTAACCATGAGCTTCGATGGCGCTCACGTGCGATCACTTGACCATGTTCCCCTCATGTGCCCCCCCTTTAAACAAATCAGCCATCAGTCATCAGTCGAGTTGAGTTGAGTTGAGTTGAGTAGAGTTAAGTCGACTTGAGTCAAGTCGAATGAGCCAACAAGCCAGTCAGGTGGTGGCAGCCAGAGTCACCCACATTTGAAGTCGCAAGGTCCCGAGACACTGAACACTTGGATACGAAAGCTAACAATAAGTTGTGCAAATATGTCATGATGATAATGATGGATGTGTAGTACACGCCCACGTCTGGGTTGGGGTTTGGGTCTGGGTCTATGCCCCGGTAAATCCTCGTATCTAATATGCAGATAGATATAATAGAACGTCACGTAATAATCACGAGCTAAGCGATTGCGAACAACAAAACCAAAACACTCAAAATGTGTGCAATTATTTCCAATTTTACGTTTACTTATACATATACCCTGTGTAAGAATAAATTTTGTCTTAACGAACTTTGTCAATTTATATATATTTTAAGAAAAGAATAATGCACAAAAGTAAAATTAATTTTATCTAGTATAAACTATAAATTGGAATCATAACAGTCCTATGATTAGGTTAGTTATAGGGTATCTATTCTGCAAGCACTCTGTTTTGGGTTAGTTTACGACTTTTTCTTTCAAGAGTATCATGAAAAATTTAGTGAATATATCGTTGGTTTTGTTGTTGTCTATCTATTAGCAGCAAACTAATTAAAAGAGGGTGACAAAACTAAACTGAAATTTCACAACAAAGCGAAAAATATTTGTCGGCAGCAAATCAAAGTTGATTATCAGCAATCAGCAAATAAAAATGTATTAATTTCGAATTCATTACGTGTGTTGCTGTTATTATTATTATTGTTGTGGTTATTGTTGTTGTTTTTGTCGTTATGTCTATCTTTAAGTGAAATAAAAAATTCTGCGCGTTAAACGCGTGCCCGAATCACGCACTCAACAACAACAACACAAATCAAGAAACGGGAACAAAGTCTCTGGGATTTTCACCTGAAATTGAGGCACGACAAAGCGCATGATCAACGGCATTGAAAGAGGGCATTGATGGGACTGTTGGAGGTTGAGGGTTGTTTCTGAGACTCAGAATGAGTCGGAGACACAAGTCTCATGGCTTAATGGCCGACACACGCCAGTTAAACTACACATAAAGAGCTAGATTAAAAAGTTTCTTCACCTCATCGTTGAAATGAAAAGTTCTCAAAAATTCTCGCAGTCATCGTTAGTTTGTTACTGCGAGTCAGCGTTAATTGCCATTTCAACTATATAATTTCATTATCGCCAGTCCACTAAGGGTTTTTTTTATTGTTTAATTATAAACAAAAACAGAGCACGAATTGGAAAAGAGAAGTTATCTTGAAATTTTGGAAAAACCCCTGCTGCCAAAAATCTGAGTTAAAACTCACGCTCTCGCACATTAACGAAGTCTATCTCAATGTCAACAAAAGTCCGAAGTGCCAAAAAAAAAATAATAATAATATGGAAAAAAAAATCCAAAATGCCAGCTAAATGATAAGGGCCCGATAAGGAGGCGCGGCCGGCAGAAAGTGCAAAATATAAACAAAAAATACAAAGTAAAGTTGCCATTGTTGTTTTTGTTGCTATTTTGCTATTGTTATTATTTAGCGCGTGGCCGTGCAACAGGTGAGCAATTGAACTCTTCAAGGGAATGAAACAATTTCAATTTACAGTCATGCCCAATCGTCAGCTCACATGACGCTATCTCACACACACACACAGACAGAATTCTACAGGCACGTGTAGAAATTTATGACTACTGATATAAATGTTTAGCAATATTTTGACAGTAATTCGTTCATTTTTAATTTCCATTTCTTTCTGTATTTATTTATATTTTTAGATTGGGGAAAAAAACAAAAAAAAAACAAAATAATAATGATTTGATTTCTTACATTTCCGTTCTGGGGATTATTTAATGAATTAATTATTCGATTGTGCTAATCTTATTGGGTTGCACCTGCAAACCGTTTTGCATATTTGTTATTTGTTTATTATTGCTATTCTTGTTTTTGTATTTTTTGCCATTGTACTCGAATTAGATAAGTCCAAGGTCAATCTGATAAACGCGTGTTGAATGAGGCTGCACAAGGTGCAAGGAGTGAATGAATTGAAATGTTATCAAATAAAAGTATTTATAAATTGAATGCGGTATTAATGAATGAATAATAAACAAATGCAGTACGATTATGGTATATTATAATATTTCAATAATATTCAGCAGAGTTACTGATAACAAAAGTGATCTTTGATTGGGAATGAATACATTTGATGAGTTGATGAATGGAATCAAGACTTAGATAGTCGCAACTTGTTGATTTTTTCTCACAAACATTTCAGGCAGCTGGTTCATCTATCTATTTATCTATGTTGACTACTTGACAGTTCACTTGCACCTGGCAATCAATCAACGAATCCATTATCAAGCTTAGTTTTGTTCCCGTTTTCTCTCTATCTCTCTCCCTCTCTATCTCACACTGTTTCTCATTCGCTGTCTCCATTAGCTATTTTTGACCCTACTCGAAACTCTTCTAAATTGTGCTGCTGTTTGTTGTTTATGTTATTAACACAACAAACAACCACTTAGCTTCGTAAATCTGTCCGAGCCATTTGGCTTTGGGGTCTAAAAATAAACATCAAAGAATTGAGCGACGATTTCGTTTCGTTTCGGTTATGGCCAAAAATAAATATTGAAAAACTATTTTTAATGCCCGAATCGGCCAGAATCGGTCAATTGCACAAATTGAAGTACGCATCATGTTAATTGTTAATTGCCGACTCGGCATCCCAACATCTCGGAATGTTTCTCGTCTTGAACTGCCCGATGAGGTTCACTTCGACTTCGACTCGGTCTGGAAATTTGGAATTTAATTGCTGGATTGGCACTGAGGGGGCTTGGTTGGAGGCACAGCTAATGGCCAGTTTATGTTCGGACAGCAATCGAGCTGTGATTTATTTTTGGCATACGAGCATGTTGAATGTACGCATAAGTGTGCTGAAAGGTTTATTTTTAGTTGACAGCACGAATTGCATTTAATTATGAAATATACAATAAAATTACATTTTACAATTTACTCATACAATTGGCGTTAATAACCATAACAATTTGCAGTACAAGGCATGTTGTTGCAGCTCATAAATCAGGCGAACTCGCAAAAGTATCTGACAGATACAAATGGCATATGGTCGACAGCGACGAAAACGCAACGCAACGTTTACGTTCATTTACACTTCATCAATTGCGTAGTTTACAGCCACACACAAATATTAACAACAACAACAACAACTTAAACAGAGGGCAACAACTTCAACAACTACGCAATGAAAATGCCAGTTTAATCAGGGAAAAATACATAGCGCCATTTCCCAGAGCCAACTTGAATTCGTTTCGTTCGCTGATCAGAAAGTCATTACGCAGTTTCATTTCGTCTGTCTATAAATAGCCCTGAAAAATGAAAACTAACGCGTAATTGAAACGTCGCATACATGTTGCTCAAAATAGAATTAATAATCATGATAAGTACAAGATTACGATGGTAATCTATTCAATGTTACATAAATTTAGTTCGAAAAATAATAAACAAAACAAAATCGAAACCAAAACAAAAAAATATATTTGAAATAATGTTTTTTGCATAATTTATTTCTTAACTTCAATTTGTTATCGAATTTTTTATTCGAATTATTTAAATTTTGTAGAATACGGTATATCGTTTTAAAGAGTTTCTTTAAAAACATTCTTTAAATTTAGATTTCATTAATAAACTTTTGTATCAGTAGAAATAATTTTCTGATTGCAACTTATCAACTCATTTCGATTATTATATACAATTGGCAATTAATTTGTTTAATAAATTCTAATTTTAGCATAATCAATATCTAGACAATTATCAACGACAAAAATAATAAATAAAAGTATATAGATATTGCCAATATACACTCATCAATCCAATTATTATTCGATGACAGCTTAGTATAGACAATGTCTGATAGTAATCAATATACTAAAAGTAAGTGAAACTGGTAATAAAATTATATAGAGCATCAATTAAAAAGTGAGGTAAGTTGTACTTTTATATATTATATAATTGTTTCTGTGTTATTTTTATTTTTGTCCCAGGCAAAGCAAAGTCCATTCAATCAAATGAGTTTGTAAGTGATTGTGACTTAAATTAAGTAAACAACAACTCAATTTGAGCTCAATTCCCTCGCTTAGTTGCATCAGAAACTTAAATCAGAATCAGAATCTTCCTGATGAATGCAAATGTTTACGATTTGCCGCGTAAATTGAATTTGCTTTGGCTTTGGTTTTGATTGTGGATTTTAGCCAGTTAAATATACAAACATATTTTGGAACTCTGTCTTAGCTCTCTGTCCCTCCCTCTCAATTTGTCTTGATGTTACTGATAGAATGTGCAATAATTTCATTTGTTTATTTGCCCCTTGGTCAGTTGGATGCTCGTCTCGTCTTATTCTCATCTCATTCTCGTCTCATTCTCGTCTCGTTTCGGATCGTCTCGTGTCGCTTCGTCTGTATATTCAAGTCATTATCTTGGCAATTAGTTGTACGTTAATTAGCCGCATGCCAATATTTGCATTGTTCTTGTGTTTAGTTTAATTACAACAATAATTTGGTGGCTCCCCAATTGCGACTTACTTGTTTTGTAGATTATGAAAGCAGCTCCTACCGACGACGAGTACATCCAATTCATCTATCCCCAACACGCAATTCGCATTCATAATGCGCATTTGCCATTCAGTTGCGTTGAGTTCAGTTCAATTGAGGCGCCACAAGATTAGACAAAAGCTAATGGCAATGCATATGGCTTGATATATGTACATATAAGTACTTATGTATGTACATATATAGCTTTATACCTGATGAGTCTGAAAGTCGAAATGGGTCATTAGATAAGGTGCAGCGCCACTCGTATTCGTATTCGCATTCGCATTCGCATTCATATGCGTATTCACGTGAGCGCATTTTGTGAATGATTTACGAGTGACAGCGCGAATATCTTATGATGGCCCAGGCTAATGTCCCTAGCGTGGTCTTGCCAATTGCGCGATATCAGTTAGCACAAGTTACGAGTACGAGTTGCAATTTGTAGCCCACATTATAACTATGGAAATTTCAGCTAGTGCACAGGAAGCACCCATAAATCAGTAGCTGCAATTACGAGTACGAGTACGAGTACCACACACACACAATATGCAACATTGTAACGTCGCGACGGCGGTCTTAACTTAAATCTTGGCAGTCAATCAGTTTTAATGGCCGCCACTGGTATTACACCTTTGATTCGACGCGTAACTTGACCATATCTCTGGCACCTGTAAATATACCTGCAATTGCAATTTGAAATGTTGATAAACATAAACTCGTCGTAAGACCAACAAACGCCCAAGTTTATGTTTATAAACGAGTAAACAGTTGGTGAATTCCTAGAACTCATACTGAACTTATCAGCGAATGCGAGTCAGCGATTAAATTGGCAATTACGAGTACTGAAAGCTATATCGCCACATCGGCACCTCGCACGTGACCAGTTTCAAGTTCAGCGCCGCATAATTTCAACGCCAAGTCTTATAAAAGTCTAAGGAATGACGGACGCACCTTCCATGGCCAATGATATTCTTATCTAACTCAAATTCAGTCTATCTCTGTCCTTCTCCCTCTCTCTCTCTGTCTTTCTTTGTCTATGTCCACGAGGCACAAGCATATGTTATGTACGTCCAGACAAGTTTAGAGACAGGTGACATTTGGATTAAAGAATTAAAGAATGAACTCAACTGAAATGTTGCTTGTGTCAAGGCCAGAGATTCATCTGTGCCAAGGCAATTTTTACTTACTTATACTTATAAAAATGTCACGTAAAGGATAATTTCATAACGATTATAAAAATACGAAAAAACAAAACAATTAAGAAATTCATAACTTCTGGGAGTCCTTGACAATGATGAGTTCATCTTTAGGTAATTCGAGTTATTTGCTACGTTGTACAACGTAATAACGTAATAATGAACAATCATCAAATTCGCGTTCAGTACTTATATACCTGTATTTATATACCTTTTCGGAAATGTAATGCAATAAATTTTAGATGTTTAATATAGTAAATAAATAAAAATATCCTGCAAATCATCTCTCAGCCAGATCAATAACATCGACATATCTGAAGAGCATTAAAGTATCTCTCAATTCTAAGAACTTTCTACGAAATTTCCCAGAAGATAGCTGAATTATCACCTACAATCTGCTGAGCTATTGTCAAAATAAGAGCTCCTCATCAGAACTCTGCGGAATCCACACGGAAGATATGAACGGAAAAAAGAAACCCCCGCAGTGTAAACAATCAATCGAATGAATGTGCAAAAAAAAAGAAATAAAATATATTCAATTGCCATATTTCACAATTATTGTGTGTGTGCTTTCAGTTTTGCCGTAGTTTTTATTGATCACTTGATTTATGTGGAAATTCGGTTGATATTTTTAACAAATGCTGATGAATTTTCTATTTCGGGTTTCAGCAACGGCAACGGCAGCGATTGGCATCAGCATTGGCGGCGACGTCGATTGTTTTTAACTGTTTAGCGGTTTGTGTGGGAAGCGTTTCATAAAGCGGCATTAAATGGTATTAAAGCTGCCAAACGATTTGTTGTTGTTGTGTCCATTGAAGTGTTGCCGCTTTTAATGGTACGTGCGGCCCGTGATGAGACTTTCTACAGCCCCGAAAATGCAATATTTACCTGTGACTTAGACACATGACATTTGGAGCATTTTGAGCGGAAATGCCTCAAGTAGACGCCACCAAAATGTCGTCGTCGTCGTCGCCGCCGCCAACGTTGCTTTCCAATTAACGACCACCTGCACCCTGTGCCCCGCCTCCGGCACCAGCACCTGCGCCGGCACCCATGCTCATACCAGCACCAGCTCCACCTTGCGCCTCGCCACCACCAGCTCCCTCACCTTCGGCTCCAGCTCCGGCGCCGGCTGAGGCGCCCATCCCAATGCCTCCTTGGGCACCACCTCCAACGTCACCAGGCACAGGCTGCGCCTGCGTGGTGCACTGGAAAAAAAGATATACAAATTAGGGATCAAAATAGTAACCATTAATCATTATTAACCGACTGAAATTGGTAACCGAAACTTAAATCGTAACCGAGACAAAATATTTCCTATTATACTTAAAGAGAAAAGCCGTGATCATTCAAACTGAAATAACCGTTTAGTAACCGATTTATGCACAACGGTAAGTTTCGATTTAATCATGCATTAAATTAAATATCGCTGTTAATGTGTAATCGCCGTTTTTAAAACTCAATTTGAATGTTTATACTTAATTTGAATATAAATACAATTGAATGAAACAATTTTGAAAAAATTTTGAAATCAACTAATTTTTGTTTATATATTATATTATATAAACATAAAAATCACAAATTTAATTGTTTTTTGTGAATCGGTATTTTGAGACCGAAACAAACAAGTACCCGCTAGCCGTTACGAAATACAAAACCGACTTCGAAAGATTTTCCGTCACTTATGTATAGCCGAAAACCAAAATTTGAACTTAACCGAAACCGTAACAGACACCGATATTTGTTTCGTTTCTGTTTGATACCCTGATATATGAATAAATTTAGTCGTTCAAGGACTCTGACTTACCAGGAGCAGCAAAAGCATTGCGCAAGTCAAAAACATGAATGAAACTTTCATTGTACAGCGAACAGAATCCGACAGCAATGCGAGCAAACAAATGATACCAATAAGGAATCCACCTAGCATTATATAGTAAATATCTGGCCAGTTTGGCCTTGTAAGATGTCGATCTAACAAATTTCGGAACTACAATGTTGCTATGTTCCCATGTAAAATCTGAGTAATTAGTGCTCCCAATTAAATGCAAGCGAACTGAATAACATTTCCAGGTGCGATATCATCGTGAGTCGTGAGTTTTAAGTCGCTAGCATCATTTGCTCAGCTCGTGCACAAATATGTTAATACTATTATACTATTGTTTTGTTTTTGTTGGGCTTAATGTTATTTATTTGTTGACAATCACTTAATTGGCGCCTGCTCGACGATTGCATGTTTGGCGAGTCTATTAATAAGTTAATATACGTTGTAAGTCAGTCAGCCCGATCCCAAGTCCATATGTCAATCTAGCACTGCTGATCGATTTTGATATTGTTGTTGTTCTTCTCAAATTATTTAATAATATTAAACAATTCAATAGAGCAAATGTGCAAATACCCTGCACTTCTGAATGTGATTTCACAACTTAATCCAATTTTAGCAAGCCCTATTCAGCACTTACATTCATACAAGGTATATTTAAAAGTAAATATAACTTCCTTCTCACTTGTTAATTTTTCGCATTTTGCAAGTCAGCATTACGTATACGCCACATAAACTTGTAGATTGTAATTCAGTTGTTTAGTTATCAGCCGCAAAAACAATTGCAAATATTAGAGCGACACAACATCAGTAGTAGTTTGTTAATTATCTTTATACACATTCCATTAAGTATTTATTGAGTTTTAATTTCATGGGCAATAATTACACATTAACACATCCGAGCATAAATAAATAAAAATACAAATACAAAAGACAGCATGAAATATTTATTTAATTTACACAGCAGCTGCAATTATATTTTGCCTTGATGTTCAGTCCGATACGCTTAATTTATATATATGTATGTTTAATATTAGAGTGCGATAGATACGAGTAAAATTTTCGACAATCAGCAATTATAGGGCTTTAATTGAAAAACATGAGAAATCAGTTGTTAATTTGACATTGAAATTATCAATTTTTGATGCACAATTATTAAATATCTATAGGCAATCAAATGCCATGTTAATCTGCACAATAAACCCATGGGAATGAGCAGTCTATTAGCAGTATTTATTACAGCATTTGTAACAAGCCCAATTATTACTAGATAACATGACTTTGAAAATAACGATAACAAGCTTGTAAACTCAGCATCTTGATAGATAATTGGCATAAATACCAGCTAAAATATTTATCTCGGAAGCCACTTGACTTAAGAATCATATCAACAAACTGTAAAGATGCAATTGTATACAACTACATATATACATATGTACATGTATAAGCCTTGGACTCGACACAAACAAAACTAATTCAATAACAATAACAACGCAAGGACGCCACTCTCTCTCTCTACATTCGAATCCTCTCCTTCTATTACACACTTTAACATATGCATTTAAATTGAGCATTTTCTGTGAATACTAAACCATACTAAGAATACATTTTAGAGTCAAAAATAAATGTTCATATTTTTATCTAACATAACTTTCGTAACAATTACTATACATATAAATAAATAAAAATAATTAATAATAAATATTTAAATACACCATTAATTTTTTAAAAATTCCTTATACTTATTTGTAAAAAAGGTTTTCCAAGTGCAATGATTTAAAAAATAATATAAAAAAATTGTACATTATGTCAAATTAATATTTTACAAACATCGAAACTTTTTACATAATTTATAATAAAATTATAGTGCTTCTTGGAAGTGTATAAAGGCAAGGCATAAACTAAGACACTGTGGATTAATCGATGATCAGCTAGTCAGTCATCAGTTTTAATTAAAATAATTGAGTTAGTGCAGCTGTAGTCACTGTAGGAGCATCATTTAGTAAAATTCATTGGGAAACAACAACAAAACAAAACAATTGCATTAAACAATTGTGCATACAACACATTCGAGCATATACAAATGTATACATATATGTTGTACATATGTAAAATGATATAAAATTCAATGATATTTGAAGTTAATTTGTTTATTTACATTGTGCAGCGACTGGCGACTGTAATTGTTGTTGTTGTTGTCGTTCTTGTGTTGTCTTGTTGCTTCTGTAATCGCTGGCAATCATTAAAATTTAAACAAATAAATAAAATTAGCCGCATGCCAATTTGGCAAATGCAGCTGCCAATGTTTTTCACATAGGAAAACCGCCAACTCAATTCCAATTCCTTTGCCTCCACTCACATTATATTTTATTTTTTCTCTATTGTGTATTATATTGTATTTGATTTGATTGTATTTATATTGTGGTTGGTGTTATTACTTATTTGTTTTTCGAGTATTTTGCCTCTTTTTTTATCTATGGGTGGCCACAATAATGACAGTAATCGGCGATTATCACGTAGCCTCCAGCCCAATACCAAAAACACACAGCAAATCACAGCCAAACTCATCGTGACAGGCCCATAAACAAGAGAGGCGAAACTAAAAAACAATTCAGGCAGCAAAGCTCATTAAAAATTAAATCAAAATTAAATGTTTATCAAATGCAATAAAAATCATTGCGCGTGTAATTTTAATACTCTGTAAACAGCAAATTGATTTAAGAGGTACGTTTGATATGAGATGGGTAGTTTTTGATCTTATAAAATTAAACCAAGAATGTAACTAGAGTTTTGTTTTTATCATAACAATGTTTCCTATGATAGTTTTCCCTTTAAGCATAAAATCGTTGTACATTTTGATAATACAAGTAGAATAAGTATTTCTTATTTTTAGAGGGTATTTTCCTATCTGGATCATAATTATACTTGTTGGATTTACTTTCCTACTCTACGCGGGCCATCCAATAAACAAATTGATTGCACATTGAAAGTGGAACTGTGGCTATTAGAGATGAGGAAGTCCATATATGAGATGCGAAAATGGCCCATAACTGTGGCCAAGTGCGAGTGCGGTTTTATAGTTTTGTTTGTGACATTAACACAGCTTAAATATCATATTTAATATATATTTTAATATACAAACTTTCTAATTGAAATTCCACACACATTTCTTTATACAATAATTATATTATAAATATAATTATTTTTGAATATTCGACTTGAATAGCAGTTTTAATTGAATTTTATGCTGCCGTTTCACTTGCGTATATCAATTTGATGTCTGTCGATTAGTAAAGCGTTGCCACTGCGGATATCTCAAATGTAGCAGTTAAATTTTAATGTAATTGAATTCGGTCAGCTCGTTTGCATTCGCATCCCAATCCCAATCCAAATGCGCATCAGCAGCCTCAATCCTCAAACCATACGCCGCTGTCTGTGGCAAATTCCACAATCCTTTTGTTTGTACGCTTATATTATATAGACAGATGTCTGTTTGTGCGTGTCCTTCACAGTGCCCACAGGGATAAGCGGGTCAACGAACAGGCAGAAGTAAAGAGGGACAGAAAGTGTGTGTGTGGTAAACCGGGGGAGGATCATGCACTCACAGGATAATTGAATATGACGATGATAATTTCATTTTACGCTGAATAAACACAAACTGCACATTTCGATACAACACTCGCAACACACACACACAGCCTTCGGCCTGCCCCGCCCACTTGCGCCCACTTCTTTTGCCTTGACTGTGGCAATTAAAGCGCCCACGAGAAGGACTGAAACACAAGTAAGCGATACAACCGCCCAGTTGGCTATACTTTAAGTAAAAGTAAGAGTAGGAGTTGGAGTAGGAATATATACTTGTATATAGGTTGAGGTTGAGCCAAGTTAATTATCCAACAGGACGACGTTGGCTAATGACCTTCAGTCAGCTGCTCCCCACTGCCCAAAACTTAATTCCCTACATACCCTGTATGCTTCGTTATCATAAAGTAGTTGAAAAGGGTTTAATAAAGCTGCGTGAATGTTGGCCAAAAAGGTAAATAAATAGTTAAGCCAGCAGGATAAGCATTTGATTGTCTAAAAATTTTTGTAATATTTTCCACCAATTACAAATAATTATATTCAAGAGAATTTCTTAGGACATAGCTTTAAGCTTTGTTTAAATGCTTTTTTATACAAGTTGACCTGTATGCTGTTAAAATTTCATTAAGTCTGAATTACGTTTATTAAAGAAATTTGAGTATCTATTGACAGTTAAGAAAGGATATCCTTTAGTCGATTTCAATCGCCATCCTTACTTTCAGAGTAAATATACTTGCATAAATCATACGAATCGATTGCAACTTATCGACTCTGGACCGGAATCCCCACGCAAAGTCCCCCAGCTAAGCAAAGTATTATATGTAACTTCCACTTGATGTAGTCGTCGTCATTGTTGTTTTATTAGTCACAATTTGCGTTTTATGCGAATTCGTCGTAATTATTTACAACAAAGTTCGGACAAAGACGGACGCCAATTTCACGACTTCACAAGGGGGGTCCAAGAGGCGGAAGGGAAGACCTTTAATTTCAACAGGCGGCGCTTTGAATACCAACCACGAATATCCCAAGCTTACCAAGTATACCTATGTCAACAACAACAGCAACGATGACGATGACAACTGGCAGTACCAGGGCCGTAGACGGTGCCGTTTCCAGTGCCATTGCCAGTGCCAGTGCCAGTGCCTGGTATCGGTATCTGTATCTGTGTATCTGTATCTGTGGGATTGTTGTCGCGAATTGTTGTGACTGTGACTGTTGTCGTCTGAGCGCCTTATCGGCGGCGCCTCCAGAAAAATATGTCACACGTACGCGTCAAATTTTCTCAGAAAAATAATAAAGCCAGCCACAACACAACAGCACAGCAAAAAATAACAAACCGCAAAATAAATACTTCGTACTTCTGCCTGATATGGAATACTGCAATGCTCTGCACTTTAAAAATGCCATATGAGATATGGAAACCCCCCTTTGAAAAGTAAAACCAAACATTGATTAGCTTCCATGTAATAAGATTATAAATAATTGCTAATTCTTAGTTCTATTTAAAAATAAACACTTGCTTACATAATAATTTTTTATGATAACTATAAATATGTTAAATTTTATATTTCATAGTCTTGACACTCTTTCAGTACCATATTCTATTAACTTTATTAACCAAATTTAATATCTTTAAATAGAAAAGAATAATAAACTTCAATAATTAAGCTATTTCATCAGTAAGTGTAAAAAAATATATATATCTCCATCAATTATATCATTTGCAGATGTAATGTAAAATATTTGTCAAATATATTTAGCATACGTTCTTAAATCATCATAGATTAGATCTCAGCCCTGACCAGGGCCAAAAGCAAAGTCGAGCTGTTTCAGTTTATTGTTGAATTTTGTCAAGTCAACGATATTGACGCCACAAATTCCGCATAATTATTTGCACTTTGATCGTTCGTTTATTTATACTGTTTGCATTTCGATGGCGCTGCGAATTCCACGTACCAATTGCCACCAAAGCACACTAACATTTTGCTAGAAGAATTAACGACCAGTACCGCCAACTTGACGTTACATAAACTCCGTGACCCGACAACCAAAAAAGAAAAAAAAAACAAAAAAGGGACAAATAAATAAAAAAAAAATGAATAAAATGCTGAAACAAAAGTAAACTACATAAATCCACTTCAGCCATAATTCTGGGTTCAATTGCATAAGTCGTCGGTCAGTCGGTCACAATGTGAATAAAGCGGGTCGCTCTCTCTCCAACCTCCACCTTCTCCTCCTCCTTCTCCTGCACATTTGGACGTCTGGACGTCTCGCTGTCTAGACGCGTTTAATTTGCGTAATCAAAACACAAAAAACGACTGACAATGAGAGACAATATCAACAAAAAACAAAACAAAAGCCAACAACAACAAAATTGTGCTAACGCATTGACGAATAACCGTCAGCAGTAACAATTTGTATAAATAATGCAAAACACAAAAAGCGAAGGAAAAAAAATTTAAATAAAATTGCCTCAAGTACAGTGATAACAGGAGTACCAATAGGATTATAAATTAAAATGTGAGAAATTCAATTTGAACAAAGAACAATATCGAAGTCCTAATACCCTATCAGACATTTTGAGCTCGTATAATAATTTAAATCATATAAGACCAAATTATATTATGAATATTTAAGCTTGCAGAGTTTAGTTGAATTTACAATGAGCCTAAAGGAATACTTTTCGAAATAATATCACCATCATAAATATTTACATATCATGAATAGATTCAGAAATACCCACTACTTTTATGTCATCTATTTCGTAAGACCTTTATCAAGGTTGTAGAACAATGTAAATCATTTTTAAGAAACCAATTCAGAGCGAAACCTTAGGAATAAAATGTTGACCCCATTGCAAATATTAATAATAATACAACGGCAGCTATACGTAACGTATCTTTTACGAAATATTTTAGAATACATACATTAAAATGCAATCGATGCAACAGTTTGAAATATCGACAATACTAAAAATATAAAAAAAAAAAACAAATTATCTTGAAGGTGCCGCAGCTTTATTTAAAATTCTATGAAATAATTTCAAAATTGCGAGTCGTTTCCTCACTGATCATGGCTCTGAGATGGCGGCTTCATTTGTGAGGTAAGCTAAATTAAGTTTGCATTTGAATTGAAATCGAATATTAGCATTGAATAGCATAGATTACAGTCGATCAAAGATAATGGCAGTTTTATACATATTTCTATACGCTATTCTAAATGCTGTATTGAAGCTAGCAAAAACGACCCTGAAACCTTAGTTTCTTAACACCTAATCGAATGCTATAAATAAAACAGAATCGCAACTAAATAGTTGCTAATTACCCATGTTTGACTTAAGTAAATGCTGATTATTGTATATGCGAAATGAGAAAAATATTTGTACCTTGAACATTCAAAATATATGTTATCGACAGACAGTTTATCCTTAGGATAAAATAACTGGCTAAAATGTAAGCACTCTTTATATAAATATTTGAAGAGCAAAACATTACATGAATTTATGAAATTTATGTAAGCATAATTATCTCTTTTGAAATTATTAGTAAATATTAAAGCCGAAATGTGAAACAATACATATGGTAAATGTTTATAAATATATTATTCATTTTATCAAGTTTTGTTAAGTAAAAGAAGAACCTCATTTCGATAGAGTTTTGTGAACTTTCGTTGAGGGCATGACGATGCGCACCTGTGGATAAATTTAAACCCACTTCGCTTAAAATACGCGCAAATTTCATACAATAAAATATATATGAAAGTAACAGTTTAAATGCACACGTTGTTTACCTTTTTTTTGGAGAGAATTTTTAAAACTGGAATATGGTACGCACCTCACTCCTTCCTACGCCCGCAATCACCTCCCTCAAGTCAGCGAGCATTCGCCGGCGATTATCATATATCAACTTGGACTCCCAGACCCAAAACCGTTGTCTCTTCGTGTGGTCGTCGTTGTATAAGCACTAAGGGACTGATACTGACGACAGAGACTGTAAGGGCAACTGCAAAGGGAACTGAAAAGGGAACTGAAAAAGGGAACATGAACAAGGGGGAACGGCAACAGCAAAAGGGACAGCCAGTGCAATTTGGGGCCTTGGGAAAGGGAGAACAAAAAAAAAAGTACAAAATATAAGGCATGCTGATGAATTACAGCTTTGTTGCAAATGTCCCCACTGATGATAATGGCGACGCAGGGCAATAGATGGGCGCCACCAGGGCAGGAATACAAAGTGCAGCACCGACAACAACAACAACAACAGAACAGAATCGCATTCTCGACTCGCACTCGTATTTGACGTAGGTCCAGAGAGCTATGCAAGCTGTCATGCCCATATCGCAAGCAGCATTTTGATTTTCTCGCTTTGTTACTCGGAATTCATTCATTAGCTGACGTCGGCATCCAACGTCACGATATCGTTTATTATATATCCTATAGGCAGCCAGATAGCAAGTGAAGTTATGCTAGGCTGAGCTACAAATAACATTTAATGAGAATGTTTATATTCAAAAAAAACACAAGCATTGAATTTATTTTAATAATTATGTTATATCATCAAACAACTTTTGACATATTTAGTTAATTCACTTATAAAGCAAACTTTGTTTTAGAAAAGTAATATCAATGCTTAAAATATCAAAAAAAAAAACAAAATTCACACATATGATTTAGAAAAAAAATTTTACTTTTGCGAAGTTTTTATTTTACTTACATGTATATTTTATGATTAATTTCGTCTAAAATATATATTTCGCCAAAATAAACATAATAAAAATGGATAAGATTTTAATTTATAAAATTATTAAACATTTAATAATAATTAAACTATTTATTATAATTAAAAAATATAGGCGAAACAATACTGTATGTTATTTGTCATTTTATTAACTGTATATTGCACATAAAATAATGATTTTCTAACGGAATTATCCATATATTTAAAATTGTGAAAAAAAAAGATTTTTAAATAAAAAAAAGCGCATGCCGCGTCTCCCCGACGGGGAATTGAACCCCGGTCTCCCGCGTGACAGGCGGGGATACTGACCACTATACTATCGAGGACGTTGCGTTGGAGCTGACAAAATGCTTTGATATAATGTGAGAGCACTTGAACAGTGTCAATAGATCAAATTACATCAGCTTAAATATTATGTGATTGTAGAGGGTATATGCGAGTTGTTCAATCAAGTGAATGTGTTTCTGGGTTTCTGTGGGCCTACGGCTGCGGGTCGGCCTCATTAGATGCGCTCGTTTGCAGTGTGCCAAAAGCGGCGACGACGTCAAATGTTGTTGTTGTTGTGGTGCTGTTGCGATTGCATTTGTTGTCGGTGGTGTTGTTATTATTGTTATTCGCTGATTTGTTTTGCTTGCGTCGTTTGTTTTTGACGCTTTGCGCTTTGCTTTGCATTTTCGTTGCGGCCGCTTCCTTCTCTCCCTCTCTATCTCTCAATCTGTGACTATCTCTGTCTTGCTTTTGGCGTTGCATCTGTAAGTAGCAGTTGCTTTGTATCTGTTAGATGCACGACGCTTGCACCTTGGCACGAATCACAGACAAAAACATCATTAACTTCATTAACAAGTGCATTGCAAATGTTTATTATCTATTACGTCGTTTCTTTAGCATCACGCGAGGGACTTTTTTATTTAGCATTGCCCAAAAGATACATTTTGTTTTCTTCTCTATTCTGTTTTTTTTTTGTTTTGATTTTTTTTTTAAGTTAAATTTAGCGCAAATTGGTGTTGTTGTTATGCCGATTGGCAAACTCATAATGAGCACGAAGGTCACGGCGGACAGATGTTGAAACTGGTTGTGATATCGTATTGTATCTTTCAGATACAGATACAGCAATAGATACAGATTGCGATTGAGATGCGCCGCACTCATGGATATGTCAAAAGTTATTTATTTTCAATCTCACATTTATCAATTTTGTTTGCTTTCGCATTTGTGTTTGTGTTGAGTTTGCTTTGTGAATGAATAAACATGAATACAAGTTGAAACCGAATGTGCAGTAAATTATCATATGTCGCTGTTGTTGTTGTTGTTGCTTTTCACAATTAACATGTTTTTAATTAGCGCATAAATTGATTTATGTCCCCAACATTTTTAAATTGCACATTCAATATTATTTTTAAATGTGATTTTTCGCTATGAATACGAGTATAAATACACTCATTCAATGGTAATTTGAGTAAGATATATGAAAAATATATACAATATTATCGAATACCGCGCCTGTTGAATGCATCAATCAAAAGATTTAATGAACGAATCAGAAGTGAAGTAAAATGTAAGGGAAGTACATTTTAAATGACACCAAGTTTAAGCTAAAGATCTCTGCTTTTCAGAATATACATTCTATTCTTAGTACATCGTTTAGTTTCCGCAAATGCACTTGAGTCTTTATCAGAGCAACTGCACATCTTCCAAGTCACTAAGTAAACACATGCCAATCCTAATTTCAATTTAAGTAGACAGCTGTTTTTGCAGTCGAGCCAAAAGACAGAGGCGGAGGCGAAGGCAACATTGAATCTGTGGCATTTCAAGTGCCTTAGTCAGAGTCCGGGAGTAAGGGTACGAGAGTATGTGAGTCCATTCAACAAACAGCTGTTAATTGCAAAATCAAATTGAGTAATTGACTGACTGGCAGATACGAGTCCAACCCATACCATACCAAAACCCAACCCAACAAAATACAACAATGCACAACTGAACTGAACAGAATTGAACAGAACACAACCCAACCCCAATCTCGAGAATGTGAATGCGAATTCACTTCACTCTTGACTCCGACGCACGGGAAAGAGTAAAGATTACCTCATCAACATGATGATGAGCATTGCTCGAAAATGGCAATGAGCGCACGTTTCCAGGAAAAGCGTGCCTCAGACACTAATACCAATACCAATACCAATGAGCAAATGAATCAAGTATACTTCTATACTATACACATTGACTCCGCTCCCACCGCCCCGCCCCGCCCAACCAATTACAAGCAAACGCATTTTAATTTTCATCAAAATAATCAAAACATGTGCCAAAAGAAGAAGAAACACACAAATTAAAAACTATCTACAAACTCAACGACATCTAAATACACTACAATTAAAAAGTGTCAATTTCAACTTGATCTAAAACTAGGGATTATAACCGCAATCATAACCGTAACCGTCAACCGCTATAAACCGATTGAAATTGGTAACCGTAATTGAAACCGTAACCGAAACGAAACTATTTTATTGTACCGAAATCCATCAAACAAAATAACCGATTCATGCATGACGACTAATTTTGGTTCGGTCAAGCATAAAATTTAATTATGTTGTTAAGGTGTAATCGTTGTTTTTGAAAAGTAAATGTAATTTTTAACTTTGCCCATACATTTTTGAAATATTTGTTTTCAAATTTACATATTTTTAACATTTTTATTATTTTTTTGTGGTTCGAAATTATATACATATAAACAGAAAACATGTAACCCTTTTGTAACCGATATGCAAAAATTTTGGATAACCGATAACCAAAAGCCTAAGTAACCAAATTTGATACCCTGTCTAAAATTATACAAAATTCAAGTCACTTTCCAAATTCATTATCTACCAATAATCTTTAAATCATGTTGCCAAATTGAATCAGAAATCTATCGTTGAACGAATTCTTAGAGTGCTTAATGACGCTGGTCTTTTTGACAGATAAATAGAAACAATTGAACAACAATAACAAATGTTTCGGGGAGCTCTGATAAATGAATTCTGCGAATCTGTTGAGGACGCAATCTGCGAACTTTATTATTTTTAACTTTACGATTATTTTCTCAATTTTTTTAGTACAATATAATATATTTTTTTTTGTTTTTGTTGCTGTGGTTTCTTTGTTTGCAAACAAGAGTTTAAGTTGAATTTAATAATAAAAAAAATAAACATATCACGACTAAGTGCTGCATACAACATCATATTTATGAAGAGGGAGAGAGCATTGTACGGCCTTCTCAGACGCAGAACAAAAACAAATTGACGTCAATAGGCTGAGATAATAATCAAATTGCAATAACAATAACTACAATAACTACAACAACAATAAGAAAGATCTACACAAAAATAATAAATAAATAATTAAAACTAAAAACGTCAAACAAATTTTACACAAATGCAAATAAAAACGGTATCTACCTCTCCCCCTTCCTGTCTCTGTTCCACAAGTGCTTCTCATAATTTAGTTGTGACGTCAACAGAAAAGGCGTCGATTTCTCGCACCTACAATACAATTTCCACATTAGCTATATTTATGTACATACGTAGAATCGTATACCAAGTCCCCTAAGTTTTATGGGGCTGCAAGGTGAATTTTATGATAGGCAAATGTAAATATTGGAAAAAAAAAGTCTGCTGAAATTTGTTACTGCGTATCGGGTATTAATATTAATAACAACAATACCATATTAAACTATTCTATAGGGGCGTTCCTTGCACTCTTTATCAGTAATATTTACAGTTTGTCATTTGGTAATTCCAGAATGCTGGAACGGATGTCTCCATTACGGAAATTCTCGAATATTTATTTATTATTGCATTCCGGTGACTAAAATAGGCCAAAGTGCTTAAGCTATCAAATGTGTTAAATATATAAAAGCCCTAAACATAAAATTAAATACAAGTGCATGAACAAGCGATGTGGTTATGCTCACTCTTTTCTAGGTATTGATCTATTTACGTAGCCCACCCAGTTGATTGTAATTCTCGGTATCAGAAAGCGGAAGTGATAAGCCATGTCAGTGTCAATAAAGTAAACATATTTTTTGTCGTATTTACATTAAATGCAGTTGATTGTATGTATTTATTACTGAATAATATTTTGTCACACGTGCACACTGAAAAATTGTTTATGAAACAAAAAAAACATATTCTTTTAAATCAATTGACTACGAATGGAGCAGGTTTAAAATTGCAACTTATTGTTTAAATTTTAAAGGTAACTTTAAGATATTTTCAAGTCTATTTAAGCTATCGCCAGTATTATTATTATTTATAATTATAACTTAATATAGAATATTTAAATGAAAATATTATTATTTCTTGATTAATTTAAATTTATTTAAATCGAAACTTAATAATAAGTTAATTAAGGGATACTTTAAAACCTATTTAAGCTATCGCTAGTATTATTATTATTTTAATTATTTTTACATATATTTTATTTTTAACTTTATTTAACTAATTATACCTTTAAGATGATAAATGATATTTTCATAATTTAATAGGTAACTTATGGCCTGATTTTGATCACCTTTTTACAGTTCGACCTCATTTGAAGTATATGTATATCGTAGTATCTGATGAGCCCCGTGGGCAGAGACCTTATGGATTAAATGACTGATGAAATTCGCATGGCGACATCGCTCATACGCAGCGTTGTACGCCCGGCCATGTATCGTAATTTATGTTAGCGCGGATCTCATGTTTATTAAATCGTATTAAAATGTTAATGGCCATGCCCCAAGTCAGCGAATTATTACCACCAAGCGACCAAAGCACGACGACGACGCGACTGTCCGTCAGGTAATTATGCCTCCGTTGACCCGACCACGCCCCTTTAGCTCTGCGTCGCTCGCAGCTTAAAGTGCATTTAGCGAATGCAAAAAACAGCAAATGCAAAGAACACAAAACAACTGTGCCAAAGTCGAGCAAAAGTAATTAAATGTTAGCCAAACAGCAGAGCACACAGCAAATGAGCCGCTAAAGGCTAAACTCATAATAATTATAATTGTTGGGTCGACTCGGAAATACTTGGCTGGATAAAATAAATATAAATCAGAATATAAATAAATAATTGGGGGAAATAAATGTATGAGTACATAGAAAACTTATCATAAATTCCCAAACTTTCAGCTTAATGAATAATCCTTTAAGAGTATTTTCCGAAGTATTGAATTTCAGGTTGAACTAATCAATTTATGTATTTGAACATTATATTTTTAACTAAACAGACGTGTCTCTTATGTTACTTTTGATACGGATCATAAGCTGATAAGGATCATTAGTTTAATCACTGGTAATTTTTAGTTCCTTCATATATATTGCCTCAAAAAGTATGCAATACTTATTGTTTGAATTTTATACAAACTCTGAAACTCACAGAAATCTAATAAATGTTATATATGTATATTGTTTCTTACGTAAGTAATTCATGTATTTTTCATCCTCTACATATTAACAGTATCTGGTGGAGGTATCTTAAGAGTTGAGCGAATTTTTTTCAAACATAGTTGCCTATTTTTGGACTTCCACACTTTCTCTCTTTCTCTTTCTCTCTGTCTCTTGATTCGCATTAACTTGAATGACCATTAAAAAAATTACAAACATATTATTATTATGCATATATCATTATTATAATAAATGCAACGGAATTTCAAGCAACTTTTGCACAGACGACGCACTTTTGTATCTACATAATTTAATTTTTTTTTTGTTTGTTTGGTGTCACCCTTCGTTTGCCACTTGCAATGCCATAAAAGAGGGGCGGTCAATTGGAGGCGTGGCAGTCGCAATGCTCGCAGCGCATTTCGTGAAATAAATTGGTAATAAAATGTGAAAAATAGCATCATTTAAAATATTAAAATGGCATAAATAATATAAAATAAATAAATAAAAATATCACTGCAGTGGCTGTCATCGCATCCCTATCTACCCTCTCTACACTCTCTTTCTCTCTCTTTCTCTCTCTCTCTCTCTCCTCTCTCTCTCAACCCTAAGTGGAGCGCCAACAACGCTGCTGGCCATTCTGCACTGTAAGCCGCGAAATTACACACACACAAACATACACAGAGTTACATATGCATTTGTATCCATAATTCATTGCAATTCATTTAATATGATTTACAAAAGAAATAAAACTGAGCAGATGCTGATTTATTGGCATTTGCCAAGGCAAATCGGCGAGTTGCTTTACAAGGATATGTGGATTTTGGTCAACTGAGCGAATTTTAATACATTTGCACACTGAGCGAATTTCGGGGGTAAGTAAGGGGTTACAGGTGCAGCATAAATAAAAATTATTTAAATAGTTAAGAATTAAAAATGAGATGAATAAATGTATTTATAAAAAAGAGAATTATTATGACGACCATTAAAATAAGATAAATACAGATACACAGAAGAGATAAATAAGGAAAGTTTTAAAAGAGAATTATTATGCCAAATATACGACATAATTTGGAATCAACGTCAAAGGCAATTGAATCAAATTATAAATCACGTGTGTTAAGTTAAATTAAGAATTGAACAGACGAATGTTTAAATATATAGATTAAAATCGATGTAAAAGTTTATACAAAGTAATAACAATATCATCAATTCAGACTCTAAAATACCTGCTTAAGAATCAAAATCTTGATACATTTTCCTTTAAGTTTAACCAAAGGATGCATTGAATAGATTCAAAAATTAGTTATCAATAATCTCTTCAAGCTCTACAAATAATGCCCATTTTATAAATCGTCGCAAACTCAAACTCAGATTCAGTTTTAAAATATTTTCCGTTCATCAATGCCCAAGAAAGCGTAAAACTTGTAGCTACAAAACATTTTACACATTTTAGCCATTTCTTGTTGTGTACTTCATTTGTTTAACCCATTGGCCATTACCATTGTTGTTGTTGTTGTTGTTGTTGTTACATTCCCTCCCCTCACTCTTTGTGGCTCTTTACAGCTGCAACATTTGTTTTTTCTGCCTCAACAGAGTCACGAGACGATGCTGCGCATTCGCCGCATGAATATTTTTCGCAATCTATTTGCTTTTATTTGTATTTGTATTTATTTATATGTATTTGCTAGCTGAGTTTTTACGGCTGCCGCTGGCGTAGACGCTGTGGGAGTTACATTCCCCTCTCTCTCTCTCTGTGTACTCCACTCAGTGCCATTTACTGTTTTCCCAATAAATTGTAAGTAATAAACTGGCAATTGGTTTGCTGTCTGGCCTCTGACAACGACGACAGCAGACGACAGACGATGAGAAAGGCGGCCGCGCCCAAAGCATTTTGACTTTTACTTCCTCAAATGCCTTGGCCTGGCCCAAAATCAAAGCCATACTCAAACTGCCAGAGACTGGCGGACACTGGCACTAGCACTGGCACTGGAAGCTGTCGCCAATGTTGTAGCTTCAGTTACCCATTCGGGGCTTTCATTTGACACTCGCCATCGACAACGACAACGACATCGACATCGCCATTTCCATGGGCGACTCTTGAACCCGCTGCCGACTTATCGACATGTCGGAATACATGTTCTGACAGCTTTTATGGCGTGTTTACAAGGACATGATCCGCATGTAGCTTGTACCGTCAGCAACACACACAGAATGAGAGAAAGCAAAGTGAACTGAACTGAACTGAGGACAGGCCATATCACACATACGCCCCGTGCAACGTAGTTGCTTACCCGCTTCTTTTTTATGGCTCTGCCTTTTTCGATGGCCTTTGACTGCCACTGAAACTGCGACGACGACGACGACGACTGCTGTTAAACAAAGTTCACATAAAATAGAATTTTATATGGCTAAAAAATGTAAATCATGTCAGACGGGCTGCCCAAAAGACAGACAGAGAGACAGAGAGACATCTTCGACCATCCTCGCTGATTATGAACAATGTCTGTTGCCGAAATGGCCAAAAGATGTCCACACAGTTTGCCACCCCGCTTGTTGCAGTCGAATGTGAATATCTTGTTAGAGCACTTCAAGGGAAAAAGAAAAGAACTCCCATCGAATTGAATATGCAATCTGGTTTAATGTAAAGTTCCTCAAGTTTCAACATGTGTCAACTTCTCAGCCGAAATTCGTTAGAAAAGTAAAAGAAAAAAATAAGCAAAATCTTTGACAAAGATTTATGCATACACTAAAAAATGATAAAAATAATAAAAATATATATATTTAAAGTTCAATATTGTTATAATATAAAAATATGTGAGATTATATTTTTCAGACACAAATCAAATGTTTAACCTCCCACTTGGCATTTTTAGATGCTGCCCAAGCTTGGCATCTTAAGATTCTAGTTCTTTTGGCAACTGACAGCCTGTTGACCCCTTAGATTTGATCAGCCAGTCCCGTTGCCAATGGTCTTAAACGCAATCCGCAACAGGACTTTCAAAAACAAAAAAAAAACAAATGTTTGGCTTAAAATAATGAAAATGCGACACGATGCGAAATCGGCAGGCGAATCAAATCTAAAGGAAATTGAATTGCAGGCAATACACGATACCCTTGTTGCTGTTTTTTGAGCTTGTATCAATGATGATGATGATGTTGACATTGGGTGCAACAAATGCCTGAAGTTAAGACCAAGTCCATGTTCATGTCGAACTACAGCTTCCTCCCTCAAACATAATGTAATTTCCAATGTTATTCCCCCAGGGCGAAGTGTTGAAGGGTTGAGGGGATTGACAGGGGGAGGGGGGGTGGTGGAGTCGTCTCAAACTACGCGTGCAATGACATCAGATACATTATTGCAAATTGTTTCGATTTCATAAGAAATTTTGTGCAACGAGGGTGTTGCTCGCATTTCGCGCTCTCTCTGTGCAAAATCCTTGGACAATTTTCACCCGAATGTTACTGTAGATGATTGCTATATGCAATCAATTCCCTACCCTTTACTACTCTTCTCCTCGCCCATAACGAACACATTTTATTTCATTTGTTGGGCATTTGTTTCGCTCAGTATTTTTGGGTCCTGCCTCTTGGCTGCCACCCAAAACCTTTAAAAATTGCACACACAAAATACTACAACAACAACTACTAAAAAATATACAGGAAAAGTCAAAGCCATAGCCATTTTGGCATTTTTCATTTAGCAAAATGAGCTGCAGTCAAAAAAGCAAAGCAGCGTGGAAAATCAATGCGAATGTAGCACGGAAATAATTTGTTATCGCATTCAATACGGATGTGATTGAAAAGAGGCACAAGAAGTCTCGGCTGAAATGGGGTCAAACAGCTAAATTGACAGAGCTGAAATTATTTCCTCAGCTCACATTGTAAACTCCCTTTTATCTGCCTTTTTAGAGCCATTAAACAAATTGTTGGAAATAATTAATAAGCCTCTGCATTTCTGAATTCAAAGTGAGTTAAAAGATTTGCCAATTTCTAGTAATGGCTGAGTGTTTAAATAATGTTTAGTGCCGATTAGTCTGTAATCTTTTATTCTTGCCTAGAAATATAACTAAGTGTAAGATTCCCTTAAGTGGTTTACATAACTGTTTTCATTAATATTAAATTTTTCTTTGTATTTATTCAATGGCAAACAATTCACAATTATATTAAATCCTAAACTATCTCGATAAATGCTTTTCCTCTGATATACATACATTCCAGACTTCTTCTTAGCATTTCATTTGTATAAGTTACACTGAAAATAGCTTTCCAAAATTACTTTCTTAATTATTTCTTTAATCGCATGCATCAATATTTTACAAATTTTACAGATACACTGAGAAATAAGCAGTTGTGAAATTGATCAAACTTTATTTTTATTTCACTGCACTATGAATAGTTAAAAAAAAATCTAATTATAAAATGTTTATACAAAATAGGTAAACAAATTAATTAAAATGACGTCTCAGAAATAAAGAATATGCGCTTTATTTGAAATTATTTTTATTAAAAACGCAATTAAATCATTCTAGCAAACTATTCTTTGTAATAGATCCAATAAAATGTCGTAGTAAATCTTATTTGAACTACTTTATAGTATTAGAATCTTCAGTATGTATGTCCGAGTCCATTTAGAAATTTATAAATAGATCACTGCTTTACATATATAGATCAGCCTTTAGATTAATTTATATTTGGATGGAATTCGCAATGTAATTCAACTTTTGTAGATGTAATTGAGGTCATCTGACGACGGACATTGCCCACCTACCTCAATGTTCTATGTGTTGATCTAGCAGGATCTGCGATGCGATGCAGACGCTGTCAAGTGGCTCAACTTTTTGGCCGCAACAACGAAATCCACTTAAGATGGCAACAACAACAACAACTACGGCCTTGAACCATTTGGCAATTAAAACGCAACGCAGCCAAAACCAAAATGCAGCAACAGCACATTTATTCACATACATTCACATACATTCTGGCATTTACCATTTGCCGTTTTCTTTCACCATTTTCACAATAATTCAAAATTTGAAAGTCGTCGCAAGAAAAAAACATTTTCCACGAAAATATTGGTTCACAAAATTCTTCTTCACTTTGTCTGGGGGCGTGTGTGGGCGTGTCGATTGTAAAATGCGTTCAACGCACACAATTCTCAGACATGTATTAATTATTATTTACCGAAAACAGAAAACAGAAAAAACGACAAGTGAAATGGGAAAATTAAGTAAATAATAATATTAATATTTTTTCCAACGAATTAATATGAAAAGATATGCCAATGTTGTTGTTCTGCGGCTGCCATGCAAATTTATTTCGCATAAATTGTGTTTTTTTTTCCAGACACCAGCGTGACATATTCAATTATTGGCAACGCCTCGACTCTGGCGAGGATTGGGACGAGGCGACGTTGTCCAAAACGGGGCCAGAAAACTTGCACCTAAAGCAATAAATTATGGCAATTAGCGTAAGGTTAAGGGAAGTGTGTGTGTCTGTGTGTGTGTGCGGGGTGTGTCTGCATTCTAATCGCAGAACTGCCTTCACAGCATCCACCAACAACCATCATCTACCATTTAGCATCTTTTAGCTCTTCTCATTCCTTGGTACACATTTTAGGCGTAATTGTAGCAATTTAGACGCCTGCCGAGTCAGTAACATCCTTAACGCTTCCTTCTCGCTCCCCACTTCCCACTTCTCCGTTTTCTCTGCTCCTTTGCATTGTTCTATGGGCGGCGAAAGTCGATCAGATTCGCCCCCTTCGCCATGCCATCTATTATCACCTTGATGGGCCCCAGACACACGCATAAAATTTTAATGAGATTGTTAGCGGCATAAAATATACACTCATATAGCATAGAATTTTCCCTCCTCAACACTCCCCCTTAAACAGCTTAGGGGTTGGCAGGAAACGAAGCTGAAGCTGAAGCTGAAAAACTCTGCAGATTGCACACGCCAAAGGAGAGGAAATATGCCACAGCCAAAGACAAAGAATCAGGCATACAATAGAACCGCACAATCAACCCAACTCCCCACTTCTCATCTACACCCCCTCTCCCCCTCCTTTTTGCTGCCACAACTTTCCACTGTCGATTTAAATATTCAAATGCGAGACTCGAAAACTTCACGCAATTTAAATGCATTTTTAAATGTGCCATAAACATCGTTTTAGCCTGTCTGGGCGTTAAAAAATGCGCTATTATTATTGGGGGCGTGGCACTACCTGGGCGTGACGAAAGCAGCAGAAGAAGATGGAGATGAGGATAAAAATGGAGATGGAGAGGGAGATGAAGAAGGAGCAACAACCGCACATCTAGCGATAAAGCTGTGACATTCCGGCGCTCTTTATAAAGCCAAGTCATCGTTTTTAGTGACCCCGGCAGCTCCTTTATGGCCAGGATGATGATGGGCGTGGTTAATTGAAGTGCTTATTGAGCCATTTGGCTTGGAGGTTATAACATAGAATATGCTGCATTAGGGTCGTATAATTAATAATACGTGTAGTCATCATAATATCGCTTAAAGAAGTGCGACATTAAATATAGATTGAAACAGGTAAAAATAAATGTAATTTAATTCTTAAAGTTGAGCAATTTGAGATGCTGACTGAAATATCTTATAAGCTTAAAGGCAGATTTCACAAAATTTATTACATTTCTACTTTTATTATCATGAGTATTTAGCACACAAATATCAATTAAAGCATTGTATTTATAAAATAGCATACATAAAAATCTGATCATTAAGATAGTGAGCAATTTAACTCATTCAACATTAATAAAAATTTTAACTTGCCCATTAGCAGCTGAACAAATCTTGAACAAATCTGCAGTATTAATAACTCTCCACTTAAATATGCAGTCGTTATTTGTCTTTTAACCTCTCGACTTGCCAGCAAATCAATTAACAAAGATCACAACTGCAAAACTTGCCACTTGTGGCAACTTGTAACTCACATGTTACCCAGTCGATGTTTATCTAGATTCTAGACTCTAGCGGTGGCAATATGATCTCATTGTGACTAATGATACAATCCACCAACTGCCATTAGTATTCTATATGTTTTATTTTTTATAGATTTCCATTGGTTGCAGTTCTATTTTATAACGATTGCAATTTTATGATTGTAATTAAAGTTCTTTTTAATAGTTTTTTTTTTTTTTTTAATTGCATGCAATGAGATTTGTTAATACAGTTATAAAATCTATTGTTAAAAGAGTTATTTATTGCATGCAAATTGATAATTATCGATAAATGCACACGCGCGCTCACCTCTAGCTTTGTTCGCGCTGTAAATATATTTGGGCGGGAAAACGTCATCAAGTGCAATAGTTACAGCGAATATTCTGACTAAAAAGTGTGTCAACAAATTATGAAAAGTAAGAATACCCCTAACCCCTCCAATCTGTGTGGTTCCCCGCTTGACCCAACGGGGATCAAGTTATGGGCCATAACAAAGGGCACGTGCATGTTAATTTCGTGTTTTTACCGTCTGTTGCCCAATGTGTTATGACAACCGTCACGTGGACGTCACATCCGAGCAGCATTAAGCGGCATTGGCTTTCATTATTTGAAAAACGTTTGCCACTCCCCCCTCGGGCTGCCCCTATCACCTTTCGTAAGTGTAAAATAAATTAAATGGGGGAAAAAACAACAAAGCAAAACAAAAAGAAAAGTGATTTATGAGCTGCCACACTGCACAAATCTATTTACAAGTAATTGTCAAAACGGAACTTTATTTTTTGACAGCGCGGCATCCAATTGATGTTCGCTGTGGTGCTGTGTAAATCGATGGACAATCAATATAGCCTTGAAATGTGACCCATAAATTTGATGACGTGAAAAAACATAAAAAAAACTAAAAACAATTTATTGTCAGACATTTCAGCTCTAAGATGAAGTGCTCGCTATATAAAGTTCTACACAATTAAATCAACTTATAACAATTGAGTTTCTTTAAGAAATTATTCTTAAGTGTATATATGTATGATAGAATATAATAGATGCTAAAGATATACATATAAAGATAGATCTAAAGAATAAACCTTCAACATAAAATCAATTGAGAAAAATTAATGCAAGTCCAAAATAATAAATAAAGGAGATGCAATACTGCTAGTAAAATTATCTAAACTTTAGTTTAGCTAGCCTGCTATTAGAAATATTAACAGTGGATAATCTTTTCTTATACTTCGTAAGCTTTACGTTGCCAATTAGGTTTGGATTATCTGCAAACATCTGAATATTATTAGCCATTATTAAGCAAAATTTTGAATGAAAATAATTATTATTTAGGTTGTAAATATTTCAATATTATTACAAACATTCTCAGTTGTATACCATGTGCTGGAAAATGTATGTTCTTAGGGAACTTTTTTAGCTTAAGAGAGCAATTCCGAGTTTGCAACTCAATTTAGAATTGCTTAAGAATATTTTAAACAAAAATCATTAATATAAGGTTGCAATTATCTAATAATACTACCAATTTTATTAGTAATATACCCTGTGATAAACAATTTACATAGTTTATGAACTTCCCTTGCACTTTCGCGTTGCCACATCAATTTAGCTCCAATTTAGAATATGTTAAAAAATATCGTTAATAGATAAGTTGCAATCATGCTAGCAAAAATTTATAAACTCTAAATTTTGTATACTCTATTAAAAGGAATTTTTGTAGTTTAGAACCTTAACTTACTTTATAAATTGCACCTCCGCGTTGGCAACTTAGTTAAGCACTGATTTAGAAATATTTAATAAGGATCATAAATAGATAATTTGCAATCATGTCAGATAATATGAGTACACTTTTAATTTTTACCCAGTGATAGAAAATTTATGTAGTTTAGGACCTTAACTTACTTCAAATTGCACTTCCGCGTTGCCAACTCAATTAAGTTGTTGGCTTTGCTTTCATCAAAGCCGCCAGCTTTTAAGGAGATTCGTTTAGTGCCCAAAAAATTGTTAACTATCGGAAATGATGGGGGCGTTAATCTGTGTACTAACCAAGTGTTGCCCACTCGTCGTCGTTGTTGTTGTTGTTGTTGTTGTTGTTGTTGTTGTTGTTGTTGTTGTTGTTGTTGTTGTTGTTGTTGTTGTCGTTGTTGTCGTCGTTTGCCAGCGACAGCAATTAAAACGACGACAATTGCGTTTGGGCGTTTGCAACGGCAGCAGCAGCAGCAACATGGCCTGGTCTGGTCTGGTCTTTTCTGGCCTTTGCCTGGCTGCCTCTCAGTGAGGCAAGAGACCGAAAAATTATTTTTCAACACAATAAGTGAGGCCTACACTAACGACTGAGGTGGCGCAGAGCGCATTGAGTGCAACGTCTGTGGGGCAGGGCATTGAAGTTGCTGGTGCTGCCGTTGCTGCTGCTGCAGAGGCGCCGGCGGCAACCGCAGCAACAAACAACAATTTCAGGTGGGTGTCAAGAGGGGCAGAAAATACAAAAGTTACGACAACAGCGTCGCGTCACAACGTGGGAGCTTTTTATGAGTTTCTCGCAATGGAGACACAGATCCGATCCACATCAGCATCCACAGCCGTGGCCACATCCAGATGGCTGTTGTTGCTGCCACAAAACGTGGGCAGCAACAGCAACAACAGCAACAGCATCGCCAGCGGCAGCTGTTGCCGCCAATTGATTGAAATGCCGCCCGTTCAAACAGTTTTTGGGGCGTACGGTCATCTGTCCCTGGCTCCTGACCCCCACCCACTATCCCCGCCCCTCTCCTCTCCTCTCTCTCTCTCCCTATCTCTCTCTCTCTCTCACCGCATCTCTCCTTCTATCGTTTCGATTTTTGTATTTGTTTCTTGAAGGGTGCTCTCGAGTGCTTTTTGTGTGGTTTCAACGAACAATTTTTATGAGAATTTTCGACGGTTGAAAAAACTTTCAATTTCGTATTTATGAAAACATAAGCGGCAAACCGAAACAGCGTGAAAAGACAGAGAGAGAGAGAGAGTGTGGAGGAGCAGGAAGGGAATTGAAAAAACTACGCTATAAACTGTTACAAAATGGAAATTCCATTGAAGCAAAAGCAATCGCCATGAGTTATCGTTTTTGTTGTAGTTTTTTAGTTGTAGTTTACCAGAAAAAATGCAACGAGACGAGGCAACAATTGAATGTCTGCGTGTGACGGGGGAGGAGAAACCGGAAGTCTCAGATTAAAGACAGTGTGGGAAGTTTAAAGATGCATTGAGATCTGTAAAAGAAACTCATCTAAGGGCCGTTTTTTCAATGTACATATAAAGTCTATTTAACATATAGGAACAAATTTTGACATTAGTTTCTATACATTTTACGTCAAATTTTTTTTTCAATAGTTATCAAATACCTTATTTAGACATTGAAAAAACGGGTCTAAATGTTCATTTGCCCAGATAAAATTGAGAAAAATTTAGAATTTAGATATGTTGATAAATAAATGTTTATTAACTTTGCTAATTTTCTAAAATCAATATATAATTTTTTACTATTGATATATTTGTTTTTTTTTTTTTAAAGCATTCCTCATCCTTCTTTCTGATTAAAAAAAGTTTAAAAGGCGTAAGTAATAAAATTCTAAGGAAGTTTAAATTGTAACTTAACTGTTTATTACTCATAAATTTTATTATGAAAAGTTAAAATATTATAATACTTACTTTAATATAATAGATTAAAATAATATTTAAAAATAATGATCGATGTACATTTTTTTTTTCGTTGTTGATTACTTAATAACAAACACCGATAAATTTGTATATTGTTTACAACTTTCTCTTTATTTTTTATAAATTGTATTGTTGTGAATAATAATTTCCCTGCAATTCCTAGGAATAAAGGCAAAATAATTAATAATTAATTTTATAAATAAGATATATTGCTATGAAAATTCACTCACAGCCGTCTTAGATGCAAATTTTCACTCATTGCTAAAACAAATATAGTTAATTGCCTACTATTTATAAATTTTATTTTTGTTCATTAATTTTTATGAATGTTTGCTGTTCTAAAAATATACATAAGTATATGGCAATATGGTAACATTTTAATTTGCCACTTTGCAAATGCAAACGAGACCCTAAAAAGAGTTATAATTAGTTGAATAATTAACTCAAGCAGCAATCGGGTTTAATTTTATTTTTTTCAAGTGAAGCCCGCAGAGATAGAACAATTGTTCTAGTTTTTGTTGGCGTTGTGCATTGTGTTGCAATGATCACTCATTAAATAGTCATTAGCATTGCTCCAAAATGTTTCGGTTGGGCAATTCATAGACTATAATTGAACGGACTCTAATGGCAAATCAAACACACAGCGTCTGATTGTCTGATTATCATATGGAAACACGAATATGCATTACAAACCAGAAGCGGCTCTGTCTCTCATATTCACTTGGCAGGTTCAGTTCAAGTCACTGCACCCACTGCGATTCCCATACTTAATATCTTACTAAGGGTATGAAAAAACAAGCGGGAAAGGCTATAGTCAATTTACCGACTGTAGAATACCCGTTACTTGTTTAAATTAATATAACAAAATTTTAATGCATACTTTTGGGCACTATAATTGACGAAAAAATTAAATCAGCCATTACTTACGTCCTTATTGGCCGATCTTGCTGCGATTATTTAGGATGATAGCTTATAATAATATACATATATAATTACCAAAAAGTACGTCATATTCTAAAAAATGGGCGTGTGGTGGCTTTTCGCCAAGTCTGCGTGCCAAATTTGGTTAATCTAGCTTTTATAGTCTCTGAAATCTATATCGACATGGCTATATCGACTCGGCTGTTGATGTTGATCAAGAATATATACACATTATAGGGTCGGAGATGCTACCTTCCTTTAGTTACATACATTTAAACTAATGCAATATACCCTTTTACTTATTTCTTAACGGGTGTGAAGACAATACCAATAACAACAACAACTGCAAGCAGTTGGGTTTAGAATTACGAGTACGCCAATTGCAATTAAAATAAAAAAAAGTCGGAAAAACTGATGCGAATCTACAATTAAAATTCAATTGCGTCTATTACACAATGCGCTAATAAAAATGTCCAATAACTTTTGCTTACTCGCATGTGAAAATGCAGCCCCAATTTCCTTACCTTACCTTTTCTTACCTTCTCTACCTGCCTCTCAACGTGCCCCTTTTGCCACCATTTGTGGCAACATATTGCGCAGCATCTTGAGTTTCCGCACTTTCGGCACAAACCAAGGTAACAATGCACAGCTCAAGATACAGATACAGATACAGCTGCGAGTAGTATATAGTTACAGATACATAAGTAGATTTATCTTTGCTCATTTTGTTTCTCTTAGTTTTTTTTTTTGCATTTGTATCTCTGCAATTGCGCGACAAAAGTGCGAAGTTTCTATCTTGTTTTCGTTTTTTATTTTGCTTTTCTTTTTGGCTGTCGCAATCTTGTGAAATTCAACGTCGCGAATTTTCTGTTCGCCCATCGAGACAAAAACCAGACAAGCAGAAAACCAGGCCGTAATAGTAGCGCCCCTAAAACCCATCCAAGTACATCTCTCTCTATCTCTCTCTTTCTATCTCCATCTCTATCGCTTGACTTTGTCTTATTTTGTCTCGCTCTGTTTTGGCTGTTTTTTGTTTTGCTATTTGCTTTCGCATTCATTTGCAACTACGTCGTTTGTTTTGGTTGCCTTTTGTTGTTGTTGCATCATCATCAACTGGCTGCATGCAACAGCCTCGGCCTCAGTCGCAGTCGCAGTCGCTGCCTATAATAAATTTCATAAAGATAAATATAATTTGAATATTTTCTTGTTTTATCAACCAATGAAAAATAAATACACACAAATACGAGTATGTATATTAATTGAATTATTAATCAATCCATCAAACTAATTAATTTGTTTTACCTTTAACATTTAATTAGCATAATAGCAACAGTCTATTTGAAAAGTCACTAGAGATGACCAGCTTGATAAAGGAATATGCAATGGGGTATTCGTAAACTCATATTCATATTCATATGCTTGCCAATGGAATTGAATCCATTTAAATTGCTGACTATTGTATGCTCAACTAATTAGATTCTTTTCACCATTAACCGCAGGAAAAGTCGAAAGGAAAACTCGAACAAATAAGCTCAAAGGTCATGAGGAAAATTTTATTAGTGCCCATTTTCCCCCGTTGGCATTTGCGTTATCAGTCGAGTCGAGTGTCTGTAGTGTGTGTAGTTATTACGAGTATGATTTCTATTTGCCTGGACAGGCAATCACTTATCAGAGGTCGTCCAGAGTCAGAGTCAGAGCGCAGATTCGCAGACACAATCAGACAGACATCAAGTAAATAAATAATAATAATACAGTTCGTACGAAGCTCGGAAAACTTGCAGAAGAGAAGAAAAATCATCAAAACTAACTGCAGGCAAATTGTGGTCACATAAATCATACGACGCGTTGCCCCAGCCAGCAAAAAAAAGAAAAATGGAACCACAAAAGGTCGAGTCAAGATGAGAACTGAACTCAACAGAAGTGAACTTAACTAAACTCGCTGATTACACATAAAGAGTGAAAAAGATCTGCCGCTTTGACCCTCAGAGCTCAGATGCCAGATTTCCAGACCTCTCCACATTCCCACATCAGAATTATTCCCATAGCCACATCCCGTCAGCCAATTTTGATAAGCCAACGGAGCAGAGTTCGCCCTGGTCTGGTCTGGGTGGCTTCTGTCAGCATAGCATGCGATTTGTTTGTGAGATTTCCATATGCCGTCAGTCTCAGACTCAGACTCACATGTTTTGCCCCCCAAAAAACATAAGAGGTATAATGAATATTTGATGAAGCTTGCAAAGTATTAGACGGTTTTCCCTTCGAACATCGTTTTCACCGGGTACAATAAATATAAATTGTTCTGCAATTTCGCCCTTTGCAAAATTAAATTCAAGCCAAATTGTCTGCACTTTAAATTCAAAGCGAATTAAATTGAATTTCTGTGATTCTAAATTATGAAAAACAACTCCTTGGTGAAAGATATAACTAAGTTTCTTACAGAGAAATGTAACTTATAAATAAACCATTTAAACCAAAAATAACATTTTAAAAATATTAATAATAATTAGTAATTAAACTTCTTATCGCAAATCTCATTTTTTAATCCATTAATATATAAAGGAAACAATAATAATTAAAAACAATTATTTACGGACAAATATTGGTTTTATTTAATTTTAAAAACAAAAAATGTTTTCTAAAAATGTATCAACTTGTAAAAATTAAGCAACAATTTGTAATTAAATTAGATTATCGCCTAATTCACTGCAATAAATTTTATTAATACATATGTATTTTAAAAACTCAACTGCATTCTTTATGGCAACTTAATTAATATTATTAAAACTTCAATTAATAACGTTAATATGTTTTTACAGTCACACATGAATATGACATAATAAAGTATACATTAATGAAAATCTGAAAACATTTAATAAGATATTATTTTATTGGTTAATCATAAGTAGTAAAGGCAAACTTTACAAATAATTAAAGTGTATCTGAGCATCGGTGCTGCATTTAAATTCGTTTTTTTTTTTTTCAATTATACAGTTTTTAGTTCCATTAGTAACAACAGTGAACAAAAACAAAAACAATATATAAATAAAAAATACAACAACAATAGCAACAAATAGACTCGAACTTAATGGCGCTTGTCGCTTTGTTTTGGACCTTTCATTCATTAGATTCATTCATTGATTCACATGTACACACATACAACATGTTGTACGCGAGTCGATTTTCCATTAGATTTGTAGTACGAGTATATTTATTCTTGATGTTCATAATTGTTTTAGTTCTTTGTTGTTTGTGTTGTTGTGTGTGCTGTTTACATGAGAGATGATAGGCTGTCCCGTTCGCACTTGCCAGTCTATGGAATAATCTCATCTAAATCTCTCATTCAATTAAATTAATTGCCGCCTTTGTGTTTGTGTGGCATGCGCAAAAACGACGGATTATTTACATGGATCCAACCGGACCGGATACCCTGTAATCTATCAACCAAGCAACTACGACTTGTAATAAGAAAGCTTCTGAAATGTATTCGTATCTAATTGATATTTAACAAGGCTACCCAAAATAGAACAGATTCGAACTCGAGAATCTTTGAGAAATGGACGACACACGACTCCAAGTTGAACGACCTGCCTCTCAATTTTATGTAATGCGATTTGCAAATTAAGTTCTTTTTTATTTTCTTAATTTTTTTGTATATTTTCTTTTTTTTTGGCACCTGGCAGGTGATCTATGTGACTGCAAACTTGATTTATGTGCATGTTTTGAAGCTGGTCCCTCGAATTTTGAATGACCTTTTTGCAGGTTTGTCACATGTGTTGTGAATTATAACAGAATTACCGAGTATTCTGTAGAATCTACAGAAATGCGGGAGGTCCTCAAATGTCAGCTAGTAAATAAGAGCTTTTACCAGACAGTCATTGGCATTGTAAATCAGATACAAATCTTAATTGCCGTCACAACAAAAAAAACAACAAGTCTCTTAAGTCATAAAACTTGAAGCAGATTTATATTTTTGGATTGAACAAATTAATGTGCATGATTACCTAATTCAAAAAAACATACATTGACTCACTTGTTATAGTATTTATAAACTTATTTTATTTATAGAGCAATGAACTACAGAGACTAGTTAACCTTGTCCAAAAGACTGGACACATTGGGCCTAAGACAAGTAAAGACAGTTAAAATTACATTTAATCAAGACTTAAATTGATTATGTTAACTTATGTAATTAAGAAACTTATGTAATTAATTAAGAAAATTTCATTTCATATTTTGAAGCATTCAATTAATGTTATAAAAGTAATTATTTAATATTAAAGAGATTTAACTATCATTGGCAAATAGATTAAAAATTGAATAAATATAAGTGATTAGCTAGTTAAAAATGCTCTTAAATAAGCTATAAATTGATAGATAAAATTAAATTGATGTTATGCTTATTTTTGTAAGCTCATTTATCAACTGAATTTCTATGCACTCGACGATTTGTTTGTTTCTGGTTTTAGTTTACAGCTGCATTAAACAACATATTTGCAATTAAACTACATATTTTCATTGCCTTACAGCAATTAGCAGCACGAATAATTCGTTGAATAATCACAAAAGCGCAAATACCATTAATTAAATCAAAAATTTGGCAAATGCAGACAACAGACATCGACGTCATCACAGGGTCCCCAGAGCCTTGCGGCAAATCCATTGAGTAACTTTAATTAAAATTTTGTCGTATTTTCGGGGATGTAAATCTAATTAGCTGGCGCCAATCTACAAATGGCTGTCAAACAAAATACAAACCACCTACAAACACGGTGCAAATGTTTTCTAGATACCCTGGGAACTTAATGTCACGTGAGGGGTATACTGTAGTCATATTTTGGATTTATGATAGGTTCTTAATTTTAAATGGGTATTTGAAAACAATCGAATTTTTAAAAGTTTGTATTCTGGAAATTTCAGAATGATTTTATAGCCAGCAAAGTAAATTTTTGCTATTCTTTTTCTAAATAAATCAGGTATTTTAGGAATCTAGCAGGAATTTGGCTCATGATCATTATATAGTCAGACCTGTCTTAACTATAATAAATAATAATAATAATTAATAGAAAACAGAAAATATATTAAATAATAAGAAAAAGCCAATTACAGGGTACTAATGATCATCAAAGTAATTTATTGATCTTGTTTTTCAGCTGGAATTGATTTTAAAAATCACTGCAAATCGATGAGAAAGGCAAAAAAGGTATCTGCCAGTATTGAATATTAAGCCAGTTACAGGGTATTAAAAGTCGCACATGCTAAGTTAGTGTAGTCATATTTGATTCTACACTCCATGGGCTATTGAACAGTAGATTTACAGGATATCTGCCAGTCAGCAATGTCAAATTGGCTTTTAGTTTTTCTCATTTTAAAGCATACATTTTCCAGCTGGCGAGTGAAAAAAGTGCAGAAAAGTTCACGCCACGCCACGCCAGTTGGCAATTGGCATTTGCAGCAAGGATCCATTTCACGGCTCCCACGCAGTCGACGCTGCCGACGCACACACAACGCGTCGTTGGGTGGCGCCTCCCACGCAGGATAAGCCAGTTAAACAGCCCACGGCTGAAGCTGCCGCTGCTGCTTCTGTTGGCTTCTCGAATCTGGAATCTCGGATGACGACGATGACGTGGGCTTTGCACTCCGTCATGTCGCGTGGGCTGATAAAAATAGAAACACGCACGCAACACGCAACAAACACACACACACACACACAACTGTGTGTAATCAGCAAAGTTCTCGCTGTGTGGGCGTGGCACTGATAACACAGCGCAGCCCACTTTCGAATTATTGGCCCCGTTTGTTCGACATGCAAAATGATTGAGAATCCATCAAAATCCATTCGAACAGCTGTGTCCGGATGTGAACGCACGCGCCAGGACTATGTAAATAAGTTGCCATTTAAATGGTTGGCTACTGCACCACCAACACCACGAGCAACACCATCAGGAGCAACACCACCGCCACCAGGAGCAACCCCGACCCCGCCCACTTGTCTCACATTATTGCCTGACTTGACATTGATGTATCTGGTGACAAACTGTTGCGGTTTATTATCGTTCAACTGTACGGAGAATTCTTCTTTCCTCCTCCTTCCACTCCTCCTTCTTTCCCAGGAAAGGCCATCACGTAGTTGCTGAACATGTCACAGCTGCATGGATAACGCAGCTTCTCTTCGCCTCTCGCATTCTCCCCTCCGTCTCTTTCTCTGATTGACAGACAATCGATAAATCATGTTAGTGATGGAAAATAAGCGATTTTTGAGCACTTCAACTCGATAATTTTTGTTCACAATCAATCGAGTTAATAAATTCGCTTCTCCCCTTATCTTTCTCTGATTGACAGACAATCGATAAATCATGCTAGTTATGGAAAATATGCGATTTTTGAGTTCTTTAACTCGATCATTTTTGTTAGCAGTCAATTGAGTTTATAAAATCGACAATTGGACATAGTCCTTCAATTGCAAAATTAAGTTTAGTTGTTCAATTTTTGATGAAAGAACAAACTAAATGATCAACAATCGAATTTTTTTTATCGATGGAATACAACTCTGGAATTAAAGGGATTATCGAGACTGATTTGCGAGCCTGGGTTCTTCCTTTTTCTTGTCCTAATCTTACGACAAACATTTTTTGAACAAAATTTGAACTTCAAGTTTTAATGTCAAATAAATTCAGTTCAACCTTTGACCTGGCAACTTTGAAAGTCAGAGGTCTCTTCAGTTTGTTTAGATTTTCACAACTTAATCTAAAAGAGATTAAATTTAAATGATAGCAGCATTGAAGGACATTTGCAGTAGGCATCATTCCAAGTCATTTAAAAACTCAACGAAACTTCAGTCTGTTCGACAATGGGTCACATTTTAATTGTATCAAATTATAATTCATATCATAATTAATTTAATTACTTTGATGTCGAGCTTTGTATGCCAAATTAAAAAACTCTAAATGGACGCCACGTTTCTCTAAATACGATTAAGTTGAGCGACCTAACTCTCTCTCCCTCCCTCTAACTCTTTCACTCTCTCCTTCTCTAAGTCCCTCTGTCTGAGGGAATTTGCAATTTGAATTTTTCGTGTTTATTTTGGCTTGATCTATGTGCCTGCAGTGTTAAGTTACGATCAGGTTCTCAGTCTGTCTGTCGCACGTGTTTCGAATTATGAGAGATAATCAAAATGTCAATAGATTGCAACCGTTAAAAAAAGTGCAAAGTGACTTATGAAGATTGTTAAATCTCGATAATGATCTTTGAGTTGAGTTTTTTCAAGTAATTGCCATAATTTCTCAAATGAATTCTGTAAGTGAGTTAAAGATCAATTTATTATGTAGAGTTGAATAAGTTTTTAGTGTTTTGTCAAGAATTTATGCAGCAGTAATGATAGAATAAAAGCTCATTATCGTTGGATAAATTTATAAAACCTCTCTTCTTTATAAATATCTCTTCGATAATTTTGATTTAAAATTTGTTAAATATTTGAAAAGTACAATTGATGTAATAAACAGAAGCTTTTTATCTAAAATGAATGAAATATTTATATTTAAAATTATGATTTTTTATTAATATTTATAGTAAAACAATAGAATTAAAATTTATCGAAGAATTATTTAATTTATGAGATATTTTGACATAAAATGCATAGAACTTCATGTCAAATTAAGGAAAACCCTTTGAAAATCGATTAAAATAAATTTGGATTTTGTAGTCTTTATTAAAAAAATACATATGTCAAATATTTATTTTTAAAATTATGATATTTTTATAAATATAATAAAACAATATAACTAAAAAATAAATTTATAGTATATCAGAATAATCTAACAATCATATAGAATTCCCTTTTTGTCTAAAATTTTTAGTATATTTTTAGTATGAATTTTCTGAATACATTCCTAATTTCAACTTTGTGTATTGCTTTTAAATTCTCTTGTCTTATATATCAACCGATTAACTTAATTTTCTGGAATGGTTCAGAGCAAAACATTTATTGTTGGTGTATTTTTAGCGCATTTTGTTTGATAGTGTAACCGACTTAAGCAAAGCATTTGCTCAATCAAATAGCTGTGGGCAAATGATTAACGATGGAACACCACAAAGCTAAACACTGGCAATCAATAAGCTTTATCAACTTCTGGGAAATAATGTACCTGTCTTAACGTTGCAAACTCTAACCCCAACCCCAATAATGATCAGCGGCAATTTGTTGGCAATGTTTTTATCAGAGAACTCTCTGACTCCTTCCACATTTCTACATTTCCATCTCCACTCGCAGGACGATACACATAAATTCTCATTAGTTTTTTTCTTTTGCCCACACTGAAATTAGAACTCAATGGGGGAGCCAATATGTTTGTGGAGGAGGAAAAGTGGGGAGTGGGCAATGTAGTGTAGTGTAGTGTAGTGTAGTGTTGTGATGGGGTTAAGTGTGCTGCCTGCCACACACACACACACACAATTGCCACGTTACAAGCTTCCATTGAGAAGAGAGAAGTGCATCGAATACATAGAGTTGTACTCTGCACATACTATGTACTCTGTATATATGCCAATGGCCTGCTCTATATAGCGTACTCTACTCTATATACCCAATGTTTATATATGTACAGTTTTCCGGCGTACAGTCAGTTCCACTTCCAGTTGCATTTTGTGCGCCACGTTCCACATTTACGAGCAGAAACGAGCAACTGTCCATTTACTATCTCCCTCTCCTTCTCTTTCACTTACTCCCTCGCTCCTCTTGACTCCTAGTTAACCTACAAGCCGGGCTATATCAAAACGAGCTCAGCTACAATGGCATAAACATCTCGTAGCTACATTGTTGCAATAAAATATTTACAAGATACATTTGCTTTGTTCCAAAACCAAGTTTCTTGCCACGGCATCTGTGGCAACAAAAGTTACATTTGCCGCTTCTGTTATGAGAATGCCGCACGTTCCTGCCATTTTCCTCCCCTCCCCTCCCTCTCCCCACCAACCAGAAAACAAACACTTTTCCTGCATTGTTCTTTGGTTTCATTTTGGAGAGCTTATCCTGTTGCTTATCCTCTGAACTCAGACCGCGAAAGTATCTTACGGATGCTAATGAATGAGTACGCAAATTTGTTTGAAAACTCTCTCTCTTATTTATAAAATTGAAAAATGCAGATGTAGGCGCATTTTATAAACATTCATTCATAAATAAATCAATAAAATTACTGAAAAAATCTGCATATTTTCTTAAAATTCTTTTTTAATTTTTAAGTTACGAAATACTATATACGATAATTCGAGGTATCAAAGAACAATCATTTTGAATCAGTCGAAAATTTTCAGAACAAATATGTTTCAAAAATTAAATTCGAATATTTTGAGAAGTACATATTTATATATCTATTTGAAATTTAACTTTAATATGATTCAGAATATATTTTCATAAAATATAAATTTCTAAAATAAACATTAATTAAAAGCATTTTTAGTACAAGCATTTATTATAAGTAATCAGCTCAAAAAATTATTCGTACCTTGAATGGTATTAATATTTTGAAATCATAGAACTTTTCGCGCTGCATCAATAAAATTCGAAATTATAATTACATAAATTTTGTGTAAATTTATTGAAATATTATTTATGTTGCTTTAAATGATTTTAGTAAATCTGCGATTAAACTCATCTTCAATAATATTTGATTTGCCAGCTTTGAGTGTATTAATATCTGCCTGAACTGAATGATTTGAGTGAATAGCATTCACATTTAATGAATTTCTATTCATTTTGAGAAGAGAGCCAAGTTAACTTTGTTAAATCTTTTTGCTTGCAATCTTGGCCCACACATCTGAAACATAACGCGGCTTAGTGGCCTTATGCACAGCAACTGCTCTCTCTATCTCTCTCTGTCTTTCTTTCTCTCTCTGTCTCTCTCTGTCTCCCACACAATCTCTTGGCCCACTTCAATTACAACTCAGCATCATTCAATGTAAAATTCATTTACGTTGTCCTGTTTCAGTTTTACGTTACGCTACGCGTTCTATATATACAAGTACATAGTGTGTAAGTGTCTATAGTTGTGTGTGTGTCTGTGTGTGTGCTGTGTGTGTATCTGCATCTCGACTGCCATTTACCGTCATCGTCCATTTACGAGCGCCAGTGACGTAACACGACGACAACGACGACGTCGTCGACGGAGTGACGAATGTTGAATGTTTATCCTCGCTCTGGCCAGGTTTACTCACTCCCCCTTCCCACTGCCTCCCTCCGCCCACTCACTGCACCGCCCACTAGCGTAAATCTTCGTGCGGTCGGGCTCGTGAACGTAGTAACCTATATACGAGAGCCGAGAGTTTAACAACAGCAACAAAAAACCAGTCAACACCCACGCTTATGTACAACGCCATGGAAAATTGCTATCCCCCCGTTTTGACCACCCCTTTTTGGCCTGTTGCCGAACAGCGTGCTGTGGATTTTTCCATACGCTGCCGAACAGCAGCGTTGAGTTTTCGTATTGCATCGTGGCCATAAACAATGACGTCACAAATGAGCGATTGGCGAGCGAGACACGCGTCTGCATTTGTTGGTCTGCGTTATTACGTATACGCCGTGTTCTACACACACAGAGTGAGAGAGAGAGAGAGAGACTGCAAGAGAGCATTTGTTGTTATGTCGTTAAAAGGGACCCGGTAATGAGCGTGTCTAGGTCTAGACGACACTTGGGCGTCACTGGCTAAATTGGACGCGGCTGTAAACTGTAACCAATTTGGCCAAAACACGTGTCAAGCCATCTCGGTCATGGCCCGTTTAACTTTGCGAGGCATTGACGTCTGTTTGTCAGCAACTCTCTGTCGTCACCAACTCATTTCACGTTGCCAAAGATCAAATGCAAAACACAACAAATGAAAACAGCACTCACAACACTCACAGCACTCATTCGCACACTCACTTTGTTCATTGATCAACAGCAGTTTCAAAAAATTTAGGAATCGGGTTAATAGGACACAACACACAAAAAAATACTGTCAACTGAAACAAACTGGAAATACACACATATATACTTGACGTGGGTGTTTCTGTGTATGTGTGTGTGTGTGTGTGTGTGTGTGTGTGTGTGTGTGTGTGTGTGTCATGTCATTGACTAAGAGTGGGCGGCAGAGTACAGTTACGACCGCCTGTGGCTGCTGACATTTGAGTTGAGTTCCAGAGTGTCAGATGCACAAAAAAATGGGGCGAATTAAATACTATAGGGACACTGTGGGAGTGGACAATCAAAATGAGAGCAACAGAGTTAAGGAAAGAGACAAAAGAATGTAAAAGAGAGAGAGAGAGAGAGAGTGTGCAAAGTGATGAAATAAAACAAAAAGCATATATTCATAAATAAGTTAAATACATTAAAACTGTTGAGTTCCTTGTCAGTTTATGGATCTATCGATATAACTTATCTAAACTAAAAGATTAAATGACAAAATTCCATTAAAAAAATCATTTAAAACTAATTTTAAAAAGTATTGCAATTAATTTTATTTGTAACTTTAATATATTATTATAGTTATTATTAATATATTTATTTATATCGAGCATTAAGGCTTAATTTATTTTTTTCATTACTCCAAATTCAATTTTGTTGAATCTTTTCATATTCATATTTGTTATATTTAATTATTTAAAAGTTAGTTTATGGTCAACAAAAATTAGTCAATTAATAATTAAAAAAAAAGATATATGTAAACAATAAAAAAACTAAGCATAGTTTTTTTTACCTTAGCTGAAAGGCGTATTCCGAAAAAATTAAATGAAGATATTTGAGTAACTTTAAGAACTTAGATTATATTTATAAGTGTCCAGCATTTAAGCCCAGGAATCATCAGAAATACTTTCAACTAATTAAAAACATTTTATACAGTTAATTAAGTGAATTTAATTTAATTTTATATTTAATTTAATTTTAAACCCAAGAAACATTCAATTGATAAGTTATTTACTTTGTAATAATTTGAAACAATTTACATGCAAATATTCATAGATGTATTCATTTGATTCGCATATTTGAGTGCTGCCTGCTTTGGACGACGCTCGCAAATGCCGCAGATGAGTGTCACATTCTGTTGCAAGGTTGCCACCAAGTGTGGCACGTGGGTATCTTGGTCGTTGGGTGCTTGGGTGGTGGTCAGTGTTGCAACCTCTAAGTCCAAAGTCCATAAGTCAGCTGCCTACGCAGCTGCCACCCTACCACCCTCCCACCCTCTCACCGCTCCCCCTCTCTGGGGGGGCATGTTATTAGCACTTGACGTTGTCTCTGTCTCTCTCTCTGCCGCAGTCAACTTCGCTGTCAGCGTCGCTGCCTGTCTTGAGGTTGGGTGATAAGTACATATTTAAGCGACGCCTGCAGCGCAATTGCCGCTCAGTCGGTCAGCGTCTGTTTGCTTTTCCATAGCTCTTGAACTTGAAAAAAACACCAAAAAATAAAGCGAACAACAACAACAACTGAAACAACAACAGTGACAGCAACTAAAACAACAACAACAAAAACGCGTGTGTGCTGCAATTTTTAACATTGTTTTGCGAGAATTTTCTCGGATTTTCCTTTGTTTGTTTTTCCTAAAATTTACAAAAAAAAATTTCGCGCCATTTCGAGTTTTGTGATTATTTGGTTCAAGGACAAACGAAGTTTGCACTCGACAGTTTTTCCCGGATATGAAAAAGGTGATGCCAAAAATACTCTACAATATGTTATTAGAGCTGCTGGACCGGACGAAGGGGTGGGGGTAGTTTTATCGGGGGCTAGGGGCGTGCAAATGTCAGCGTGTCAAAGGTCAAAGTTGCACAAAAATACATGAAACATTTTTCTGCTAAAGCCACAGTCAAAAAACAAAGTTACACACACATTCACACCTGCTTTATCTCTGCCTGCATTCACCTTCATCATATACAAACATCCCCTACTCCCAGCCCCACCCCCACCCCCACCCCCACCCTCATCCCTTTTTGGCAGCATTGCATTAAAAGGTCATGTGGCGCAATGTCGCAGCTGCGCAGCTGCAGCTCAAAGAGAAAGAACTAGAGAATAAAACCCAACAAAGTGTTGAGCACCCACCAACCCCAACCCTTACATGCAACCATACCCCTTCCCTGTTCCCCCTGTCACCCCCTTTAAGCCAAAGACGGTCAAACATTTAAGCTACAACGCAATTGGAAAACATATTCATGCAATCATCAATTGCGTTTCGAGAAAATGCTCGTAAATGGGTGAAAGCGCCAGCGAAAGGATGAACAATCAGTTGAAAGTAGACGCACGGTATCTGTGTGTCTGTATCTGTGTATCTCTAAATACGAAAATTGAACAAAAAGTTGAGGATTTTCACTGTGCTTTGGTTAATTTAATTGATCAATTTTAATAAACCAACAGAACTTTGGGTATATTGGCATAAATAAGCAGAAATCTCGTAGATTCGAAATTTGTTAATTTATCGGCTTTGTCCTTTAAAGTATAAGATATTTAGTTAAGACTCAAATTTAAAAAAAATAATACATTATATAAAAATTTAAAATCAAAAAATTCTAATTATTACAATAAAAACAAATTGTTCAGGCTATACAGAGCACTTTTATTTAAAACTATTCTTAAAAAATATACACATTTCATTTTTTTTAGTAGTTTACAGAGTATGTATTTTTATGGAAGACCTCTAAAAATATTTTAATTAATGAATACTTGATGTTTAAGTCGTATTTTCAAAGATTTAGTTATAATTTTTAGTTAATTTTAATAATCTATTCCTAAGATAAGTGTGTACAGTTTCACTTTATATTCCTCCCATATTTACTATTTTAATTTAATTACTTTTATAAACCAAAATATATTTTCAAAAATGTTCAGCTCTTTTTCCAGCTTTTGTCCGAAACTATCCCCCAACTTATAATAAATGTTAATTAGCTGCTAGTTTATACTTTTAAGAATTTTTTACACATTTTCAACTCTAATTACTGCTAAAATAAAACCCTGTGTAGATTTGAACTCATGTCCAAAACTATTTTAAACTTAACAGAAATCTGTGCAGTTTTTATACAATGTTAAAGTTGCAAACATTTTCAAGTTTATAATAATTGTGTAAACAAATTTGGTTGCATTTGGCACTTTGCCGGCTAATTGGAAATGCTGGAGTCAAGAATGGAAAGTGAGTGGGGTGTAAACTTTTCCGACAATTTTCCGCAGCAGTTGTGCATTCAGTTGGCGCCTCTGTCAATTATTTATTGTGCACGTGTCGTCATATCTTTCGCAACGCCCAACAGAAGTTGTGGGCTCGTAGTACCAGAAGTTACGAAATTGCGTTTAGAATTTATTAATATACCGTTGTACTTGATTTTTTAATTGACCGTTCCAAATTCGCTTGGCGCCAATTTCCAATTTCCATTTTCACGCCGCCTGGCGCCAAACACACATTCGAAATGCGAACCTCCCGATTGTTTCAGGGAATGGGTTACGCTTTGTTTATGGCACTTTCCAACACAGAACTCGAGTGTGGGCGTTAATTTGATTATGTTTTTCACTGCGAACATAAACAACTACTTTTGCTGTAATATTTATGCCTGTCGTTGTTCATTTTTTATAGTTAAAGTCACTTGCCGCTGTGCTGGCAAGTTGAAACTTTCTGCAATCCATAATTGCAATATGAACTTTGAATACTGCAAATTTTCTTAAAATATCTTTTGTAGAAATCGGGCTGAGAAGCATTTTTTTAACAGCGTCATCTAAGAGACTTCCTGTAACGCTGGAAAGTTGAAGCTTTAGGAGAACTTATTGTATTGATAGAATGCTGAACTTTTTGAGCTTGATAGTTGCCATATGTACTTTAAATGCTATACGTTTACTTAGATTATACTTAAAACCACTTTTTATGAAACTTCTTGTACTGTTAGAGAACTGAAACTTTCGCATAACAATAATAACTTAATAAACCTACAGTATTCCATCTGGATCTCTACAACAGAATTCGAGTTACGAATAGGTTAAGCAACAAATAACATATTCCCAGTGAACTTGAACCTCTTCACTACGCAAAATTTGACTTCCTCGTAGGAATTCGTACCCCTAAGGGACCACTATGAATACCAATAACTGATCATTAAACAAAATGGTCATTTTGTCGCTTTCACTAGCCAAATTGTAAATCTGGCAATCATAATTAAGAAACGTCTTAACCGTTTTTTTATTTTCAAAGCAATGTCGGCCCGTTTGGATGTTGAGACCACGCCAGGGTCGAGTTTTATTTTTTTTATATATTTTTTATTTCTCATATATTTTTTTGCGCTCTGGGCTTTTTATTAATGGACTAACTTAGTGACAACTAAATGAGTGTTGGTTTCAATTTAGTCATAAAAACCCGAAAACGAATACGAATACGAATACGAATATTCGTAACCGGTTCGTAGGGGGGCCGCCAATTAAACGGAACAGGTGAACAAAGTGATCAGCGATCTATGCGAGATGAGATATTTATGAACCAGCGAGGGGAAGTTAACCTAAAAAGAGAGAGGGAGGAAGGTCTAAAACAAACCCAACTCTGTTCAAATATGCGACGTTCATTTATCAACTTTGAAATTCGCGCTAATGATTCGGAGAATGCGTGAGCCAAGTTTTCGATTATTTTTGTTTTTTTTTTTGAGAAATTGTTGTTTTATGCTAAGCGAATAACAACAACAATAAAAACAATAATCACAACAACAACAACCACAATAACAACAACAATACTTGCTCCCAACAAGTGGTTCGGATCTCTTGACTTTGGTTTCGCCCGATTTTTATGCAAATCGCCGACGTATTTATTTTTGATTTCTATTAAATTTTCAACTTTTGCCCAGGCGACATTGTGTCTCGCCTTGTTGCCCATTAAAAATGCTAATTTCCAAAATATTTTTGCCAACCAAAAAAAAAAAACTACAACTTTTTTGTTTGCTCATTAACAAATGAATTAGCCAAAAAATGCTAACAATAAAAATCGATAAACAACAAATAAAAATAATAATAATACACAACAAAATCTACATTTATTGAGAAAAATTTAACGAAGATAGCTTTAAAAATTAGTAGGAAAACAAATCAAATAACATTAAAAAACTATAAAACTACATTTAAATAAAACAGCAAATTGATTTTATTGTTTCTTGTTTTCTAGATTCTCAGCATAAGTCCATTACCTTTTAGACATAAATTTATTAAGCCCAATATATAATTTATAGCAATCGAAAGTTGTCCAGAACCTGACACAACATCATTTGTCATCGCTGCCCTCAAATATTTAAGCAATTGCTTTATTATGAGTCGAGATATGACTTAAAACTCGAAATAGACTATTCATAACTCGAGTTCTAGACATGGAAAAAGTAGCAAATTTTTACCAAATAAAGTAGACTGTAATACTTTTTTTGTGGCATTGCATTCAACTATCTACAACAATTAATTATCATGATATTCTATATTAAGATCAATTAAAGTATACTAGACTATTCATAACTCGAGTTCTAGACACAGAAAAAGTAACAAATTTTTACCAAATAAAGTAGACTGTAATAATTTCTGTATGGAATTGCATTCAACTATCTACGACAATTAATTATCATGATATTCTATATTAAGATAAAAAAAAAGTTTACTGCACTATTCATAACTCGAGTTCCTGACATGGAAAATGTATCAAATTTGTACCAAATAAAGTAGACTACAATACTTTCTTTATAGCACTGCATTCAACTATCTACAGCAATTAATTATCAAAATATTCTATATTTAGGTATATATTTCAAGTCAAATTTGTCATAAATCAAGAATATATTTATGACAAACCTTATAGGCCGACAAAATGTTGTCTAAATTTAGCTGACTGCAGTACCTAGTATATTTCATATGATCAAAATATCTATTCGAAGAGTATTATATATTTGGATCAATTGGATCAAAAAAACTTATCGCATCGTCATAAGCATGATTGTTTCGTTATAGAAAGATATATGACATGACAACGCGTATAGTCCATACATAACTCAAGTTTCCATAGTTTGAGAATCGTGTGTCTATATAATAACATCATATATAATGCTTGTCAGCTCATCAGTCATAATCATATCAAAGAAATTGACTATTTTTAGTAGTAGTTCCCACTTACCGAATTCTTGAAGTTTTTAGTCTCTATTTTTGACTTTATCTTATCATCGAATATTTAAAGCAAGATTATCGGGTTTTTTTATTTTTTGTGCATGAGTGCGACAGTTTTAGATGCGTGATTGCCATAAAAATGTTGCTAGAAATTTGCATTCAAATTATGTGGCGCATAACTCAGAGTTGCAGCAACAACTACCACAAAACAACAACAACAACAACAGCAATGAGAACAAGAAAAGTGGCAGAAAATGTAGTTGTTGTGACGAAACGACGCCGACTGCGACGCCAACTGTGACGCCAGCAGCAAGCAGCGAGCAGATAATAGCGCGCGCAGCGAACTGCAGTGCCTTGCCTTGCCTGGCCCTCAAGCGTTGTTTCCCCTTAAATTTAATGTTTTGTTTTCGCTGCGTCTCGCTTGCACTCGCGCACTCGTATACCCTCTCGCTCGGCAGCATGTTCGACTTCCGTTCGTTTTTGTAGTAAAAACGTAAACGAGAGCAGCATGCAAGGCAGATAGACAAGTGAATTTTCACACACACACAAACGCATGAACGAAAAATGCGCGCGCTTTGCAGACATGAAATGGGAAACCAATACAAGAAACGTTTTGAGAAATGAAACAGAGCGCGCGCTCTCGTTGAATGAACTGTGGAGCGTGTGTGGAACGCATTGCGCCAGTGCCACAAAATGAACAATCGCAAAGAGCGCAGCAATCGCTGATCGACGCAACTGCGATCGGCACAAATAGTTCAAATTCCACTGTGGTATTTAATTGGGGGGAAAAACACACTCACACACACGCACACGCACACACATACAAGATGAACAACATACGAAAACAAATAAAGAGACATCGAAAGCGCGAGATTAATCTTCTGAGTCACAGATTTTCCCTTTGGCTGACGAATTTGTTTACCAATATAAGAAATCTGTGCAGAACCCAAAATCAACAATAACAAACAACAACAATTTCTAGATTAAAATGCACATACAAAATAATGCAGAGCAAGTGCGTCATTTAGAGATAAATAATGCATCTATTTGAAATTTATATATGCAAGCCAAAATAACGGTAAACTAAGCGTCATATGCATAAATGAGGAAAGCAGAAAATAAACAAGCACAGAGCAGGTTCATTTTATTTATATTTCTTTTAATTAAATTCATTCAACTATGTAAATAATTTTAAAAGGATTAATACATAAACATATTCCACTGCAAGGAGCTGTGAACTCGTGCAGTCTCCACTGCAACTGAGAAATGGCCCACAGTCCACAGTTCGCATTTCGTTTGAATGGAAACGAAACGAAGCGCAGAGCAACTGCACTGCCTCGGTTCAATGTGTTTCATGTGCCAAAGTGTTTCAGTTTGTATTTTTGTGGTGTACTGTTTAGCCTCTGGTTCCAGCTCGCTCAGTTCCATTTGAAACTTTAAAGCGTTTGGTTGGAAGCGCGCATCGCGAATACAAAAACACAACTCACAACACAAAAATTCGCCAGGTCGTTTTCTGTTTCTGTTTTTCTCGTTTTGTTTTGTGATTATTCTTTCTCTCGAGAGTTGCAAGTTTCGCGCGCGCCAAACTGTCAAAGGAAGCCAAAGGAAAAAGGCAACAACAAGAAAACAATAAAATAATAAGAACAAAACATTTATTCGTCGTGATTACGTAGTTTTTTGTGTCATTAACTGTTAACTGTAAAAAGTAAATAAAAAACAAACAGTAAAGTTGAAGTGCAAAAGTGAAGACGAAGACAAGAAATGGCAACAACTATAAAAGCCTAGAATTACAACGGGACTTTTAAAGCAACAACAACAACAAGGAGTGGAAGAAACTGAATTAGAGTGACCAGCTCATTTTAATTCTCAATTACAACTTGATTGTGTGTGTTTGTCTGTGTCTGTGTTTCGGATCTGGAGGAGTTTCCACACACACACGCACCGCACCCCCCCGGCCTACTCATGAAATGCAAAAGCTGGTCCAATAAATTCAACAATTTTGTTGTGCGAAAAATCAAGTCCATAAAGGTAAATATTATAAACTAATTCAAAAATAAACAAAAGGAAATTTATTACAAATTGAAACAGAATTGTATAAAATTAAAATAAAATAATGCAATCAATTTAAAATTTTTGAACTAAAAAAAATTAAGAAGAGTAAAAACATTTATTGATAATTTATACACAAATTTAAAGTAAATTTGAATTGAAATAAAATGTTAAACAAACATTTCAATGCAAATTTAAATTGTTTCCCCCGAACATAATTTAATTAAATTTTTTAAAAAGTTAAATTTTTTTATATAGACAGTACAAAGTAAATTTTTTAATAGAAATAAAATGGTAAACAAACATTTAAATGAAAATTTGAAATTGTTTTTCCCAAACCTGAATTACTTAAATTTTCCAAAAAAAAAAAAAAAATTAAAAGTAAAATGGAAAAAAATAAAAAAAAAAAATTTCCCTAACGAAATATGAAATTATCACTTAAATTTGTTCTCTTTATTTTTTTTTTCAAATATTTCTTTTGAAATGCATTTTAGTTTGTTTTCAAAAATAAATAAATTTCTGTAATTCTCAAACAACACTTAAAAACAGTTCAAAGACATTAAAAACCAGACGCAAATAAACAAATAAAAAAAACATTCATAGACATAACATAAAAAAAAACATGCAATTAATTTTTAAAATACACTCTAAAATTAAATTAAAAGCATTGCAGAAAAAGGCGGGCAAGAAGGAAACGACAAAAGAATTAAAACAACAATTAAAAGTTGTTATTAATAAAATAGTTTACTTATTTATTTATTTATTTATTTAAAACAATTAAAAGTGGTTAATCAAATGGTCCAAACGGCAACAACAATAATAATAAATTTGAACTTAAATTGTTTTTACTCTTGATTTTGTTGTAATTTCATTTTTTATTGACAATTAAGAGCAAGCAATAACAACAGCTAAATAGTAAATCAATTTATTTATTTATTTCATTTTAACTGTAATCAGCCTCTCTTGCCCTCTCCCTCTTGCATTTCATGCAGCTTCCCCTGCCTCTTCACTCACTCGTCCCACTCCCACTTTGTTTCCTTTTTCGCCTTTCACTTGTGCATGTCTCTGTTGCTCACACACACACACACACGCACACAGATGCATATTTTATAATATTTATTTACATTGAAGTTGCCGTCGCGTCGCAGTTGGCGTCGCTGCCGCGCCCCGCCATTTGTTCTGTTTACTACGGGCATTTTCTGTGTTGCTGCTGCCATAGTTGTTGTTGTTGTTAGTGTTATTATTGTCTCTTGTTTGTGTCTTGTCTTTTGCCTTCGTTTTCGTTTCACACACACATTTTGTTTTGTTCGCCACTTCCTTGTCCTTGTCCTTGTCTCTCTCTCTCTCTCTCTCTCTCTCTCTCTCTACACCTCTCATACTGTGTGTACGCTTCTTTGTATGTGCGTGTGTGTGTGTGTTCGTGTTTTTCCACCACATTTTTGTTGTTTATTTTTACATCTCGTCGTCTTTGTCGTCGTTTTACGCGCTCTCTTGTGGGCTACAAATTCTTGAAATTCTTTTCTTTATTATTTTTATTTTTTTTTTTCGTTGAACGCCGCACACTTTTCCATCGGGAAAAACGAGTTTTTCCAGACAGCGGCAGGCAGAGCATGCATTCTTCTTCTTGCTTGTTTACAGTTAGGAATGCGGGTGCCTCTTGAAATCTAAAAGAGCAACGGAAACAAAACGCGCGCACTCTCTCTCATAAGCAATCTCTTTGTGGATTCACTTTGTGGATGACATTATGTTGGGGGAATGTTGTGTGGACTTTATTTGTTTCTTTGTAAAAAACAAGACAACATAATAAAGCATATACACACATAAACTACTACAACAATTATAAAGCATTAAATGTACACCAATTACCAACAGCAGCAGCCCGCTCACTATATAATCTGATCTCTCTCTCTCTCTCTCTCTGTCGTTTGCTCGTTCTCTCACGACCTGGCGCACAACTTGTTCGCCTTGTAAAAAAAAAAATTGAAGGCGCCATCCACAACAACAAGAAATCTCATTGAGCGGCGGCTGCGCTGCTTTGGCCCCATTATGAACACACTGTCGGCGCTCGGCTCTCATGCGCTCGTTTATTCGTTTGGCGCTCGCTCGCTCGCATTCTCTCTCTCAGGCGCGCTCTCTTGCTCTGCTGCTGCTGCTGGCTGTTTGCTTATTGAGGCTCACATCATTTTATGTTTTTCACTTCTGATTAGTTTTTGTGGCGCTTTGAAACCGGACGTTTCGTTTCGGTTGTGCACGCTTTTCGTTCGCACACATACATATATATATATATATAAATACACACACATGCCAAGTATGTGTCTGTGTGTGTGTGGTGCTCTCAGTGCGATTAAATAATACTCCACAAAAGGCCAAACAAATTACATAAAAAAAAGTCAAGAAGAAGAAGAAGAAGTAGCAGAAGCAACAGCAAAATTCTCATTCTCGTTGCATAAATTGTTGTGTGTTGTGTTTTCGTTTTCGTTTCGTTAGTAAGCAAAAGTACCGTTCAAAAAGAAGTTCCTAAATATACACACACACATAAAACAACAACTGCTTTAATAAAACAAAAGTCGTCATCGTGTTTTGTTCGTGTTCCTTGTGCTCCGTTCGTTATTTGTCGTGGAAAATTTTGCAAAAGCAAAAAACGTGCGTTCGCTTTTTAATCCGATACATATATATATATTAATCTACTTGTATTGAAAATTATAAGTAAACAAGCAAATAAATAAAAAAAAGTGCGACATTTGGTGTAAGCAAATTTGATGAACTAAATAAATAAATTAAAATTCACACACAGACAGATACGCAATACATATACATAAAAATACGCGCGCGCATCTTCTTCTTCTGCCTCTGCCTCTGTCTGTCTGTCTGTCTATGTGCCTGATTCGCTCGCAGTGCGTAGAGCCCATTGGAATTTGTATCGTGAAACGCAATTACAGCATAAAATACACAAACAGAGCGCGCGTTGCGCTCCCAATTTGCAAGCGACGTAAGTGTGAGCGAGAGGGGCAATGTGACTTGAAAAAGAGAATGGAGTTGGGAGTTGCTTGTTGTTGTTGTTGTTGTGGTTGTTGTGGAAAGAGAGCGCGTGGTTCCAATTGGAATTTGCACTTTTGCCTTTGCATGTGTTTTGTTGTTGTTGTCAGTTTGTTAGTGTTTGTGTTTGCTGTCTGTGTTTTTCATTCATAAGCGCAGTTACGTTTTGTTTTGCTTTTCAAGTAGGCTTTGCCTTTGCTCTCAAATTCTCTGATTTGTCAAAACCAAATTTAATGTTCAACTTGAAAAAGAGTGTGTTTAAGGTTTTTCTTTTTTTGTTCTTTGTATTTTAATTGTTTTGTCAACTTTTTGTTGTGCCGAAATTCAAATTAAAATTCCCAATGCAGGTATCGTAATCGTAGAATCGTAAATACTTTGGAAACTTGATCGGGTTTTACCCAAGCAACAACAACAGCAACAACAACACGCACCACTCTCTATAGAGAGAAACCTATTCCACTTGATCTCTGACAAAAAACAGCACAAATTATGCAAAACATGTCGCAAAGCGCACAAATAAAAAAAAAATAGAAATACTCGTATTATAACAACAACAACAATAGTATCTTTTTTAATATTAAAAAGACAGCTATAAATAGCAACAACAAATCCGAAAAAACAAAAATAATGCTTGGCAAAATTTCCGCGAATTCTTGCGCTTGCTTCTTGTTTATAAATTTTCTTGCGATTTTTTTGTATTTTTGTTATTTTTTATATTCAATTTCCACGCCCACAACAAACGCTAAAAAATGAAATTAACAATTTGAACGAACTGTTACAAACATTAAACAAGTTGCTCAATTTCGCGTGTAGAGAATTTGCAAATAGCATTCATATATTTTTAGGCATTTGGGCAAAAGTATTTAGCTTGAGATACAAATGTATCTTTTAAATTACGCGCTTATTAATGCCGATTTATTTATATGGTTCATTAAGTTTATTTAATAATGAAACAAAATTAATTTCAATTTTCAAAGTTACTTTAAAGATTAAGCGCCGACTTTAATTATTTTCTGGAGATACAAATGTATCTTTAAATTACTCACTGATTAATAGCACTTTATTTAGCTGATTTCTTTTTGAAAATTTATTTTATAATTTATATAGAAAAATTACATTTATTAAAAGATTTATCAATTATTTATTGCTGAATTTAAATTAGTCTGTTTATTGAACTTTAAAACAGTTTTAAATAAAAACTTTTAGTAAAACTCCTTAAGATATTTACACATTATTCTTTTCAATCAAAAGTTACTTTTCAGACAGAATTTTCTACCAAGTTTTATGATATTTTTGTGAATGAAGTTTTTTTTGTAAACCTCTTTCTTAACTGATTTTTTTTGGCTTACGTTTAAGTTTCAAAACATTAAAATAATGCAAAAATATCGAAAATATTTCGCTAAATTTTGTTGTTATTTTTTATTGCTGTTATTTAATGTTTTCGCATGTTTATGTTTTAAATAAACAGCTCTTTTGTTTATACATATATAAGTTTAGCGCATTTCTTTAGCTATTTTTTGTTAGCGTTTATTGGCACGCCTCTTCTATCTGCTTCTTCTTCTTCTACTTGTTGTGCCTTTGCAAAATCCTCTGGCGTCTATATATAATTTCTATTGCACCTTTTTCAATTGTTGTTGTTGTTGTTGTTGTTGTTGTCTCTTTCAATTGGTTGCAATTCGCGCGCTAGACAAACAAATTTTTATTTATAAAACTCAATTGATGACTAGCCAAAGGAAGGGTGGGGTGGTATAAGGGTGGGGGAGTGTGGGTGGCATAGGATTTAAGGTATATACATATTTGTGTGTGTGTGTGTGTGTATGTGTGTTGAAATGGCGACGAAGCGACAATAAAATAGATTCATTTAAATGTCATTTTTGTCTAGACGCCACAGACGACGAATCTCAGATCGCTTTTGAATAGATATAGATATAGATACAAATATAAATATATAAACATAAATATGTATGTGGCATGTCTAGTATATTTTTAGTATATACTGTGTGTGTTGTTAAGCACAACACGCCCACTCGCCCAATAATTGAGGGCGTGTTCCAGTTTTGTTTATCTTTTAAATTGAAATTTTTCCATAATTTCTTTTCGTTTTTTTTTTGGTTCGACTGAATTGTAATAAAGATAAAGATATATATTTATATAGATTTAAAGATATAAATGTATCTTTATTGACTTTTTTTTAATTTTGACATTTCCTGTTACTCTTTTTGTTGTTGTTGTTGTTTTTGCTCCAAGCTACCAAGTTTATTATTATTTATTTTTTTTATGGCGTTTTTTGACCAGTTTTTTGAGCTGGATTCCCAGACATCTTTCGATCTGTGACGCAGATCGAACCTCTCTCTCTCTCTCTCTCTCTCTCTCTCTCTCTCTCTCTCTCACTTTATGGCTAATTAGCAAAAAAAAACCAATTTTTGAAAAAAAATAAAAGTAGGTTGTTTAGCGGCAGAGTTCACAAAACTATAATAAATAAATTTATAAAAGAAAAACAAAAAAATCAAAAATAACTTTGATTATTTGTGTTTAGGCGTGGGTGTAAGAGCGAGAGGGCAATACCTATGACGTCATTAGCAGCCAAAAACGCGCAAGAAATTAAAAAAAAGCGAGACGAGAAAGCAAAAATTGATAATCGATGTGTGTGTGTGTGTGTGTGTGTGTGTGTGAGTTGAAAAACTAAACCAACAACATTCCAAAGTGTGACGCACTAACAACTATCACAGCAACAACAACAACAACAGAAAAGACAACAATTTTCATTGACAAACTCAAAAAAAAAAAAGGCAGAAACAAAATAAAAGAGACAAAAAAAACGGCTTTTGTTTTGTTGTATTTTACAGCTGCATTTTTTAAATATTTTCTCTGCTTTTTTTGGGGTTTTATTCCACAAATGGAAAATCATCAAAATTGACATTTTCAATTTGTTTATTAACAATTTCTGCGCTGACACGTGTGTGTAAATGTGTGTGTGTGTGTGCTTAAAGCCTGGTTTCATTTTTTTGCATTTGTGTTTTTTTGACTTAAATTAGCTGCCGTTTTTTAGACTTTCATTGACGCATTTGCTCACCTTGTTTTTATTTAAATTTTTTTGCGCTTTGTTGTTTTGAATGCGTTTTGCATAATTTGATAATTTTTGTGTATATGTTTTTTAACGATATCGATATGTGAAAAACCCGTCACAGACAACGCGTCTGGGCCTTAAATTGTGCTAGAGATGGCACATGCGATAGTCGATAGTCTAGCGATATTTAAGAAGAAACCAATAATTAGTTCAACAATATTATAAATATAAATTTAAAACAAAAACCAATTAAAATTAAATTTCGATAACTTTATCAATGTAATCGATAGTTTTCACGTTTGCCCGCCACAAAGATCACGCCATTTAACAAACCAAAGAACAACAACAACAACAAATGCTAAGAAGCCAAAAAACAATTTATAATTCCCATACTTGATGGAAATATTAACAGGTGGCAATGAACTTTACTATATTTTTATGCCTCAAAGTCCTTGAACCCGGAACAAAAACAATAACAACAAACAACAAACTAACCAAACTAAAAACAAGAAGAACACCTTTGTGCACTAGTGAGTGTGTCAGAGTGAGACAGCATTAGTGAACTTGACGTCAATGGCGCGGCGAGAGCACAAGTACAACAAGCTCATAAAGCATAGGCCTAAAAAAGCTTCTTGTTCTGTTCCATTCCCCCTCAGTCGCGCTCTCTCACTCTCTCTCGGACCTGTTCTTGGTCTCTCTCTTTTGCAAGTTCCGCTTTTGTGCGCTGCTGCGTGTCTGGCTTTGTTATTGTTATTCGCTTTTTGTTTTGACTTTGTTTTTTGCTTTTGTTTTTGCTTTCGTTGTCTTTGAACGTCGCGACTGCGCGCCTTTAATTTATTGCGTTTTCAAATTGACACACACACACACATTTATACTCTGATTATTTGTACGCTCTCTTACGCCTCTCTCTCTTCCATTGCAGATTAACGGTACACAGCAAATTCAATCGCCAAGCAGCGCAGCGAGCATCGCAGCCGCTGCCGCCGTCGTTGTCGTCTCTGCTTCGAGCAGCAGCGCCAATAACATTGAAGAAGAGCAGCAGCAGCAACAACAACAATTAGTGGACGCAACAACAACAGCAGCAACATCAGCAGCGACAACAACAACAGCGGCAACAATGCCGGCTATGCCAAAAGAGAAAACAACAACAGTACTGACATTGCAGCCATCATTTAAGCTTTTGGCGATGGCCACCACAGCGGCGGCAGCGACGCGACTGCAACAACATCAGCAACAGCAACATCACACGTGCCTCTGTGGCGCTGCATCGGCAACAGCAACAACAACACCGTCAGCAACAACAACAACAACAGCCACAGAGAATAACAATAATAATAACAACAACAGCAGCAGCCACAATATCTACAGCATAGGCAACAAGTATCTGACAAACGGTAAGCAACAAAAGCACGCAATACGCAACATGTTGCTAAGCTCGCTCTCTTTCGCTCTCTCTCTTTGGGCTTCTCTTTGCAGGCCACACATCGCCATCGCCAATTGCCCAAGCTGTCGCCAACAACAGTTCATCAGTTGACTCGACGCCGCAGCGAAAAATGTCCTGTCGCGAACAATCGTCGACAACGTATCAACGCCAACTGCATCAACAGCAGCAGCAGCAACAACAACAGCAGCAGCAGCAGCAGCAGCAGCAGCAACAACAACAGCAAGCATCATCATCCCCGCCACAACAGCAACAACAACAGCAACAGCAACAAACGCCTCCACCGCGAAGGTCGCCAACCGATTTCATCTTTGGCAAATACATTGGCGAGGGCAGTTTCAGCAATGTCTACTTGGCGGTTGACATACACTCGCATCGCGAGTATGCAAGTGAGTAGCGTACCATTATTGTGTACCCATAAAGTGTACCCAACTGTTGCATTGGAAATGTACCTATACAAAGTGTAGCAACTCTTGCTTTCTTCATATACAAAATGTACCATTTCCAATTTCCAATTGAGCGCAACATTTGGCGCCAGGCAACAGCAAATTGAAATGCGGTCGCGATTGTAGACGACGTCGGCGCCAACGCCAACGCGTCTGACGCGCCTGTCACCTGCTGTTGTGTCTGCTGCCAACAAATCAAAACACACACACACACACACGAGTATATATGTAAGCAGCTGTTTCTAGTTTCGTTTCCGACAAGCTTGTCGCCTGACAGGCTACATAATAACACTGTCTAGCCAGGCGACAAGTTTGTCGATGGCTCAATAACAGTTGTGTGTGTGTGTGTGTTGTCAACAGCCGATAGAGAGCGAGTGAGAAAGAGAGACAGATGCTGCAGCAACATGTTGATTACATTTCATACATTTTGTTGTTACTATCTTGCATTTGTTGTGACTGGTCATTCGGCCATCACGTGACTGATTAAGAAGCTTTCAAGTTCGTATTTTGTTTTGATGTATAGTTAACACATATGTACATAATGTTGTTGTTTGTGTTGTGTATATTGGAAATTTCATCAGAGAGCCAAAACCTTTGCTAATGGCATTTTTATCTCGCAACTTAACAAAATGAATACAAAGGCTATGAATACACACACACACACACACCACGTACAAAGACTTTGTGTGCTGCTTTTGACGTCTTTTGATAATCAACACATCAACAGCAACAACGACGTCGACGTTGGCGTTGACGTTGACGCTGGCGTCGCTTCTGTGATAACGGCATAACGCTGACGCCCGCACGCAATTGACGACAGTTTTCTCTATTGTCGCTGCCGTTGTTTGTTTGTTTATCGATTGAAACAAAAACGCCGCAGACGCAGACACAAGATCAGCTGGCTGCGCAGTCGACGCCACGATAAGCGTCATCAGCAGCAGCAACAGCAGCCACAGCAACGCCTCCTTCTCTCTTGTTCCACGTTTCACTTTCCAAGATCCACATTCAATTCCAAGCAAATAACAAATAACTGTCAAATGCTGTCTCGCTCCTCTCTCTCTCTCTCTCTGTCTTTGTGTGTAAGTAGAACAATTGTGTTCAGTTGTTGTTTATTTGTGTTAAGCCAATTTGCTTCAAGATTTTCAGCAACAACAGCAACAATTGCGAACTGTAAATCAATAAACTTGCAGCGCAAAAACAACAAAAAAAAAGTTCGACTTTGGCACGTGTCGCAAACGCAGCACAAATTCGCAGTGTCTGCATTTTAATGCTAAATGCATAGACAACAAAAAGAAAGACAACAGAAATGAAATGCAATGAAAATGAAGAAGGCAAAGCAAATGGCGCGTGTCTGCAGTAAGCTTTGCTTTGTTGTTATTTCTGCCGCTTCTGCTGCTGCTGATAAAGCACAAGCAACAGTAACTCACAAAAGCACAACAACAACAGCAACAATTACAGCAAAAGCATCAGGTGCATGTAAACAACACAGCAACAAGAGAGCGCAGCGAAGAGCGCACGCAACTGTTGTTTTACTTGTGATGTGTGTGAGTGACGGGCAAAGAGAGTGAGAGCGAGCGGGAGAGAGCGACTACTGTGTTTATTGACACTTGCAGGCATGCACCGTTATTTTGTGTTGCTAACAAGCTGTGTACAAAAATAGACATACACCCAGTCCTCTCTCTCTCTCTCTCTCTCTCGCACTGTTTGCTATTATGAAATTAACATTTTCATTACAGCAACAAAATGAGTTTGCACTTTTGACTTTGAATTTTGTTATTGTTACAAATACATGCGTACATAATATTAAAGTCAGCTTTGAAGGTCAACATATGTTTTGTAACAACAACCCACCACCCACTCCCCCTCCTCCTCGCTCTTAACGATTTTATTGTTATGTCTTGTATGTATTGTTTTATTGGCACACATTTTCCAATGGGCCGCAGTTCCTATTTTAAACAGCCACCCCCCACCCCCACCCCCAACCCCGACCGCTATCTCGTCAAAAAACGAGCGCAAACCGAATTTCACTCGTATTTGTTATTATTTGATTGTTGTTGCTTTTAATTTGCTTATAAACAAAACAGACGGCAACATCCATTTTTATGGACTTGTCTGGCAACATGTTGCCAACTGTTACGCCCACTCTCTCACGCGTTCTCACCAGCTGCTGTTGCCGCCGCCCACAACAACTCCCCCCACTCATGATGAACGCAGCAAATTTTCGTTTTCGTTTTCATTTCGTTGGCTGCTGTTGCTTGTGTCACATGCATGCGGTGTGCGGTGGTGGAAGGGGGGGCGCGTATGTATGTGTGGGATATCGCTACAATATATGTACATATGTATGTACTTGTATGTAGGTATAATTTGTGTGTACGCATTGCGTGAATTGTTATTGTTGTTATACGGCGTCTGTTTGACGCGCTACGCAAATTCTTTTTACGCATTTTCACATTGTCTCTGTTTGGCTATTTCATCATTCGTCGCAAATTGCTTTTGTATATGCCTGTGTTTGTGTGTGTATGTGTGCATGTGTGTGCCAGCAGCTGTTTAACAATTTTTCCGCACAACAATTTTTACCTGAGAAATCTTTGCTACAACAACACGTGCTCCTAATCCTGAATAAACGACAGCAGCTGCAGCTGCAGCTTCATTTCTTTACATATTCTCTCCTCTCTCCTCTTTCTCTCTCGCTCGTGCGAACTTCACGTGTGGATGCTGTTGTTGTTGTTGTTGTTGCTGCACCCACGCATTCGTCGTCGATCAAACTTTGAACTGCAACTTGTTGACTGGAACGCATTGGCATTGGCACACAAATAAACAAGCACACTGCAGATGGGCCGTTGAACTGTATTCTCTCTTCGCTCTCTTCCAGCTGCTGCTCCCCTTTAACGTTTCAGTTTCCACATTGGATCCACACTAATCTTTTTAATAGTTTCCCAGACAAACGAAACTGGCAATTTTGGACGCTGAACTCTCGAACTCGTTCAGTTTTCGGAGGTAGACAGTCTGGTCTCGTTTCGCTCTTCCTCCGTCTCCCTTTGCGTGTGTGTGTGTATGTGTGTGTGTGTGTATGTCTGCTCCTTTTTTTCTTATGCGTTCTTCTTATTGCTATGCTTTGTGTGTGTGTTATTTTTAATTACAACAGCAGCTGCGCCGTCGCAGCTGGCTGAGGGTATTTAACCTTTTAAGCTGTTGCTCTTCTTGCGCTCTCTCTCTCTCTCTCCTCTCTTGTAAGATAATATTGATGAATTTGGGTCATTCAACTTAAGAGCGGATCCTTAAAGCTTTTCTGCTTCTTTCCTTTGCACCTGCGTGCATAACTTTTATATTTCTTTTATGTTTGCTGCAGCTGTTGTGTTGGGGGGTGGGGTGAGTGTTATGTGGCACGTGGCAAGGCCAGTTACGCCCCCTACTGCTCTCGCTCTCTTTTATGAGCAAATTAAGTCGCGCCTGGAAGTCGCGCTAAGACTTTTTGGCCTTCCTTTTTATTATTATTCCACACACACACATATAAATGTACTGCAGTAACTAAAGAAAGAGAGGGAGAGAGAGAGTGATAGTAAGTGAGATAGCGACTTGTCTTTTGCTCACTTGTTGGGCACTTTGTCGTTTGTTTAACAACCATATTCAAAATAAAAAGCAACAAAAATCCTTTGCGTGCCGTCAACATGTCCTTCCTTCCTTCCTTCCCCAAAGGGCAATAAACTGTTTCTCTCTCTCCAAACCAAACGGCAGGCAGCAACAATAACAATAAAAAAGGAGGCGCACTCAAAATTGTTATGACTCAGCCAACAACAACAACAACTACACCAAGAGCAACAAGAAGAGCAACTTACAGGCGTTCTCTTTAACCATTTCCCATATTCCCATTCCATACTTCCACTCCACATTAAAAAAAGTAAAGCTCCTTCTGTGTTACCTGTGTACCGTTTGTTGTTTTGTTTTTATTGTTGTTGCTGCCCCTGTCATAATCTGTTTGGTTTTGTGCGACATATTTAAATGAGTTTCAAGCGAAACGTCAAGTTACGTCATGATGAGAACGCCACATGACAAGAGCGGGTGGTGAAGAGAACCGAGCAGAAGAGAAGAGAAGAGAGTGGTAGTTAAGAGGGAGCACAACAGACGCCGCCAATGTTCTTTGCCAATTTTGGGCGGCAGTCGCTAATTAATGAAATTGAAATGCTGTGCGGGAACAATGCGAAATGGCACTCACACATACAAACAAACATGTGTACATACATGTGTATGTATCTTGCAATGCTTTTTTTTTTGTTTTGCTTGGTTGGCCGCGTCGAATTCGCAATCGACTTTTATCACAATTTTGTCAGTTTTATGTCAATTTGCTGTCGTGCCAAAAAGTTCGCCGTGACAATAAATTAAGCGGGAACAGCATTAAAAGTCGCACAAGTCGCGTGGGTCGCCATTGGAGTCGCTCTTCTTCTTGTTCTTTTATCGGTCGCTGGCAATCAGTTTTATTGCAGCCCAAAAACATTTCCAGCAACCCACGCGACACAAACGAAATTTTCCATTGCAATAATAACAACAACAACAACACAGGAAATAATATTGCCCCCCCCCCTCTAGTTTCCCCTTGGCCGTCTAAAAATAGTTTACACTTTGTCAAATTGAAATCTCCTTTAGTAGTTTTGATCTCTCCGAACTCTCTCTTTTTTGTGCTCTCTCTGGCGGTTCAAACACCTCTGCTGACTTCCTGTTTACCGTGTTCCAATTCCACAACATACCCAAACGGCCTTGCGCCCATTTTCAACTAACTAGTGACTTTTGGCGCTCTCTTCTTTGTCTATTGGAATGCAATCGAACAACATTTGGTTTGGTGCTGATGCTGCGATGATGCTCTCTTGCGTACAGTTTTTTTTCTATTTAGCTCTTTTGTTTTTGGTCATTGTCCTTCCAACAATGGAGTTACGAGTTGCGTCTTCTGTCTTATTTATAGAATCGTTTGACTCAGTTGTCTCTTTTGCTTAACTGCTGCAGCTGAACAGCAACAACAACAACTGGTTACAATTGCAATTTATGTCGCCCACTGTTGTTGTGTTCCTCTCACTCTGTCGTCTGTCCTCTCACAAACTCGTTGTACTGCATTCCATTCGACACACAACAAGTTGCAATGCGCTCTCTCAATGCGCTGCATTTTTGGAATTGTCGCTCGCTCTCACGCTTACGCTCTCGCTCTCGCTATTGCTCTCTCTCCGATCAGTGGGGCAACAGCACACTGGAAACTCACATCATTGGGCAAATATTTATGCTGTCTACAATTTTGTTGTTGTTTTAATTTTGAAGTTTTTTTTTCTCCCTCGTTCTTCAGCTGCTAGACTTTGTTGTTCTTGTTGCTATTTACTTGTGTGAGTTTATGTTGTTGTTGTTGTTTTGTGCATGCGCCAAGTTCAAGGCTGCGCTTTCGTTGCCTTATCAACGTCGCCGCTTCGGGCATTAAACCCAAAATAAAAAAAAAAACGTTTATATATATTACGGTTTACATTTTTTTTTATTTTTTTTAAACCGCAGCTCAACAAATGCCGCGCAAAAAATTAAAATAAATAATGCGACAGCAGCAACAACATTTCCAATTAAAACCAATAAGAAGAATAGAAAGAGAGCGAGAGAGAGAAACAAACACACGCGCACAGTGCCTTCCATATTTCAATTCCAATACCTTTTAATCAAAGCCAATAAAAAAAAATGTATTGCAAAAACAAAATAAAATAAAATAGAAAAAATGGCAATGGCAACAATTTCAAGGTCAATTTTATTTTTACGCACTTTTTTTTTTGTGTTTTTTGTTGCCGTCTATTTTGGCATGGGAAATTTAAAACGCATAAAACACACGCTAGTTGTTGTTGTTGTTGTTGTTTTATTTGTGTGTTAATCTTTTAATTGCTGTTGTTTTGTTTTTCCTCTTTATAGTCTGTGTGTGTGTGTGTGTGTGAGTGTTTATTTAGCTGCCACTCGACAACTTATCGCCCCTGATTTGTTTTCTACACTAAAATAACTAAAATAAAAAAAAACTCAGTTGCGATCTTGATAAACTGGCAAAAAGTACAAAAGGAAAAGAAAAATAAATTCATATTCGCATTTTCTATTGCCTATATAAATCAGTGCTGGCAATTTAGCTATTTTCCCGACAGATTTAGTGGGTTGCGGGATAGATTGTAAAACAGCGGGTAGCGGGAATTTTAGCTACTTCAAAAATAATTTTAGCTTTTTTCTTTTTTTTTAACCAAAAGAGCATTCAATTTTATCGTTTTTAACTATGAAATCAATTGAATCGAGTTTTATTTCACAATTTATGATTCGATCGCGATTTTATTATTTTTTATGTACATAGTATTTTTTATGATTTTTTGAAAATTGCTAAAAATCAACTTTTTGTATGAAAAGGAGGAAAAAGGGGTCAAAATAGCAATTTTTAGCTTATTTTAACAAGTCATAAAAAATATTAGCGAAGAGATTTTTATACTTTTTTTTGCATTCACTCTTAGAATTGTTTGAAGAACTTTTTTGCATCAAAATATTCAAAAAACACTGGATTAAATCAATAAAAATATCGTTTTACTACTCTAGCGTTTTTTTTTAGCTATCAACATATTTTTTAAGCTATTTTCAGCTTTTTTCAAAGGCTATTTTGGCATTTTCATGTCCCGAAGAGTTGGCAACACTGATATAAATATGTATGCACACACACACACACACACTAACGCTCTCTTAATTTCGCAGATATAGCGAGTGTAATTTATTATTATATTCAACTTTGTTTATTCACTTTTTTTTTTCGCAAATCAACAAATTTGCGTTTTAAGTTTTGTTGGCACTTCTCATTTTTGTTGTTTGTTTGTTTGTTTGTTATCATTTCTTTTTGTGTCTCTTCCTCTGTTCGTTCTTTAAAGTTTCCCACGTTTAAGCATTTGATTTATTAATTTTCGAATTTCAGAAATTCAAGCAGTTGGCAACGCGAAAGCGAAAATCAGCAAAAGAAACAAAAGAAGGGAAAAACTGCTGATAAGCGGTCATAATTCGTGCTGGAAAGCAAACCGTTAACCTCTTGCCCCCTTGCCGTTAGCGGGGGCCAAAGCTCAAAAAAGCGCTTCACATTTTTCACAATAAATATGTTTCAATGCCAAAAGTTTCTTGTAGTGGGCAACACTTCACTCATACACACATATATAAGTCTGTGTGTGTGTGTGTGTGAGTGTAGCTTTGCAGTTCAACAACCAGTTTAGAATTTCTTAGGGAGCAGCTCAACATGAACAGCAGCAGCAGCCGCAGCAGAAGCAAAATCAAAAGAGAAAAAGAAAAAGAGCATGGTGACAAGGGGAGCTGAAACAAGTTCCCACAAAGCGCGCTCGCTTTCGTTGCTGCTGCCGCTGGCGACGTCGTCGCCTGTTAATTTAGCAATTTGAGCGAATTCCTTTTTTTTTTCCTCTTTGGTTTCTTTACTTGCCGCGCTTCCCTTTGTATTCATTGTTGTCTCGCTTGCGCACTCTCCCGCTCTCCCGCTCTTTGCATTCATTTCAATAAATCACACAAGGAATAGTATGGAAACAAGAACAAGACAAGAGTTGTCAATACATGCATGTGTGTGTGTGAGTGTGTGTGCACAGCCCCACAAAGTGTCACTGGCAAGTTGTGCGCCTGAGTGCAGCACTTTGCTTATGACAACTTTGTCGCCTGCGCATTTAAGCTTTGTTTGTGATCATTATTATTTAATCTCTTTTGGAATTTTACAGTTGTTTTAATTTCATTGCGCTCTCAGCTGTTGACTGTTGACTAACTCTCTCTTTGTCTCTTTGTCTCTTTCTGCTTGCAGTCAAAGTGTGCGAGAAGCGTCTGATACTGCGAGAGCATAAGCAGGATTACATTAAGAGAGAGCGCGAAGTGATGCACATGATGACGAACGTGCCCGGCTTCGTGAATCTCTCGTGCACCTTCCAGGATCCGCGCTCCCTCTACTTTGTGATGACCTACGCCCGCAAGGGCGACCTCCTGCCCTACATCAACCGCGTCGGCAGCTTCGACGCCGCCTGCACGCGCCACTACGCCGCCGAGCTGCTGCTCGCCTGCGAGCACATGCATCGCCGCAACGTCGTCCATCGCGACCTCAAGCCGGAGAACATTCTGCTGGACGAGGACATGCACACGCTGATCGCGGACTTCGGGTCCGCCAAGGTGATGACGCCCCGCGAGCGCGTCCAGGCGGCGGCGCAGCTCGCCAGCACTGGCAGCGACGCCACCTCCGCGCAGCGACGTCGACGCTCTGCCCGCAGCTCGGACGACGATGACGAGGACAGCGAGGAGCTGTACGACGACATCGATGACGAGGATCAGGATCAGGAGCCGATGTTCAATATTGCCGACGACGACGATGACGAGGACAACGATGACAACGACGACGAACGGATCCGAGGACCGCTTCCGCCCCACAATCGTGCCTTGCGGTATCCGCAGCGGGCGGCGCGACGCGGCAGCTTCGTCGGCACCGCGCAGTACGTGTCGCCCGAGGTGCTGCAGAACGGCCCGATCACGCCGGCGGCGGATCTGTGGGCGCTCGGCTGCATCGTCTACCAGATGATCTCGGGTTTGCCGCCGTTCCGGGGCAGCAACGACTACGTCATCTTCAAGGAGATTCTCGGCTGCAGCGTCGACTTCCCCCAGGGCTTCGACAAGGATGCGGAGGATCTGGTCAAGCGCCTGCTCAAGATCGATCCGCGCGAGCGTCTCGGCGCCCAGGACGAGTTCGGCTACTACGAGAGCATCCGCGCCCATCCCTTCTTCGCCGGCATCGACTGGCCGACGCTGCGCCAGCAGACGCCCCCGCCCATCTACCCCTATCTGCCCGGCGTCAGCCAGGACGACGACGTGCGCAGCGGCAGCGGCAGCGGCGTCAGCTTCAGTCTGCCCATCAGCGGCGACTTGGAGCCGGGACTGGATGAGCGGCAGATAACGCGTCTGCTCAGCGCCGAGCTCGGCGTCGGCAGCAGCGTCGCTGCCCCCGCCCAAAAGCCCTCGACGGCAAAGAGTAAGTTTACCTCTCTCTTTTTACCTTGTCACTCTCTCTTTACTTACGCTCTCTTTGCGTGCGCTCTCTTTGCAGACTCGTTTGACTTGAGCGATGCGCAGAAAATGCAGCGCCTCGAGGCACAAAAGACTGACAAGTGGCACGTGTTCGCCGAGGGCGAGGTGATCCTCAAGCGCGGATTCGTGAACAAGCGCAAGGGTTTGTTCGCCCGCAAGCGGATGCTGCTGCTGACGACGGGACCGCGGCTCATCTACATCGATCCCGTGCAGATGATCAAGAAGGGCGAGATTCCCTGGAGTCCCGAGCTGCGTGCGGAGAACAAGAACTTCAAGATCTTCTTTGTGCATACGGTGAGTTTGCTAGACAACATTTAGAAAAAATAAATAGAAAATAATAAAAATATATAAAACAATCGACAAAAAAATTAGCTAACATATAAAGAGTTCCATTTAAAAATTGTAAATAAAAAATATTAAAAAAAACAAATTCAAATTAAAAATAAAAAGAAATATTATTTGTTTAATATGAGAATGAGAGACAAAGGAGAATTTATTTATTTTATTTTTTTTTAATATTTTTGTAATTTTTAAATAGATTAATTTATTTTTTAAATACTATAAACTTGAAGCAATTGACACCAAAATTTCAAAATAAACAACATTTAAAGTTAAATATATCCATAATTTGATCCTACTTCATGTACATTTTGGCATCAATGGAAAGGTCATTTCAATTCCGTTTGAATGATACAAAACTTTCCTTACCCATTAAGTACCCTTTGAAAATTTTGAATTTTAAAAAAACGTCAATTGGAAAACATTTTTCCTCGATTTTTTTCGAAAAATTTTTTGATGCAAAAAAATTCTTCATACAATTCTAATAGTGACTGCAAAAACAATTTTTCAAAAATCTCTTCGCTAGTATTTTTTATAATATTTTTAAAACTGCAAAAAGTACGCTTTTTGTATGAAAAGTAGGAAAAAAGGGGTTAAAATAGTCATATTTTGAAGTAGGATCAAATTGTGAATATATTTAACTATAAATGTTGTCAAAATAAATATGCCGACTAGTGCATTTAAATTACCAATTTAATTAAAGTTCATAAACTTGCAGATTTTAAAAGCGCATAAATTAAACAAAAATTTACTGAGAAAATGATTAATTATGGATAAAAAAAAAAATAGAATAAATATTATGTTAAATAAATGTTTGAATATTAAATATTCTAGTTAATGGAAAAATTAAGAACTTTTTGTCTGAGTTTGATTTATTTTTGTTATTTTTTTAAATATAAAATATTGTTACTAATTGCAGTGTTAATGTAATATAAGTCGATGTTGTTGTTGTTATTGCAATGCGAAAAATGAGCGCGCGTTGCAAGTTTGTTGAACTGAACCAACTGTTGATGACGTCAGTTGTCATAAAATCCAGGCACACACACATACACCAAACACACGCACACACACACACACACACTCACACTCGCATACAAGCCACAATAATAATAGTTCATTTGGGTCCAGTTTATAGCGACGGCACGTGTTTACGACCCACAGCAACAACAACAACAGAAACAGCAACAACAACAAACACTCAATTAAATGCGGCATTGAAAACTGCACACGCAACACAGATAAAAACCAAAACAACAACAACGACAACAAACGTTTTTAGTTTAATGACTTTTGGTCACATTTTTCACATTTGTCAATTTCGTGCTGTTTGTATTTGTTGTTGCATTTGTTCATATACATATATATATTATTTGTGCTAATTTTGTGCCAATTTTGTTCTAATTTGTTGTCTCTTTTGCTCTTATTACAGCCAAATCGCACCTATTATCTGGATGATCCCGAAGGCTTTGCCATACAGTGGACCGAGGCCATTGAGAATATGTCGAAATTGTGCTATGGCAATGCAACAACAACAACAGCAACAACAACAACAACGCCAAGTATCTCAACATGCAACGGTGGCAGCAACAACAGTTTAGTTGTTAACAATTCCGTTGCAAATTCAAATTCGCCTGCCTCCAACAACAGTTCGCCGAGAGCGCGACGAAATTCGCCGTCAATGCAACAACAACAGCAACAACAAACCGAAACAACAGCAACAACAGCAACAACGCAAGCAACGCGAACATCGCCAACAACAACGCGAGGCAAAAAGACAGCGTCCAATTGAACAACAACAACAACAACAACAAGTTCAGTTGTGTAAATTTAAATGCAAATTAAACTTTAATTTAGTTGAAATTTAGTGCAAAACAACAACAACAACAAGAACAAGATGTATAGAGAAACAGAAAATCAAGAATAATGATGGAAATTGCAAGATATGATAGAAATCTATTTAGTGCTAATTAATCAACAATATTTACTGATTAATTAATTAATTGATTAATTCATTCATTTGTTTGTTTGTTTTTCTGTTTATAAACGTCGAAATTTGTTAGTTGGCAAATTAAGCTAAATGAAATACAACTAAATTAAATAAACTAAAATAAGCGTAAAAATATATAAAATATACATTTAAATTAAGCATATAACATACATACACACATACATATAAACATAAACTAAACTAAATTAAATTAAATTAAATTATTACAACACACACACACACACACACATATTTATATCTAAAATATGATGTAGAGACCCCACTGTAAGGCAGGCGGCAGTCTGCCCATAGATGGCGCCACAATATGTATACATAGTTTAACTAATTTTTTTTAGCGCGTAGTTAGTCACAATTTAAATAAATTACAATATATACATATATAAATCTATGTAAATATATGTACATATAGTATATATATATTATATAGAAGAAGCTAATGCTGAGGCGCCATCTGGCGGTGGGGAGTTAAGTCTAAAAACTAAATTCAATTGTATTCAATGAACGATGAAGAAGAAGAAGAGCGTAACTAGCAAATTATGTATGTAAAACTGTAAAAAAAAAACATATATAAATATAAATTATATCTATATATATATATATATATATATATATGGGAGTGTGTTTGTCATGTCACCTAACTGTAAATTGTAACTATGTAAATCTATTGCATATACATATACATATATATATTGTACATTAGCTATATGCGCACGTCTAAGCAAAATGCCTAAAAAAACAAAAAAAAAATATAAAAAGTGAAAGAAAACACACAGTTAGAGAGAGAGAGTAGATTAGCAGATTGGGAGTCTTTTGGGGCCGCCGCCAGATGGCGCCAGCTTCTGTAGCGTGCTCGCTCAACTTTCTAGTAAGAATTTTTGTATGCTAATTTTTTGATTTTTACTACTATTAATTTATAATGCTTTTTTGCCCTATAAAGAAACGTATAAGACTTTGAGAAACTATTTAAAAAAAGCAGAAAAAAAACGAAACAAAAACAAGTATAAATATTAAATATATATATTATATACAACAACAATGCAAAACAAAAAAACAAATGAACAAAACTTAAAAAGATTAATACAAAAACTAGAGAGAAAAGAAAATTTAGTTGAAATTACATTTGGCTTTGATTGTTTTTGTGCTCGTCATGGAACAAAAAACGATGATAAAGATACATAATGTATTTGTATTTTGTACTTGTATTGGTATTTGTTTCTAAACATTTTTGTTGTGTAATTAATATTATAATTTTGTTTGTTTTTTTTTGTTAAATTGTTTTCTTTTTCGCATAAGATTTTGTGGTAGAAAGAGAGAGAGAGAGTAGCTTGAAAAGTTATATATGTATGCAAAACAGGTATAAAATTGAATTTTAAACTAAATTAAAACAAAACCACAACAAACAAAATAAAACAAAAACTAAACAAAGATAAAACTAAACATAGTTATTACGATAACGATAACGATTATTAAATGATATGTTCGGCATTTGGTTCGTTCATGCTAAAAATGGAAAAAAGTTTCTAAAACTCGCGCGTATTAGTTCAATTGTAAAGCTTAAGTTATGCCTATAGACCACGCCCCTTTTCACACACACACAATTACACAAACACACACACACATTACACTTACACCCTTCTTAGTGTTAAGAATTAAGTAAAGAAAAAGCATGTGAGAGTTAGTACGAAGATGTAGGAAGGAAGGAGTAAACAAAGAAAGAAAGAAAGAAAGAAAGCAAAAAATACATTTGTACATACATATCGCGTCCCGCATTTTGTGGGCGTGGCCGTAGCAGCAATTTAACTATAGATTACAAAACGTTACGCAAGTATACAATTAATTCAATTAAACTAAATTAAATTAAATTAAAAACTAAACTAAATTAAATTAAATTGTATAATTTATTGAAAACAACAAGCAAAAAACAAAAATGCAAAGAGAGATAACTAAATAGTGAGAGAAAACTGTAAATTATTATTATTGTAATTATTATAATTATATAAATATATATATATACATAAATAAAATATATATATATATACAATTACATACCTAAAGTAAATTGGTCAAAAAGTAAAAAAAAAATAAAACAAAAAAAATTAAGAGAACGTATCATTAAAAATTAAAAAAAGAAACATTTTCAAAACAACAAAAAAATTTACCACAAATTGTTTTTATTTGACTTTGGTTTGTGACAAGAATTGGCAACATTTTTGGTTGTTTCAACAACATTTTGGCATCCATTCGGAATTTGGTTTTATGGTCAAGTCGCTGAGAGAGACTCCGCTCCCCCCTCCCCTCCCCCCTGCCCCCTGCCCCGCCCCCTACTCCACACACACCAAAAATGCATTAGAAACATTTAAACGAACTTACAAATAGGTTTCGACAACAAGTAGAGAACAACACACTGTAAAAAATCAAAACACACACAAAAGATACAAAAAGAAGAAGAAAATACAAGTACAGATACAGATACAAATCTTTGATTTCGACCTTATGTGCTGCAGTACCTTGAAAGAAGTCCTTACAGAACGAAGAAGACTTGAAGTGAAGACGACGCCAATTTGAACTCCCGGAAGACAACAACAAACTACATATACATACCGATATATATATACACAAATATATATAACTTTTATAAATCGATAGGTTTTTTCTTCTTGCCATTCAAATTCCAATTTCCATCATTTGTAGCTTTGTTAAGTTTTCTAAATGAACAAAAAAACAAAGTAAAAACATCTATAAAATAGAAGAAAGTGCCTAGAAAAGCAGATTGTAGAAGTTTAGATGATAAACTTTTCGTAATATCGATAATTTCTCTACCAAATATTTGAATTTCGAGTTGAAAAATATACACAAAAACGCCTGGGCAATGTATGTATACGAATTTTATGTTTTTAAGATTTCTAATGTTTATTAATAATTGAAGAAGAATCGGTTTTGAAGTATACCCGATATACCCGCTACACCCGTTTTAGCCTAAAATCCAAGACACCAATTGGTAGCAATTCAAGTAAATTGTTTCGTGTTCAACATTTTGAGTGTAAATTATGATTAGTTATTGTAAATTTTTAGTGCAAACTTTAAAAAAACAAAAAATATATATACTTATACCTAAATATATATAGCCAATATTGTACGAGTTTATACCTATACATGCATATATATCTATATAGTATAAGTATAGTTTAGTATAGAGCATATATATATAAATATATATATTGTATTTGAACAATTCCAATTGTATATTGATAAATTCGAGAGCGAATCCGATCGTTTTATCCAAGTTCAATCTCTAGGGGTGCTAGACTGAGTTATACATACATACATACATACATATATATACATATATATATATATCGTAAGAAGCCTAATCGTAAACTCTTAAACGTAAACGTAATTCAATTACTACCTTGCAAAGTATAAAATACATCAAACTAACTTGCAACCTAATGTACATACATACATATTTGTATACACATAAGACAGATCTATATATACATACATATATATAGGTATTTCCTTACTACCTTCATCCCTTTTCCTCCCTTAAATCAGTACTTAATTCAAATGACTTTCCATAAAATATAAATAAAAAGCTATAAAATATGAAACATACATACACACACACACACACACTCGCATATACACATACATATGCGACTATATATTTACATATATAGATTTTAAGCAGAAAACGGAGAAATTAATATGGTACACACACACACACAGTATACATCACAAATATATGTAAGATTGAAAATTGAAAAGTTATAGAAAAGTCGGGAAATGAATTAATTTCGATTTGCAACGTTGTATTTTTCAGCACGTAAAACAAACAAAGTAAACTAAGATAAATACAAAATACAAAAAGGAAGCAAACTCAAAACACAAGTAAAAAATAAACACACACATAAAGTTCGTTACATTCAGGTTGACAAAATCCCCAACCATAAAGCATAACTATGAAATATTCACAAAAATCAAAAAAAAATATGGCACAGTTTGTTAAAGGAATTTAAGGTTTGACATTTGTAAACGTTGAGAGCCCTTAAAAAAAACCGTTGAGTGTAAGTTGGTTTGATTCAAATAAAAAGTGAAGCAAAAGAGAAGCAAAGAAAGAGAAATCAAAATTGTGTTTGAATTTTAACCGTTTAGCTCTTAGCTGCCATAGCAGTTAGATTTTTGTTGATTACACTACAAGCAGCATGGCGGCATTGGTAGACGGAGACCAGATGCTCACGTTGCTGCCGTTCTGTTAGAGCGAGACAAGCGTATGTTACAGTGCAGCTTCGTAGCAAGCAGTCTTTTTTAGCAAGCATACTGTGTGATGGCAAGCAGGTTTTTGTCAGATGCATATTTGCTTCGTAGCAAGCAGTCTTTTTTAGCAAGCATACTTTGTGATGGAAAGCAGGTTTTTGTCTGATGCATATTTGAATTTTGAAATTTATAACTGACAGATTGGTGGAAAATCAGTACTACACTGAAATACTTGTTAATTAATTACATTTTTGTTAACGAAATGGAAGGTTTTAAGTTTCAGCGAAATGTGTTAGAAGCTTGGCCACTTAAATTAATTATACCATTGATAGTCGGTGGGTATTTGTCTGGCATTGGACTCATATTGCTGTGGTATGCATGGCATCCAGTGCAAGGGAAAGAGGATCTGACCGCCAGTTGGCTGATTGTAGTGTTTCTAATGTTGCTTTGCCTAACGCTGCTTTTCAATCGACCTGTACGGTGAGTTGAGGTAACTGATGTAATGACCCAGTTACCATTTGTGTTCCTCTCAGTTGTATTTTTGTGCTGGCGCTGCCTTCCTTGAGCAGCTCCAGAGGAAGAGCTCTATTGGTAACCTTGGCCTTCTTTGTGGCTGCACTGGGACCCACTGCGAATATCATGGCCAATTTGAAGGTATTGCTGCGTAGTCTCGGCTGTGGCCAGGAGCTGTTGCGTCAGGCAATTGGCCAGATGATGGATGTGGTTTTGGAGCCGATAAAAGCTGTCCAACTGGCAATGGAACTACTATTGGATGAAGTGCGTCGTGTGCTGCGTCTGGTTATGGATCTTTTGTTACACATTCAGGGATTTCTGCTCTATTTCAGTGAGTTCAACCCGAAAATTAATTGGGATATTAGTCTATAGTTCCATCTATCAGTTAATACGCTCAAGAATTGCGCTATCTGGTTGAAATCTGTGGCGGATCTTTGCAATTCCCAACTGGGCACACCCTGGGCACGTTGCCAGCAGTCGGCTGAGCGGGCCATGGTCAAGTGTCGCCACAAATTGGGCTACTTCAAATACATTTGTCATGCCACAAAGTTGTTCCTTGCTCTCTGTTATCCTGCCAAGCTGGTGGATGTCTTTTGCACTGGTTTCTGGGAGCACAGCTGGAATTTTCTGGACACACTTCTGGATCGTAAGTTCGCTTGCCAATTTTTCAGCAAAGAATTTACAAATATATGTTAATTTACAGGCTATTACGGTTTTGTGGCCGAACTGGAGCAAATGTTCGATGCCAGCATCAGTTTCGACCATGACTTTAAATTCCATACGAATGCCTCAAAGAATCTCTCGGATGTGGGCGAACAGATTATTCAGGATGTTAGCCAAAGTCTGCGTCCATTTGCCATTTTACAAGGCTGGCTGGATCTACTCTGTTGGCTAATGCTTTTCGCCGTGTTTATCAAGTGTGAAAACATTTGATGCGATTTATTTTTGGATTATTTATTCCCCTACTTTTTACTCAGTGCCAGCTACTTCTATGTGCGCTATATGCTAAGTCATCATTACCAGAATGTCTACCTGACGAGCACTTTCTATGCCATCGATAGGGAACTCCAATTTCAGGGAAGATCCACAGTGTTGCCCCTGAAGCGTTTGGAACGTGGCAAGTATTTGAAGGTACACATTTATTCTATTGAAAAATATATCTGCGCTTTGTTAAATTATAAATAATGTTAAATTTAATTACTTTTAATATTTGAAAATTAAAAATATATTTATTTATATTTTAAATTCTATTTTTTTGTAAATGTACGCAAAATAACATTTTTTTTAAAATATGGTTTGAAATAAAAACTTGCTTAAACATTTATAATTTATTTTATAACGCTTGATGAAATTTAATTAAGTGTCCTATCAGATGTATTAATAAATGTCCAGTTAATAATTTAATATGTACCGGATTAGAGCATATTTTTGGAATCGAATTTAAATTTTTTTTAAAACAACTTTAACTTTTTCATAATTTTTAAATAATAAAATATTCAAATATATCATTTAGCAATAAAATTTAAGTTTCCACAGATCTGCCAAAATTTCTTATAAATTCTCCAAGCTTAAATTATCAGCTCACGTGTCTGAATTTAATTAAATATTAAACAAATTTGTTTTGATTTTAAATACTTAACAAAATTGCTATTTTATCTTTTACTTGAGTTTAAAATTAGATATTCCATTTCCCTTCTTAGATTTTTTTTAAACAATTTTCAATCTGAATTGAATTAAATATTATAAAATATTTTTTAATTATTAGTGTTTTACAGAATCTTCTATTCCATCTATTATTTAACAATAAAATTAAAGATCCCATTTCTTTGCTCAAATTGCTTAATAATCCTCCAAGCTGAATTCCTCAGCTGACGAGTCTGCGTCTCACGACCGCCGAGTGTCTTTTGTTGGCGGAACATGCTTTCTTCCTGTTCATCAGCTGTGTGCAATTGTCAACCATTTGTTTAGTGGACTATAGCATTTTTTGGCTGCTGGCCACTATCTCGTATTATGGCCATAAGCAGGACGATCTGGAGGTGCCCGCCTACATAGATCTGCAGATCAAGGGCGGAGGGTTTGTGGGCGACATTATGCGTGGAATTGCCCAGGCCTTTCGTCCCATAACACAGAAAAGGACTTTGGACACAAAGGTGTGCCTCCCATTGCCAGTGGAGCCCATGTATAGACACTATCTGGAGATACTTGCACTCTGTGTGCTCGCCTGGTTCATTCTCCTCACGGAGCCTTATATGCTGCGACTGCGTCATGTGATCATGCAGAGATTCTATCCGGAACGGTCTTATGTGAGGGCTCTATATCTGCATGATAAGATTCTCAGGGAGAGAGGTAGAATCTAAGATACTTTTGAATATTCCTAGTTATTATTTAAGTCAATTTTCAGCTAGCTTCTTCAAGGTTGCACGTCGCAAGGCGAGAGCTGCTTTCATGTTTCGGGAGAAAGGAACTCACAACTGGCTAAGACGAAAGCTGTGCTGGTGAGAATCCTACTTGGTCTTTCAGAGGTCAAAGTTTACTCTGATCTTTCCATAGCTGTTGCTGTTGTCTCTGTTTGCTTGGTGAAGATCTGTGCATCATGTGCAGCAAATTATTGAGCTCGTTAGTCTTGTCCATCGATCGCATCTCGAATGTCAATTTCATCACCGGAACAATCTTTCAGCTCAAGCCGCATTAGCTGTGATTCCCCCGGCTGCAGTGGCGTCTATTGCCAGATATGCTTCAGTGCGTCCAACAACAAGTGTTGTCTCTGCCAGCGACCCATCGATTGTGGTGATTACAGTGACTTCTCGGAAGTTCGGTGAGTTGTTTTGGTTTTTCAACTGCAGTATACAGATAATAATGATTTTATCGGACTATTTTCAGAGACTCTTCTGACGATTCCGTTGCGGAATCCTTTGGTCAAAAGCAAGCCAAACTTTACTGTGTGTAATAGATCGCGAAAATTAAGGGTATTCCCAAGAACTGAAGCTATTGTGATACAGTAAGCATTTGACATCATCAGAAAATTTTTTAGTTGAATAGGTGTTAGGCCCTACTTACTTTTAAGCAAAATCCCTACTTTCAATTCAAATAATTGCATAAAAAATGGGAAACATATAGCCAAAGGTTTTTACAGCCAGAGCTTATTTTATAAATTTGTATATGTCTTAGATTTGTAAGCCAATTTTAATAAATAAATAAACCCAAAAACATAGTGCATTTTGAAGTCTAAAGACGATCTTAAATAGGCAAAAAATATGAGATTTAGGCTGAGAGAAGCGTAAAAATTAAGCTAACATCAGAAATATACCCTTTATATAAATATATATATATTTTGGGCGATATACAGATATGGTTATAACTGTTCGATTTACTACTGTCGTTTTATAAAATACACTGATTTCGACAATTGTTAAAGTTTTTAATAACCAATATAATTTGAATCCTTCAGAGCTGAGTACAGAGTATCTTTAATCTGAACCACAGGATTTTTCTCCATGAGTGAAGTACACTCTATATTGCCTGACAAAAATCTCCCTGTTTCCATTAGTTCAACAGACTTCAGAATTCAATACAAAAGACAGAAAATCATTGAGCTTTGAGTCAGCAGCATTTAATTGAGTAAATATATCAATGCATAGTTCTAGGAATATTCGAACTCCGTCCTCTTCGTCCAGCGAGGATATCTGTTGGGAGCGGAAGAGGACGAGTGGTGGAAACGAGCCAAATCAAAAGGAGAAGAATGATTCATCCGATTCCGCTGTGGTACAGCATGGAAGTGACAGGAATAAGGCCAAGAGAACTAGCCGTCCACAGAAACGAGTACATATGGCACAGGATGCTAAAACATATTATAAAATCAAGGAATGGCCAACAAATGGAGCTATAGCAAAGGACAAGGGGAGTAAATCAAAGGGAAAGGATAAGGACGAGCCACCAGTTTATCCAGATGATAAGCCCAAGCAACCCGTCCATGATTATGATGAGAATATCGAATTCAGCGATCACGTAATTATCTATATAATTATAGGATATCTAACGGGCATCAGTTTGGTGCTCTGCTGGTATGTCTTGAATTATGAGAGTGCTGGGAGTGATCTTGATTTGAGGTGGTTCCTGTTCGTGCTGTTGGTGCTCCTAATCCTGATGCTTTGTTACAGCCACACGACCAGGTGAGTGAAGACTCCACATGTGGCGTGTGGACATCTTGTAATCCCTTCCATTGCAGGTGCATTGGGGCTCTGGTGTTGCTCCATCTTTCTGGATACAGGGGACGTTTACTGTTCATTGCCTGGGCCTTTTATTTGGCACTCATTGGACCCGTGATGAATATCATTCGCAACATTGAGATCATGATCCATAGTTTATCATGTGGACAGGGTCTCCTGCAGCATGCCTTGACCCCAATGCATCAGATCATGGGCGAACCCGTCTTTATCGTGGAACAAGCCGTCTACAATTGTTTGAGCCAAGTGCGTAAAATAATGGAACATTTGGACGATGTTCTTCTGCGCCTGGAATCGCCAATTGTTGAACTATGTGAGTGTCCTAAAGGAATCCTGAAGAGGATACATTTGTACTTTTAACTATCCAAACTATAAATATATGATTTTTTAATAGAATTTGCAATTAATGTAATATTTTATATTATTTTATTAAGTTTAAACATAAAAAGCATATACAAATTATTTAACAAATAATAATTATTACTATTCCTGCCTAAAATGAAGACTCTTGTATTTTTTTCTTTAGTTTGTAAAGATTTGTTATAATTTAATTTTCTTTGACATCAAAATTAAAAAGAAAAAAAGACAATTCTCTCGCAAATTTAGAGCCGAAAGCTATTAATTTAGACTTTCTAAGCTGATCAGTCTAAAAAATAAAAATCTAAAAATATTTTAAATTATGCAATTTCTACAACAATTTTGTAAAGATTTTTATATAATTTTATTGCAGTTTATACCGAAAAGCACGAAGGTTATTAATTTACAACTAGATTTTTCTGGTTTAAATTTCTGCACAAGTTAAATTTCTCAAATTTAGTGTCGAAAGCTATTATTTTAAACTTTCTAATCTCATCAGTTTTTAACTTCTGAAAAATTTTAATTAATGCTATTTCTACAACAATCTTGTAAAGATTTTTATATAATTTTACTGCAATTTATACCAAAAATTTCAATTTCTGGAAAATTAAATTTTCTCAATTTTTTACAATACTTTGTGAGTCTCTACTGTATTTCCTGTTCTTCTGCTTTTTCTGCCTAGACTCCAATTATAAAGCCTGTGGCGATTGGTTGCGACATCAACAGAATTTCTTTGACAATCAAATGGGCACACCCTTTGATCGCTGCATGGGCGCCGGGAGTATTAGTGTGCAGGAGTGTCACGCCAAGTTTAATGGCGATAAGTCGGCGTGTGATATTGAAAAGCGTTTCGATTGGTTTTGTGCCAATTTGAAGGATTTGGGCAGTTTCTTTGATCCTTATATGCAGCAGCATCAACAGATTGCCGAGCAGATGTTTACACGTAAGTATGATTAAGATTAACTGATCTTTCTTAGTTTTATTTACTTGTTTCAGGTCCCTTGGAAGCCTTTGACAAGATCAGATCGATGTTTGAGGTTAGCATAACCTTCGATCATGTACAGAAATCAGCTGAGAATGACAACAAATCGATAAGCGATATCGATCTACAAATAGGAAATCAATTTGATTTGGAAATGAACAAATTTAAGCTATCATTCATTTGTCTGGGGGTTGTGATCTTTGTGGTGATCATCATTGTCTTTCTGGCAGCTCTATACTTCCGCATCAATTATCTGGACTGCGAGAACTATAGGAATATCTATTTGACCAAGGAATTCTATGATTACAATTCTCAGGAATATTCCAAATTGGGATATAGTGCTCTACCCATGCGACCCACTGAAAGGTACAAATATTGCAAGGTAAATATAGAGTATAAGTTATCGGTGGATAGTGTTTAAAGAGAACTTCGTCTGCTCTCAGATTTTTGCCAGGCGTTATTTGCCAGTGGAGGTGAAATGTTTAAAAAATTCTCTGATGTTTATGCTCATCACGGGCTTGCAGCTTTTTATCATTTGCTTTGTGGACATCAGTTTGTTCTGGATGTTGGCCATCATGTCCTATCATTCCCATCAGACAGCAGAGCCACAACGTGAGTGAGATTCTTTTCCTCTCTTTATATTTTATTTTTTTTTTTATTTATATAGCTCCCCAATATACCAAGATCCAAGTTGAAGGCGGTGGCATGATCGGTTTTATTTTACGCGGTCTGGTTAAAGCCTTCGAACCTTTTGCGAAGAATTTATTTGTGGACATTCAACATTGTTTGCCTCTGCCAGGACCTCCGAAATATATGCGATATTGGGAGATATTAATGATCTATTTATTGGCTTGGCTCTTTTTAGTTTTCGAACCGTATTTTCTGCGTGCACGTCATCTAATCATGTCCCGTTTTTACCCCGATAATGGCAGAAAACGTGCAGAGTATTTGCATGGACGACTGCTGCAAGAAAGAGGTAAGCTTGGCTTTCGATCTAAAACTATATACATTTTAATTTGTCTACTTATAGAGATTTTCATATTGGAGTCGAGACGTAAGGTCAGAGCCGTCAATACCTTTGACTCTGATAAAAGGAGTTTCCAGACCGTTCACTACTTTAAAACGGCTCTTTACTGGTGAGTCTATTACCATATGATATATTTTTATTTAAATCTCCCTTTTTAGGATATCCTGTGGTCGTTTCGGCGCCAGACATTCTGAAACCTGTATCATATGTCACTCGACTTTGACTAGGTAAGAAATCATATTTTAAAGAAAAACTGCTTTAATTTAAAATTGGTTTTTTTCAGTTCTGAGGCAGTTAAATGTGAGACCCAGAATTGCAGAGGGGTTTTTTGTCAAACGTGTTTCATAGAGTCCAACTGCCATTGCATTCTTTGCAATCCTCCGACTGTTTATGGAGATTACACATCTTTCTCTGAAATTGAGTAAGTTCACAATTGGATCAGAGATATTTTTGATGAACTTGATAATTGATATTCTATTGATATTTTAGCGATTCCTCCGATGATCCAGAGCGCTCTCTTACATAGCCTCCCACAGTGAGTGCTGTAATTTCAGATAAATATTATTGTGTAATTAAGTGATTGGAAATAAACGCCAAGGCTAAAATATAATTTGAAAACATGAAAACATTTATAAAATGTGCAAACTTGTATTTACAGAATTAAATAAAAAAAAATGCACACATTTTTTGCTGGTTTCTAAAATAAAAGAATCTTTAAAATCCACCCCACACGTGAGAAAAAATCTTAAATGTATGTTAGAATGACTCAAACTTATTTTAACAATTGTGCAAAATAAGTGATGAAATAATTAAAGCTTTCGGTCAAAATGATTTCTAAGTAGTAATTAAATCTATATGAAATCAGGCACTCTAGGGTTAACTCAGCGAGTACATACTCGTAACAATCTTAAATTGGCCAACAGTGCCTTATGCGCTTTCTTTATGAGCTCCATTTCTTTTTGCATCACCATCATCATCACCTTTCTAGAGGAGAGAGGGGACCAGTTTTCATACTTGGCAATGGGAATCTTAACAATTCTGATGAATCGCAGCTTTTATTGGTAAAAATGGCATTGCATCGTCATTCTGGTTCTGGTTGACATTGTCATGGCCATATCAGCTACTGTAAGCTCGTTTGTTTCCTTGTCATCTCTGGCGATAAACATCATAATGATGTTGATGATGATGTTGTTGATGAGCAGCTTTCAACGTCGAGCGTTGGGCAATAACACTTTGTTTTCAATTTGTGCTACTGCCTCCAGTCTGCAGTTTCTCTTCCCTTCTCTGTCTTCTCCTTTTCTCCTGCTTACACTCCCCCTTTTTAAGCGTCTCTCTCTCTCCTCTCTGTCTGGTCATTCTCTTGGCATTGTGGACATTTCTTGGCGCACATGTGGGCTACAATTAAATGTTCATTAAATGCGACAACCACGACAAGCCTGAGATTGTTTCTCAACAATTAATGCGGCTGAGACTTGAAACTGAACTGAGGCCTGGACAAGGACTCTTTACTCTCCACTGATGATGACATCCAGCGGCGTTTGTTTTTCCTCTTTTTGTTGTTCTCTTTTTGTCTGCTTCTCGGTTGGAATGTGCTGTGTAATTTACAGCCATCTTATGTGGTCCCTTCTCCTCCCTTTCTAAGCTGCACCTTCTTTCTCTTCATTTTATTTATGAGCCACAAATTTTGACATTTATTTCTATTTCTTAAGTTGGCCCTAAACTGTAACAAGCCGTTCATCTTGGCGGTTTACATTTGATCAGGGCTTCTTTCTCTCATTTTTATGTCTGTTTAATAAATTCTCTTTGTGGCTTCTTTCATCTTGTATGCTAATGTGTACACAAGTGTTTATTTGTTATTTAACACCCGCTGCTCCGACCGATCCCCCAGGAATGACCACCATCTACGGCATGGTTGACATATAAACCACACACAGAACACAGAACAGAGAACAGAGAAAAGGGAACTGAGAACAGAGAACTCAGATCAGAGAAACCTTGAGCAGAGGGTCATCATCATACACATATTTGCCGAATCGCTTATTTGATTTGGTCTCGTTTCTGTTCTTTACGGGGCAGAGATACGAGTAATCATCAGCTGTGTATTATGTTACCTGTGTGCACTCGGAAATTTGAGCTGTCATTGAGGAACTGATCTCAACCCAACCAACCAACCATCGATCGAGTGATCCAATTGCCATGCCGTTATAAGCCCATGTTTATGGCCGTAAATAAGTAGCGGAAAATTGCAGAAGCTTTCAAAGTTCAAACCAGAGTCAATGAACCCTTTGGCTAAGATTATATTGTGGTTCAAGTTCAGTCCAAAGGAAGTCGCCTTCCCTGTACTTGAGCGGATTCCTAATTTGTCGAGTTGGTAACTTTATTTCGGGATTAAAAAAAAGGGGGGAAGTATTGTCAAATGTAGACTCGATTGCTTAAGGGCATATCCATTCTACAATAATTATACTTTTTCGTACATAAGAGTATTTTTTGTTTTCTATTATTTATAAGCAGCGATTGTTTTCTTCCAATTCTGAAAGTCACAAGTTCTTTATTCGTTTGCCATTTTAAAATTAAACATAATATTTAATATTCCCATTTTGAATTAAATTCCTCTTGGTTTCACGCACGTCTTATTGGGATATCCGAAGAACCCGATGCTCTTGAGCTCAATTAACAATTCCTGATCGTTTCCAATGGCCTTGTAGATGGCCCTCTCCATCTCATCGTACTGGAAATGTGGTGCAAAGGGCATATCATTAAGGGCCTGGAACATGGCATTGCCACGTTCATTGCCCACCACCAAAGTGGTGCCACTATTCGAAAATCTACAAGGTAGAAAGTTTAGTATAATTAAATGAAATTAATAAGTTAGAATTTCCTACTGAGCAATTGTGTTGTAGGAAGAATCCATTTCGTGTTTGCCCATTGGCTTCAGAATGTTGCGACGTATATCCCAGACGCTAACCGTGTCCCGATTCATAGAGACTATAACGGTGGAGTGCGTGGGACTCCAATTGGCCCAATGAACGGGCTGGAAATCATCCAGGAGTTCGATGAGGGGACGTGTAATGCCATCGATCCAAATGCGAACGTACCTAAAGAATGGGTAATAAATTTAAAATAAAGGAAAATTTGGTTCTGTAGAACTCTTACCAATCGTTGCCACAGGTGAGGAAGAGTTTAGGGGACCAGGGAGAAAACTCCATGACATTGACGCCGCCATCGTGGCACTTGAGCACCTCCAGATACTGATGCTGATAGTTGATGGAGCACTTGTGAATGCAGCCCTCGTCGGTGAGTATATAGTAGATGTCCTTCTGCACTGGATGCGTGGTGATGTAGAGTCCCTGGGGATGCCTGTTGGACTCAACAGTCGAAGTGGGACTTAGGGGCACTCTTATGCCCTCGGGATGACCCTCGATGCGCTCCAGGGTCATCTGGGTGAAGCCCAACAAATAGGGAGTCTTTGTTAGCGCGAAACGGGTAACGGATCCATCCTGCGAGAGGCTAAGAAAAGGATCCACCTCATTGAGATCATCGTCGGTGAGCTGTTTGATCCAACGGATGGCGACGACGGGTGAACAGCTCGGAGATGTACTCCTCTGAGAGACGGCAATTGTGGGAGTGTTGAAGGACGACACATCCCGCACCTCCACACTGCCGTCGTACAGCCCGATGGCAATCAGGGAGGGCAGATAGGGTGAAAAGCAAATGGCTGTCACGGGGATATTGTAATAGTAAGCCCGCTCCGGTTCCCCGGGATTCTTAATGCTCCACACATAGACATCGCCACTCGGGGGCACATGCTGTGCCGAGAAGGAGAAGAGTCCATAGGAAATGGCCAAAATGTCGCTGTTGCTTGCGCAGAAGCTTATGTCACTGATCGCCTTCCGCTGGTCGTGACTCGGCACTGGAATCAGCCGGAAGAGCAGCTTCATCGAGTACTTGTACTGGGCATCCGTGGAACAGCGATCCACACGTTGAAAGTTACGGAATCGCTGCATTCCCGTCTTGTACAGGTTGCTGGACAGTGTCCGGCCGATGTACAAGATGGCCGTCCTGAAGTTCTCGCTCATGTACAGCTGCTGTGCCATATTCTTGGCCTTCTCCCGCTCCCTGGCCTCCTGCTCCTCAAAGTAGGCAGTCGCTGCCTCATCCATTTGAGTTTCCGCATCGTCCTCCCCATCCGACGGCTTGGACAGACTGTGCATCGTGCTATAGCGACTCTTTCGCTGCTCGACACCCTCCAGGGTATCGTACATCTCAAAGTTGGACACATAGGAGCCCACGGTGGCATAGTCCACAAATATGGTATTCACAGCTCGACTGTTGGTCAACACAATTGTCGTTTGTGCATCGTTATCGGATCGACGACGAACTTTACCCTTGCCGACAGTTAGATAATCATATGTTCGATTATCGGCTTCTACTTGATCGCCCTGCGGTGTCCCCTTGGCCACTGTGGTGCTGTTCTGGCTGAAAATCTTGAAGAATTCCGATTTACGTAAAGTGATCTTCACAAAGGACTTCTGGTAGGGCACGGGCTTGTGCTCCTCCTGCTTTTCCTCAATGTTGCTCGAATCAAATACGATTGTTTCATAAATGATCTAGTGAAAAAGGTATTAAAACACAAGTTAACGAATAAAATACGGGGTAATTAACAATGATATATCCGTAACTCATTGTCATGATCATGAATGACCATTATAAAGACAATTTAGGTTTCTTTTTAAATTTGAAGTTACGAATATATAATATACTAGACAATAGTAATCCTTACTCCATTGATGAGCTCATCCATGGACTGCTTATTGCCCCCCACACCACCCCGCATGCTCTGACGGGTGCGAGATCGGGAGGCGCTACTTCTGGAGTGCAACAGATGCATAGTGGTTATCTCATGCTTCAAGTGCACATTGAAGGTGAGAAACTGATCGATGTACGGATAATCCGGTATATAATTTGGTGTCAAGTCGATTTCATCTCCGCCGACATTCTCAGTCACCTGGTAAGAGTTTAAGTTAATTAATAATTGACTTTAAATTAAATGTATTCACCTTGAACTGCTGACGATACTCAAGATCAGCCATTATCTCCTGTGCATAGGAATGAACTTCCCGTTTCTTTTCCTGTAGCTTCTTTTCTTTTGCCTCTTTAGCCTCGGGTGACATTTCGGCTACGATCACCGATTTCTTTTTATCCGATCTGCGCTGCTCGGGCTCGTCCTTTTTCGGGTCCATTGTGGCTTTTGCTGTGGAGTCGTTTATGTGGAGAAAATCTATTAAAATGTTTCTTTCCTTATATAAGTATTTTTCGAAGGATTTTACTAAGTAGATTTTTCAGCTCTACAAGTTTTTATTAGAGTTTGTAAATAATGATTGTTCCGTACTTTTATAAATCAAAAAATTAATGACAAGGGTTCCTTTCACTCAAATATTATGGTCATAGTCAAATAAAAAGACTCAACATTTTTTATTATTATTGATAAAAGTTCTTGAAAATCATATATGTAATTATAATAATGAAACTTTCATAATATAGCTTATAATTTAAATGAGGAACTGAATGAAATGAATTTTTCAATTTACTTCTATACAAAATCATAATTCCCATTTTAAATGAGCAAATTATAGTGAAATATGTGCCTGTTTCCCATTTTGAAGGCGTTTCTCTTCTATCTTCTGTTAATTAGGCATCTGTATACTTGTAATTTTTAATTAAATCTCATGGAGTTCCATCTCGTTAGTTCGTTTGTTTTGGCTGCTTATCGGCAGCGACATCGGCATCGTCATCATCATCGGCTCACGTGCTGTTCCCTTGGCCATTCGCATTCGCATCCGAGTCTTTGTGAATTTCCCCTGCTTTATTCGTAGTCAGATAAAACGCAGATAAAGTTAACACTCTGCACTTTGGCTAACAACCACCCCAACAACAACAACAACAACCCGGCCGAAGGACGCAGCTTGATGGGAATCGCAAGTGCGTTTCAGTAACAGTTGAACTCGCGTGCCGTGCAAAACATTCCCGGAATCCAGATTCCGAGTCAAACAGAATCCCGTTTCGGCAATTTACTATTGCTTCACTTTCGTCGTAGAGTTTTCTATGTTTCCGGTCTGTTAGCATTAGGAAAAGTGAATTTGCATGCGTGTATCTTAGAGATACATGTGAAGTATCTACATGTGGACTAATTGATTTGGTGTTAGACATAAGATATATTGCCTTTCGGTCGCTACAAATATCAATTGCCAATAGCTAATTACAAGCATGTCCGTTGCACAACAACAAGAAACAACAACAACAACGCGATTGCCATCAATGGACTGCCAAAGTGAAAATCGAGTACCAGAAAACTCAATTAGGAATGTTGCAAAAACACAGACATCGTCGTCGTCGTCGTCGCTAACCAAACCGCAGTCAGCAGACTTGGCAGCAACAAAAACAAATACAAAAGTAACAACAGCAGTGGCAACTTCGGCTTTAACTGTGGCCAAACAGCAGCCACAGACGCAGTACGTCATAAATTCAGCGCCAATGCACGCCAAGGCGACCACCGCGGGGATCATCTCCGGAGGCACGCTACATCTGCACCGGGTGAAAAGTGCGCAGGTACGTGAAATGTGACGTTAATTGAAAGTTAACCACGTCACAGTCCCCTCCCTCACCTTCCTCCACTCTGGGATGCAGATACAATGCCCGTATTCACATTTAGAGATATACGCATTCAGATGGAGCGGGGTGTGCTCCAAGAAAAAGTTCAAATTTTAGGAGAGAAATTGGAAATAGGAATAGAAAATTGTGTAAAAAGCAATTTTAATTGTAATAAAACAAGAATTAGGATTACAAATAGGCAAAATAAATCATTATAATATTAAAGCCCATTTTCTCAATGCCCAAATAAAATGCTTGATATCTATTGAGAATATGTTTTGGCATAAAATGATTAGAAAATAATGTCAACGAGATGAAGGATACAATTTAAATAGTAACTATTATTTATCATTTAAAAAAAATAACAAATTGGTATTATAATATTATTTTTATTTAGAAAATGAAATTGTAATTATTATTTAATTATCTATTTAATAAACCTATAACGATAAAAAAATTACGAGCTGAAATACATTAAACTACATAGGAAAAAAAAATAAAACAAAATGTAGTACATCTGAGATTGACTCATTCATTCGATTAATTGCTTTAGTTTTACATTATTCATCTGGTTTTTAAATATAAAACATATATATTTACTAAGTTTAATAAAGGATTGAGAATGATATTGTAATTTGAGAAGGAAATGACGACACGCACACTATCAAACATTTAGGGAACCACTGATTTCCAGTAAATATTTCATTAACAATCTAAGGACTGTAATATTATTGTTTCCTGAATGACTTACATTGAGAAGATATAAAAGAAGTATTTTAACAGTGTAACTAGTTACTTAAATTCATAGGTATTTCAATCACATTTATATGCAGAAATCAGAAGAAAAACATTATTTTGCAGTTAAGATGGTTTTGAAAGATTCGCATTAAGGAAAAAATTCCAAGTGTTTATTGTCTTACCTGTAATCTGCATAGGAGTCCCTTTAACTGCCCTCGGCACATGAAATCCAGGCTGGCGAGGACATTGTCAGAGGGAATACAAAAGCCAAAGCACACACACAATGCCTCCACAGAGACGGTGGATATATACACGCGATACAATAGATATATATTCGTACTCGTATCTGGCAGTACTCGTACTTGTATAGTACAGATACAGATACAGATACAATATCTAACCACATTGCAGGGTGCGTAACGTAAATTGGTAAATTTTTTTTTTGTCTTGTTGGCGCATTTTGCCGGCAAAAAGCATAAAGCGAACAGCACCGGCTGCGGTTGCCCTCCCTTCCCACCGTCACAATCTGGCCAGGCCTCAATGGAGCTTGCCGCATGCGTGTTGTGAGCCTGCGCTGGATACGGATACAGATACAGATACATTTAGAGAGAGAGGTTGGCAGTCGGCGTCATTGCCATGTTATGTAAACACAGAGAGAGAGAGAGAGGAAAGGGGAGTGCATGATGATGACGAAAGCAAAAGCTGATGACGTTGGTGATGATGATGATGATGATAGTCCATGGTGTGGGCTGCTTCTGTGGCTGCCTGTCAAAGTCACGTCATTCATCAGATGCGCTGCGATGCGAAATAAATTTGTTGACGCCATTCAAAGCGAATCTATTGTGGCAAGAGAGGAAACGAGTCGTGTGGTGTCTGGTTTATTGGGTGGTCCAAATCAAGCTACTGTTGAGGCAACATTTGCATTTCTTTGCTCGTTGTGCTGCACTTGAGTTGAGCTTTTTACGCATAACTAATGTGCCTCTATTGGCCACTTGGCTTTGATTTTAAGTTATGCTAAAATGTCCTGACTTTGCTTCTTCTGCTTGGAGTGGGCTGCAAGTTTTATGTCAAGTTGTCCTGACTTTACTTCCTTAACAGTCTGCTAACAAATAACGCACTTTTTACTTTATTGTATGCTTTTGAAGTTCCTTTTTCCTTGGTCTTCGTCAGCATCCCAAGGGCGTTGGTGGTGGTGGGTTTTCTTTTTATTTTATTTTCTTTTCTTTTTTTTTGTCTGCTTGTTTATGTTTGCTTTCAATTTTATCCCTGACATCGTTTGCATCCTTTTGTTTGAGCTTTCGATCAGGAAGACGACGTTTTTTTTACGCAAGAGTAGTTTCAGCCCAGCCTGCCATCGTCCTTGCCCGGTTGCGTGTCCTGGCAGCCGACAACCTTGCACTTGCCCGCTGTTGAACTTCACTTGGGGGTTGTTTCCACCCACCCAACCACCCATCCAACTCCCCAACCACTTTGCAGTTGCTCCCATTCAGCGCTTGCTGAATTTATCTGAGAGGCATGCTCTCTTTTTCTCTCTCTCTCTCTCTCTCTCTCAGTAACTTGCTCCCTTGACTTTGTTATCCTTTCGACTCTGGACTTGTCTTTCATCTTTGCACTCCACTCGTGTCGGCTTTCTCTCGAGGGGTTAATCAACCTTCGTCCTGCAACTGCAACTGATGCCTCGAGATGCTCACAATTTAAGTTTGTCCTGGAACAATGGACACAACAATTGAATTTATGTGGTGAACTTGCCTTCGGAGTACCCTAAAACTTAGTTTCCAAGTGAATTTATGACTTTGATATTGCTTGTTACACAGCACGTAGCCGGAGTTGTCACTGAGTCCTTAGTCTTTAGTCCTTAGTCCTTGGACAATTTGTATATTATTGCTGCTCGAGTGTATAACAAACATAATAAGAAATGTGTATGAATATTAGATGTCAGTTATTTAATATAAATTATGATTAAACTTATGTACAAAATAAACTAATATTAATAAAAATATTTTGAGTTCTTACTAATCCAATTAATCAATCATCAATCTTGAAATTTTTGTTCTTTTAATTCTTTAATTTTAAGTTTATGTAAATTTGATTATGTATTTTTATTTTTAGTTTAAATCCCAATATTAAATTTCCTATTAGCTGACTGCATTTAGTCGTGCTTTTATAAATAATAATAAATGTAATATATAAATAATAGTAACCAAAAAATAATAGTAATAATGTAATAAAATTTAGCCTGACTTGGTTTGTAAATATTTTTAATTTTGTATAATCATAATTATAATATTTAATTATAATTATAAATAATTATTATTATTTTCAAGATTTATTTTATTCTGAATATTTAATATTTAATGCACAGTTGCTGCCACTTTTATGTGTTTCTACATGAGGTTGCAGATACTTTTGTGTTATGATATTTGAGTACGTTCAATGCCAAAATATATAATTGGAAATAGCGTCAAATGCATTTTGTTGAACGGTCATTGAGCTGTCAAGTGGCAATGCCGCTGTTGGCCAAGCTGAAATCCATTGCAAATAATTCCAAATCCAAATCTGAAATCTGAAATCCACTTCAGACTGGCAAACATTTCGGGGTCGTAAAATTGAAATGCATGTAAGCAGATTTGCAGTTGGCATCATCAGTGGCAGTTGACCAGACACGCCCCACTTCCCCACTTCCCCCTTCCCCCTTGCATTCCCCTTACTTACCACTCCCCTTCCCCTTGCTTGCCACAGCGAGTGGCGCTAATGGAAACTCGCGACGCGCTTGGCGCCAACATATTTCGCTGTCGCATTGAAATTATGAGCGCTGGCTGCGAAAATTTGCATAAAGTCAACAAAAAAACAGAAAGAGAGAGAGAGAAATACACATATCTCAGAGAATGCAATAAAGACAGAAAGAAAGAAAGAAGACATGAAAGAAAGCAAGTGGAAAGCGCAGAAGTGAAGAATTGATGTGTACGTGTTGGAAATTCCTTAATTTATAGGCAGCAAAATTATGTTGTTACCTGGCGGCTTTTCCTCTAACTGCCACTGCAAACAATTTTCCCGCACGTCATGTGAAATGTATCTAAGTATCTACCAAAAAATGTTGATTACGTGAGACACATTGAAGAATTTTCGTATATTGTAAGCGGCGACAACATTTGATTACATAATTTTTGGTTATTCTTTTAATATGCAATTGAAAAATGGGATAATTGTTTTTCCACGGGAAAATGAACAGCGCCGTCAACGGCCATAAATATTGCGCGGACTGGAAAACTTTAGGGGAAATGCTGCTGGATGCTGGATGCGCTAATCAGCGCTGTCAAGCGTTGCCAACAGTTGCAGTTGACACACATGCAGCTGCAGATGCAGATACAAAGATACAGATACATACATATATGCTTGGCAAATTGTCGGGCAGCATCTTTGTCGCATCTTCCACACAAAAATATCTCACGCATTCTTTCGGCGACTTTTTTGTAATTAATTTATGCAGTTGCCCCGAGATTTTCCAGTGCAGATTAAAGTCGATGGGGGCATTTAATAAATTGCTCTTAAATTAAAGAAAACGCGACCAAAAAACAGACGCCTCAGATTTATGAGAGAGATCTCAAACAACCAGAGTTGCCACCTAAATGCGCATTTTAATGAATATCGATGAGCATTATTATGCTAAAAGTTGTCGCCGCTTTTAGCCAAAATTCTTGTGTAGTCCAACTGACCCATTAATCTATGAAAATGTCAGCCAGCCCGAGTTAACATTAATGATCTCAACGCCTCAGATTCAGTTTTGGATTCAGATGCAGAGGGGGCGCCCACGTTTTGGCCCCGGGCCCGTTTTTTGGTGTCTCTTTAAATTTGTGGCTGCGTTTATTTTGGTGCTCGCGATGACCTTATAAATCAGACAGAGAAAACCCAAGAGAAGGAGGAGTACCAAATTTGTTCACAATCAAAAGATTTGTATGCGTTGATGGCGTCCAAAAATCCATAAACTTTTCAAAAATTACAAGAAAAAAAAGAAACAGAAACAAAAATCTAAACATAAATTTTTGATTTACGCAATGGGTGCGGGCGGGCGCTGAATTTTCTGATTTCTGATTTATCTCCACAATTTCGACAGCCATCAAGTAATTTGGCTTTTCGACAAATTGGTAAGGGCAGCAGTTGGGCCTAAAGGGGGAAAACGCCATCGATAATCGTGTGAAGTGCATTAAAGAATTTTATTAGTCAATTATCTTGCTCTCTTGGACCTACACAAAAGTCTGTTGAAGATGGTTTATAGTAAGCAGATTGCCCCATAATTTAGTTGTGATCAAACGAAAAGTTTCCCATTTATGAGAGCTCTTTGTAAGTATGTCACATAAGTGCCTCTTTTACATGGGATCATCCGATAATCCCATAATCCGATCATATTTACGATCAATGCTAATTGGAACGTATATTTATAGGACAGATGGAGGGACTTTTTTAAATAATATCATATCAATTCAAGCGCTTATCTGTTTCTTAAAAATTCCAGTACTATAGAAAAACATTCTCAAATAAATATTTGCCTGTTTATCTGCAGAAATTCCAGGGAAATATTTAAACACACGTACACGTATTTTGCTCATATTTGTCTCATGTCATAAAGCTTTAAGTTGCTAATCTTCATATTTAAGTTGCTAAATAAGTCTCAAGTCTGACAACATTTCAAGTGTCGAGTAAACTTTCCAAGTACTTGATATTTTATGAACATTATAAGTACGACGAAGTAGAAATTTTTCTGAAATGTTATTCACCAAATTTACGAGTTCAGTGTAAGGCAATTGCAATTGACCGAATCGTTCTACGTTCCATATTCTCAGTTGTTCTCTAATGTTGATACAAGTATCTAATCTTATCGCAGTCACTTTTGCATTAACATTTCTGTTTATTTGTTTCGCATTCGCCGTTTTGCGTGATCAGTTCGTATCAGACACTCATATAGATATACATAGAGTATATACAATATATATATGGTCTTACTATATCGTTGTTGTATTTGCAATGTGTGTGGGCCACGTGATAAGATATGTATGATTACTCCACTTTCCAGCCAACGTCAACCCCAAAGCTGATAACCCCAAAAAGTGGCAAATAAAATAAAATAAAATATTGTAACTCTTCGTGGAATTTTTCCACGTTCGTTGTGCAATCGGTAAAAATAGCACAAAATTGTGGTATAAATAAATTTGTTTATCAGATTTTAGCCAGATATTTGACCATTGTTGTTTACCAGCCTAGTTCCCAAAATATATGTATAAACAAATCAATCATATCTGTGACGTGAGTCAGAGAACAAACGCATAGATGAAAACTGATGTCGAACTGATTGATTTATTTACTTGATGTTGATGATGTTGCCTTCAATTAGACTGCAGTCGATTCTCATTGGCGTTGACGTATTTCCATCGACAACCTTGAGTTCAAATAACAATTCCCCAAATGTGTGAAGTGGCACCATCGAGTCTGCAATAAAAGATATTAACATCATGACTGAATAACATATTTTTTGATAAGGTGCATGAAATCACTCCCTATGTTAGTCACTTGCTAGCGTCACTAGAATTTCCGTCCCAAAATGTGAGTTTGACGTCAATGGTAAAATTGTAATCTGCAATTTCCGACTCTGTAATCGATTCGAATCTGATGCTGAAATTACCAATTCAAAACATTGCCATAGGTCATTGATCCAAAATGCGAATACTTGGAGTACTTTTTCAATTTGTTCTTCATTCTTTTCCAATGTTAACTTGGCTGAGTCATTGCCACAAATATCCGTTATAAACACTTTGTTGAGATTGAATTCCATTTATGACTCTATGATGACATGAAAGTTTTTCATTGTTTTACGACTGCAATCAACACCAATAGAGACTCATCCATTTAAATGAAGTTGGAAAGTGGTTGATGGACGAGATGTATCTTTGTATCTATGTATCTATGGTATATGTTATTTCTGTGCGCTTTCGTTGGCAAAGCAAAGAATCACAAACTGTGCATTCCAAGAAACACTTGACTTGCTGCGTCCCTAAATGACTCTGAGGAATGTGCAGTAAACACTCCACACAACGACCCGCAACCATACCATAAAAATTGTTTATTTTGCGAGCTGTTAGAAGACTTGCTCAACCAGAAGATAAAGCAGAGGAATTGGGTTAAAATTTATTGCAACTACAGCGGAAAGTACAAAGAAAAAGAAACATCAGCATACGGTTGCAATGTGTTTGAAATGGACATTCATTCATTTACTCATTTACTCGCACTCATTCATTCATTCATTCATGGGCTGATTGTGGTCAGTCTCGTCGGTTTGTCTGTCTGTCTATTTGTCACACTGTCTGTTCCATCAATGGAAGGTTTATGACTAACCATGTGGTGAGCACTTTTCAGAATCAAGTCAAGTCCAGACAAAGATTCGGTTACAAAACGGCGACTTTTGTCTTCAGTGGTAATTGAAGCAGAGGATCCCAAAGAGTACAAGGAGTGAGGAGTGAGAGGATGGGACGAATTCGCTGCAGGAGGTGCCCTCAACTTAGCCATGAATAAACATTCTTGAGCTACTGTTACGCGACGACGACGACGACAACAACTTCATTTTCATCATACACTCTCTGAGTACTCTGTGTTACTCTGCGTATCGGATATCGAGTGTCGAAAAAATAACCAAAAAACGACTGCTCGCTATCGAAAGTTGTTTTTCGTGTCGTCGGCGGGCTGCATCTTCAAGATACAAGATACAAAATACAAAATGTAGCTACAAGTTGGCTTGGCTTGCGTCACCCACAAGGCAATTGGAATTCTTGGGAAAGTGTTGCAACTACAGTTGCAACCTAAAGCACTTCAAGTGACAACCACAAACAATGCAGAGATACACAACAAAGATACAACAGATACAGCTACAGATACATCTCATACAATTCCAGCGACAACAACTCACTTCCCTTATTTTATTTTATTTTATTTCTTTTTTTATCAATTGTGCGTGGCCAACACTTTTGGCGCGTAATTGCAATCACTGCACTTTGTTTTTGCCTGCAAGCGAGTGCGAGTATCTCATGGATACTCACAGTCTGTCTGTCAGTCGTTGTTGTTGCAATTACAGCGTCGCATTGAATGGGCAGCTGTTTGCCTTGCACTTGGAACAGGCTGCGCGCATGCGCATGACTCAAACTTCAACTCCATCCTCAACTTCGACTCCAACTCCAACTGCGACTCCGATCATCGATTCCATCTCCACACGGGAGGGACCCCAGCATCGCGCATACGAGAACAGGATGTTCTAAATGCCTGGGAAAAGTAGCAAATTGAATACGAGCATGTTAAGAGACCATGCAGCACATTGTGTTTTGGTCACAGATGTGTCATGCTGATAAAATGTACACTAGACTACGGCTTAATTAACCACTAAAAATAATACTAAAAATGTGTGACTGATGAAGAAAACTAAGAAGAAAATTCAGTCAGATGATTTTCTTTGAAAATATAATAGCACTAGCAACTTTAATTTTGTTAACTAGTGTAAAGAACTTACTTTGACTTTATCTATAACTTGCGAGAAAAATCAATTGAACGAAATTAATGCATATTAAATTTAGTTGACTAGAGTAGATACTTTTACATAAAATAGGGCAGCCTTAAATCTGTTAACTAGTGTTACATAAAATGGAACAACATTTGTAGTTCAATGAAATTGGACAGAGCAAGAACAGATAATAAATATAGCCATCAGTTGCAGATCTCTGCAGATTTAGATTGCCCCCCTTTGAATATTGATCTATGGCAGTATAAACTATGCCTCGGAAGTGAATGAAACTGTAGTGTAAACAACGCAGAGTCATTCAATGGAGTCTCATGCTTCCTCACACTTCCTCTACACATGAATTCTACCCTTTTTGCAGACATCTTCAAGCACTCGAGAAGTTGCAGAATTTGTGCAGTTTGTGGGGAACACGAAAATGGCAAGTCAGCAAATTGAAATTCAATTCTTTCAATTCAGCGTCATCTGCATCTGGGATGCTTCGTTGGCAGACACCCCCGCAGAGAGCAGATCCATAAGTTATGCTGCCATATCGATATGTGGCAGCGACTGCCATATGAATCCCGAGTTCTTTTGTTTCTGTTTTGTTTCTAGGCATTTGTTTGGTCTGGCAGTTTTGTATCTCAATTTGCAATGTGCTTGTAATGAATGGCTGTGCCATGCGATCTGAAGAATTGAGCAACTGGAGAACTGGAGATTGCCAGACATGTGGGTGCAACTGCAACTGCAACTTGGACTCATGAATTATGCAAACACTGGCAAAATGCAGACATGCCCAGTTTGTTTCTCTGACAGTTTTTCCAGCAGTTTTTTCTGTTTTTCTCGCAGCGGACAAACAAACAAATTGTTTGTTATTATCGCTGGGTGGCACTGGCCACCAGATCGCGTCAAGAATATCTCCGGATTAGGAGCAAGAGTCGGAGTCGAAGTCGAAGTCGGAGTCTGAGTTGAGAGTGAGATTAGAACGCGAGGCGGCAAATTGTCAAAGGCGCCGCAGCTGCCAACAATTTGCTTAGGTCCCATTGCCATAATATTTACTTTGCTGCCAGTACGAATACGAATATACATACGGACATATGTACATATATCCCCCATATGCATGCGTATTATTCTCTTTTCCATTCTGCTTTATTTTTATTTTTACATGTTGCCACAGTGTGTGAAATTGCCGACAGACATCCAGGCAAAATTTTGACGTCTTCTGCTGTTTGTGAAAAATTGAACGCTCGACTTTTTTCGTTTAAAGTCAAAGTTGTCCGTTGGAGTTTGTGGTGATGAAGTCGTTGAAGTCGTTGGCTTTTTGACGTTCCTTTTGGAACAAGCGAACATTAATAATACTTCCAAATTGTCTGGGCTGGGCAATTAACCCATTGAGAATCGGCGCAAAGGAAAAGGTTTGGAGCTTAAAGGAAAGACGGGGGAAGAGCTATTAAGAAGATATTTACTGACGGAGATGTGATATCAGTTAAAATTGTGGAAATGTGACATAAAGATACAAATCCATACCTTCATAAAATGGGATTCCTCTTTCACTTTTATATAAACTTGACTTAAAATGTTATCCGTTTTAAATTATTTAATTGGTAGGAAAGGCTAAAATTAAGGGAACTCCAAAATACTATAAAGTTCTATACCCTGTTTCGTTTAATAAAAAGAATTCCATTAAAATGTAAATTTTCAATATTGTAAAAAAGTGTGTAAAAGCGGAGAGCAATTTCTCTTAATTCTCTTTCTGTTGCACTTAATATATCCATCACTTCCTTATCAACTAAGAGTCTTTCTACTCTGTTATTTCTCTGTTAACTTCTCACTTCGTAATCTACTGAAAGTTGTTCCTAATTTTAGACAACCTCAATTTGTTTGTTCCTCTATGTTTTGCAACACATTTAGCTCAACATATTGAATGGTATGCCATGTGCATAAGCAATTGCCATATGTATCTTCAGACAACTGGACAGTTCTTTGAGGCTTTTGAATGCCCAGACTCCGCTGTGGCTCCGGTTGGCAATGCGTGCTCCATAAATGGTCAGAACGTGCCACTTTCGAAAACAATGCAAAATCACAGAGGCAACAACAGTTTATAGTACATATGAGAGAAGCAACTAAATTGGCATTTCATTCCCGTTTTGCCTCAACTTGAACCAAATGAAAGACTCAATGTACTCGTATCCAGTGTCAAATAACATGAAACAAAAGCGCACAGATTGGAAATGAAGCAAACAACCTAAAAAATGAAAAAGAAATGCATTCGGTTTTTCAAAGAATCTATTAACCCCAACAAACGACAAGTGGCTCCTCCGATAGACGAGTCCAATTAGGAACACAGGCAAACGCCTGGTTGCACTTCATCAGTTTGAGAGGCGCGTGATAAGCTGAGCTGAGATGTGGCAGAAGCAATCGCCATCAGTAAAAGTGATGTGGCAACAATCAACGAAAAGTCTGAGTACTTCATGTTGTGCCATAAATCCATCAATTATCTGGGGACTCTGCCCCCATTCCCCTTTCCACTCCCCACTCCCTTTGTTGAATGGAAAACAATAGACGTGCCCAATTTAGTTGGAAAGTTGAAAGGATCGTCCTCAACTGTGTATCTGTGTGGCAGCTGTGGGCGCAATTAAGATGTGCATCTTAATGAAAGTCAACTTCGACTTGAACTGGCAACAAGCCTTGCCTATGGTCAAATCATTGTATTGACAGTCGACACTCCTTTTGATAAACTGAGCGTACAGCAAGCATAGTTTTTATTCAGCAATTGTTTTTAATACATATGTACATATGTTTGTATATAAATTTAGATCTAACTAAGGCTGAAAGTCTCCAAAAAACTATATTTTTGAGATTTATACAACAAAATTATTTATTTTTTCAATATTTTTATAGAATTATGTAGAATTATTACAGCAATTTTAACAAAGAGATTCCATTCTTTCCATTATAATACATTTTTGAGTTTAACTCAACAAATTTTATTTTTGAAACTTATTCAACAAAATTGTTATTTTATTTTGCAATTGTTAACCAATTCTTCAATTTAATTTTTTTATAGAAATGTAATCGAATTACTTGGAATCAGGGTTCGCAAAAACTACTCCGTAGCAGCAAGAGTTACAAAAATTTTGCTACGCTCTCGCTACCGCTCTCGATTTGAACAGAGCCGTAGCATAGCCATAGCCGGAAAATAAAAAAGGATTTGCTCTGCTCGGAGCGGAGTTTTGTCGCGTCAAAAACTATGCTATAGCTATAGCAAAAAAATTAAATTATATGCGCTACGGCTACGTAGCGGTAGCTAAAAAACTGAGAGCGAGATGAGAGCAGAGCAAATGCAATTTTTTTCATTTACTACGGCTCTTGTGTGATTTTGATTTTCCTACAATTCTGTGATCGTTTTTTTTAATCTCTGTTTTGTAATGCATTGTTATTTTAACCGTTTATTACCAATAAATACAGTTATGTAACAGAGTTGTCTTATGCTGTACTACCAGAATTACCACTTAAAGCAAGGTGTGAGGTAAGGATTGCCTCTGCCGATTATGGCCCAAAAGTGTTGTTCATTGTTTAGTGTTGAAAATATGCACTAAGTTTCCATTACGTAAAATTTGTTATTCCGATTTACTTATTAAAAACGTTGATTTAATTTAAATATTGTGAATGAATACACTACACATGAATAAAATTCAGATCACAAAATTGTAGAAAAATCAAAATCCCACGAGAGCCGTAGTAAATGAAAAAAATTGCATTTGCTCTGCTCTCATCTCGCTCTCAGTTTTTTAGCTACCGCTACGTAGCCGTAGCGCATATAATTTAATTTTTTTGCTATAGCTATAGCATAGTTTTTGACGCGACAAAACTCCGCTCCGAGCAGAGCAAATCCTTTTTTATTTTCCGGCTATGGCTATGCTACGGCTCTGTTCAAATCGAGAGCGGTAGCAAGAGCAATTCGAAATACTACGGAGTAGCGTAGCATTTTCAAACCCTGCTTGGAATTATCATAGCAGCATGTAATTAATTGATATCATGCTTCTTTTACATTATAATAATTGAATTTAACTTAAAATAACTTATTTTTAAAATTTTTTCAACGAAATTATATACAGTCGAACTTCCCTAACTCGAATCACCATTATCCACGAAAAAAGTTCGAGTTAGGGAGACTTCGAGTTAGGGAATTTTTTTTTTAGTTTTTTAATGAAACTACAATTTCATTCATTCATAAATACATCTCAAATTGAAAACTTTTCTTGTTATTTTCAACAACAAAAATTTCAGTTTGTTCAAGTCCTGTCGATATTCTCAAAAATAGGTTTTATCGTTCTTTTGCCGTATCCAGAAGACGTTCCCGATTCAAATGACATAATTAATTTTCCATTTTTTAATATAATGGAAACTGGTCCACTTTTCAATTTCTTAACAAATAAGTTTAAAAATTTCTTAAAGAGATAAAAATTTGAATACAAGTGCTGGTGTCATGAAAAATATTATTGAGCTGGTGCGCTGACAAAGAAGTACATTTCGAACATCTTTCCTATAGCAAATTCACAAGCCTAAAAAATTGTTGATGCAATATTTTATCATATTACATCACCATATGTTAATGTACATCAATATTACATATACAAACGAGCCGGTAACAAAAGCATAAAGCAGAAAAGAAAAAAAAATTTTAACTTTATTGGAGATTTTCCCGAAAAATTCGACTTACAGAAGTACGGGCCAAAATTTTTGTTCGAGTTAGGGAGAATTTCGAGTTAGGGAAGTTCGAGTTAGGGAAGTAGAATTGTATGGAATTTGCCTAGTAAACGCTATTGCCACTCGATTTTGTTCGAGTTAGAGAAACTTCGAGTTAGGGAAGTTCGAGTTAGGGAAGTTCGACTGTATTTTTATAGTTGTTATCTTTCAATTCAATTTTTTTATTTTTATTTAAATTTAATCTTTTGAAGATGTACTTCTTCTGAATTATTCAAGAAATAAGTTTCTAATGGGATCTAACTTATTATAATGTGTTTATTGTTGATTTTCTATTGTTTTACAAGTAGTAAAATATGTTGAAAACAAGTATTATTTATATATTTTGCTTTGCTTTGCTTAACACAGCTAGAGATGACAGCTGGCGAAATTAACGATCGGAATTCAATCGATAATTAAGTTACAGCTGAATAGAGACATCTTTAGACACCCTCAAAAGTGTCACCCAGGGGAGAGTTCAACTTTCAAACTGAAGCTGAAGCTGATGCGAATGTGCAATAAATTGACACTGTTCATCTCCCTCTTGTTGGTCATACAAATTGCTCAATTAACAAGGGGAGACTTTTATTTGCCCAGTGTTGATTGCGATATTCAGAAGATGGTTTAGCAATCTGTTACATTTTATACCTGTGACTAACAGGTGCCACAGTTCTCAGAAGCAGAGAGAGAGAGAGAGAGAAAGACAACAATAACATGATTTAGAAAGAAAGATATGACGCCTACAATTATGTATGTTGTATGTATGTTGTGTGGTGCAACCACAGGGGACAGATACATGCTTCAGATACTGATGTATATGTGTATAGATACGCATATTTATAATGCGTAAAGCGTGCTGCGTGGTCACATTTACATATATTATTTATTCAGCTTCCAAATTGCAAACAACAATATATTTTTGAGACTTGTTATGAGGTGGCAGAGCTCTAGGAATTTACATATGTATATAATGTAAAGCCCAAATTGGTGGCAAATAATAAAGTCATCTGCATAAGGTGGGAGCACACAAAAGACAGCTTTAAGAGAGCCCCTACAATACTGCTTAAAATGAATTGGAGTTCAGTTTCGGAGTGGAAATGTAACTAGGCAATTAGAGGTTTACTCAATGGTCAGCTGGCAGCTTCCTACCCTAATTTCCAAATTTCCAAACTGACCCTTGCCTATTTTCTCTATATCTACGAAAATTGCCGACTAATTCCATGGAATGCGGGCGGAGGGCAGGGCGTTTAATTGTTCGTTGTAAATGGAAATGCTGCACGAAATGAAAACAAATGGCATGGAAAATGGAAAGGGAAACTCCATAGAAACATACATATATACATACATATATTTATATGGTTGATAGATGTCCAAGCGTGACTGCGACAAAGATGGGCAAAGGACATGCTGTTATTGTTGTCCAACAGACAATGGCCTAATGATAATGGCCGTAAGGCAGCCTGATGCACATACCACATACCACACATACCAAAGCAGAAGGAGATGGCAATATCTCTTTCATTTCAGTCCAATTAGAATGCAAAATGTTTGAAAGACAATTTGAATTTTCAACCCACGCAACGGAAATGGATCTGCGCTCAAATATTTTCAACCTTTACGACCGCGATAAGAATTCAAAAGAGTTGCACTAATAAAACTAATTGATTAAAAGCTTCAACTGAGTTTTGAGTGTATTTCTCCAATCAAATTAAATCAAATCAAATATCCAACCGAAAGTGACAATAAAACTCAACGATTGTCAGGCAACAACAAACAACTGCGGGTTCGGCTCGTCTACGATATGTGAAGTCTACTCTACACTGAAAAAAAAAAAACAATTTAATGGAAAATGTAGAAACTTTCTTGATTCATAAACAAATTGTTCTTATTGATCAGTTCGCAAAGAATCAGGAAAAAAAGGACAAATACCGAATAATTTCCTCATTTTATGCTGAAGTTTTTCTGAAAACATAAAAATGGAAAATAAGTAAATCAGGAAAATATAAACAGGGTTCCAAATATTTTTAAAGTTTGGTGATAACGTTTATTTTCATTTTTTTTTTTTTTAGTTCTCTTGCTGATACGTATATTTTTCTGAAAAATAAAGAAACGTACAAAATGATTGATTTATAAACAATTCGTTTATATTGTATTGTTCTCAGAGAATCAGAACATTGACCCAAATATTTCCTGATTTTCTGTTGAAATAAAACAGAGCTCTAAATTTTTTGGAATATTTGTGAGTACGCTGAATTTCCTACGTTTTCTCAACATTCTCCAGCAGTTATTTTTTTAAGTGTACCTTAACTCTTTATGTTGTACTCTCCCCCTCTCGCTCTCTCTCTCAGCCGTGTTGCCCCTGTCAGTTGTGAGTGACGTGGGCGTGGCACTTGGCATGCAAATCATGTCAAATGTCACAGCCAACTCCACAAGATGCAGCTGTGACCGCTCTTCTGGTTCTGTTTCTGAATTTGAATCTGAATCTGGTTCTGAATGGGCTTGGAACATGACAACTTCCTCTTTTGTTCACAGAAACGGGTTGTTTGCCTGACCTTCGGCATTGACTTGTTGAGGATTCCCTTTCGTAATCGGATGCAGACGAACCCTAAAGAAAGTCGCATCCCGTATGAAGGTCCCTGGGGGCCATTGTCATTGTCTGCATCGGTTGCACATGGCAAAGACAAGGCGACAAAACTTCACGCCCCCAAGAACAGCACGAGTTTCGTGGCACACGAACTGAATTGAATTGAATTGTTCCTCTTGAAATGTTTGGACAGCTGCAGTTGCTTCTGTACTTGAACTTCCCCCTTCCCATTCCCAATCCTCCACTTACTTCTCCTCTCTCTCTCTCACGAATGTGTAATGCGAGCTTTCTTGTCTCATCTTTGGCTAATAGAATGTTTTTGTCTGCATTCGATACTTTTTAAAGTATGCCTCGATAAATATGATGGGTATTCCCTTACAATAGATAACTGAGTAAAATTTAATGGGTTTCCATCTCAAGTAACAAAAATATTTGATATATCCAGCATAAATAGACTACACAATTATGACGGGGCAATGAACGAAAGGCGTCAGAGATAATATGGTATGAAGTTACATTCAATTAGATCGAATGAGGTGGTGACTTACCCGAATATTAAAATACTTTCCTACTAAAATTACCGAAATTCTATTAATTTGCTCCATTTGCAATGCTACAAAGCGAGCATTTGAAACGTGCACTTAAAAAGTACCTTTTGCGGCTACTACCTTTTTCAACTTCAACCACGGTTGCCACAATTGGCGTTTTTGCGCCAAAACTGGCTATTGTTTTTCCTGTTGGCGCAATGGCACTTTATTTTTTGATTTGGCTCTTTTTTTCATCAGTTCAGAATAAGTTATTTTGTATAGTTTTAGGTTGACAAATAAATATGTACATATGTGAATGTGTTATTGCGTTAAGTGTTTGTGAACGAAATATTTTTTATTTAATTAAATGCAAAAACAAAATGAGCTGCAAAAAAAGTTTTGGCTCTTTTTTAGTCAATTTGGCTCATTTTTTGTCTGTTTTTGGCTCAATCTGATATTTTTAAGTGGCAACCGTGACTTCAACACTTTGCTTGCAAATAGTAGTAAAAACACGAACAGCAAGGCGTCGGCATCACGAGCAATCGGCTTGCCGAAGTCGTGCCGGTGAGAGCAGAGAAGAGAGCGTAAGCATGCACTGAAAACGAAAACAACACAACTATGAATGCTTGCTCAAGGCGAAGCATTGATACTCTCGCTATATAAAATGATGTTCAACGAATTATTTATGATAAAGGCGGTTGTTTGGGAATATGATTACCAATTCTTAATTTTATTTATTTACCATTAACTAAGAATATTCAACAAAAGTAATGTTTCAGTTAACGTAAGATTAATTCTACTTCCCAAATAAATGACATACCGTTTTCCAACATCAACATTCCTGCCGTAAGGGTATAAAAACAACAAAGTTGCTGGCAAAGACCGGCTGAACGAACTGCGACCCGCTGCCAGTTTAGTATCTTGTGTGACTTGCTACGGTGCGGAACGTGTTGAGTTTTGTACGCACGGTTTGAGTTTTGTCTACATTTTGTTGAGAGTTTTATTTGCGGGCGATTAGAAACGCTGTTGAGTCGCGCGACGATAAGAAGGTAGCGATAAAAATCGCTTGAAGTCAGCAGAAATGTTGGCCATATGAAAACGATGTTGTTGTCGATACCGTTGGTGTTGTTGCCGTTGTTGTTGGTGCGATTGTAGCTTGGGCATCTTTTGTTAAATCTACACGAATTGTTTTTAGTGCTTTTTTGCTGCGGTTTTGTTAGCGAATTTCTGTGGCCCACGGTCTAAACTTGAATTTTTTAAGCTGATTCCGCAAAAAGCAAACAAGCAAGCGCCCAAAAAAAAAAGTAAAAACCAAACCCGAAAAAGTTTACCCAAAAAAAACGTATGCTGATTTGAGCATTGTGTTTGAGATACAGATACAAGTGAAGTGAAGTGCCTGTGAGAGAGTCAAGTCGAGATACTTAATCTATATTGTCCTGGATTAAATATATATTTGAGTATCTCGATAGCTCGATATATAATATCATGTGCTAAGCGTGAAAGAAGAAGAGGAGTAAAGCAATTATCAACTGGTAATCCGAACTGTCTCAAAATGCTGGACAAACAAAGCGCCATATCCGTCTCCGGCTCCTGTTGCAGCTCGAATGCAACGAACACGGACCTGGACTACGATGTGCCCGTCTCGCGGCGCATTCACATCAAATCGGTTAGTAGACATCCAGATATCATCCAGCTCATAAGCCATCTGACTTTATAGGCAGACTAGATGCAGACTAAATGATTAAGCCATTGACAACTCATCACCAGCTGACCACTTGGTCCGGTCTAGGATATTTGTGGTGTACATACAATATATAGATATTTATCGCGGTTGCATCTTTGGGCGTTTTAGCCACCAGATGTGGTTGTTGTGACAGGCGTGTGTGCTAAACTGCAGTTCGTGTCTGCTCAGGAAATGCTAACGGATTTCTCAGCTATCTTAACACTTGATTTGCCCCAATGAGGCAGCTGCCACTTGCCACTTGCCGTTTACTATTTGCTACTTGCCACTTGGCTGTTGAAAACTTTCCGCAATTTTGCATTCGTTATCACCTCAAACGAACATTTGACCGTTTGATGTGCCAGTTATATTTATTGCCCAGGTGCGATATCTCAAAGCCGTGTGATAACTCTAAAACGAGCTCGACTTTTTGACAGCTTCGTGTTTTTCCACGAAAACAATCACATTTTAGCAGTTAACACTCAAAAACAATGAGTTCATCAATGCATCTCTGTGTGATTCCCCTGTTATCTATACTTTGGAAGTATGTAAACAGCAGGGGAAATGATTAAATAGACATAAGATTGATAAGGTCGCCAAGGAATTTGGAATCAAGACAGCAAAAAGGGTCGCTAAATAATTTAAAAAAGGCTTCTTTTTTAAATGGTAATCATTTCAATTGTATTTAATTTTAAATTATATTAGTATTTTTATTTCACTTCAAGGTTTGATTCCAAGAACTTTTAAAAGACAACTTAATGTGTTTATCTAAAAAAAAAACCTATCTCTATGCACTTTTATCGCATCAAAAGTTTCCCCTCATTTCGCTATCTTATTAGCTGTATCTAACCTTGATAATGTATAATTTTATACGCTTTTTATTTGCTATTTGTTTGCACTTAACTATTAACTGTAGCTGTTTAACAAATTGTTTGCACAAGTTGAATGCGAAAAATAGAAGAAGAAAAAATAATGAAAATCAATTTACCTACAGAAGAGTACAAATATGTTAGAATATCGAGTTGAGATGCAAATGTGAACACACACATAGCTTGGCCAATTGGTTATTAAGCCACAAATTAAATAAACAACAACTAATTACAAGAGTCGTGTCTTTGGGCCCAGACATGAAGCTGGGTTGGCAGTACTTGTTTTTTGGTCTAACAGCCGCTGACACTAAGTACGCCATAATTAAAGGTTCGTACCGATGCAGAGCACACAAGACAACGCTTTAGGCCAAAATGGAAATGGAGGAGGTTTGGGAGGGGAAGAAGGGCGGTGTGTGCAGCTGCATCCATCAACGGGGCAGACGGAGCACAACCTGGCCAGGTGAGATTAAAATAAATGTGCTCCAAATGCGCAAAAAGCGAAAAGTAATTGACGCTCCTAGCTGAAGTTAAAGCTGAAGTTGAAGCTGAAGCCGGTTAGCCATGGACTCTCTGGGGACAAGAGACTGTAGACTGTGGACTGCGGACTGTTGACTGTAGATTGCAGACTGCAGACTGCAGACTGTAGATTGCAGACTACGGCAAGGGGGGTGTGACAGAGTCAGCTTAGATTTCAAAATGCAAACAGCGGAAAACATTGAAGATGGCTTTCCGTTTGCAGCTCTGACTTGAAAGACAGAGAGAGAGTGAGAGTGATATATAGAGAAAAAGAGAGAGAAGAGCAAAGGGTCTATTAGCATGTTGACTGTTGGCAATTAATTGTTGCAATTCCAGTCTTCAGTTGTATCTCTGGCTGGACGTGCGCTTGAGTGCCAGCTGTCCATCTTGGCCATCCAATGCAATTAATGATGCTCTTGGGCCAGCAAATAAAATCAGTTATTAATAGTCTTGGCCCTTGTGTTGATTTCCAGCTAATTTCAATTGATTGAAAGCCAATTGTAGTCGTCGTTGGCAAGTGAGAGGCTATAAATAAGCCAAATAAAGGCCATAAATCCTGCCAAAGAGCACACAGACCAAAGACCACTCACGTAGTCAACTCAACATGGGCCCTTTATCAATTTACTTGACTGGACTGGCTTCTTATCGGCTAAATTGAATGGCAACATTTAGGCGTGACCTGGCCAAAGATAAGACCAAGTCCATGGCTACCTTATCGACTCTGTTTTTTTTTTGTTTGTCGCTGCTCGGCAAATCTAATCGCACTTAATTGAGCGTATCCCGAACCATAAATTGTAATAGAAAACCCAAAACCCAATCGAGATTCCAAGTCAAGTAGCAAGAGCCCCAAAAAGATGTCTTTAATATTAATTACGAGCATGTCTGAGGAGGTCTCTCTTCGTCTTTTTTTCTCTCTCTCTCTCTTTCTCTTTACTCTTCTCAGATGGAGTGAAAGTCCTGTCTCAAGAGTTTATCGAGGGCTGTTCGTTAGACATCGATGCAGACAAACCTTATCCGTCCCTTGGGTATTCTCTTACCCAGCTTGATTAAGTGGCGCCCCATGGCCAAGGGACTCTTTTTCCCCTTTCCCCTTTTTCCGCTATTGGGCACTTATTTTTTAGTGCCAAGTGCCTGAAAATTGATTAGAATTAATGTGCGCGAGCGGCGACAGCGTTTTCAATTTGGAAAATTAGTAACAGAAACGAAACTCTTTCGCATTAAAATTGAAATTGATTGAACGTGCGGCGTTGAAAGCAATGTCAAGCCTCAGGCACAGTATTGATCTATTATGAAAATATATGACTTGTTATCAATATTGATATATCCTTTGACGGTTTGACGTTTGTTGTTGAAAGCAATTTAAAGCTATGTTGATTTTGTCAGCAATTAATTCATAAATCATATTGATAAGTGAGATAGAAGATAGAATGGGAAAAAAAAAATTTATATAATTCAAAGAATTTATGCAGTACTATAAAAATGTGAAAATCCCTTTAAGAAATGAAGTAAACTTAGTAAAGGAGAGAGTTGAGTTTTTCAGTAAAATATCTTAAATATTATAATATGTTTGCTTATATAATTTTATGAAATTATGAAAGAAGAAAACAATATAAAAAAATTTCAAAGTAGTTTTTAATATCATCAAATTATGAAAGAATTAGGAAATTAACAGTTCACAGCACAGTTAATTGTTGATACTTCAATTTGAACTCTGTTTTGTTCAACTGAACTCTGTCAACATTTTGAAATATAATAAGTATCTAAGCGGTTCAGTTTCTGTTTAGGAGTTAAAATTCTCTGTTTTGACTAGTGTCATAATCTCTGTTAAGTCACATGACTTTTCCGGCATATCAAATATAATTGTTTTGCTTGAGAAAGTCACTAAACCAAAAAAAACTTTCGCTTAACTTTTGGGTTGAGTTGTTTTATCTATTTAGTTTGCAAGAGTTTTGCTATCATCGCCACGCTGAGTACACACTGTACTCACTATTGTTGTTATCTAACAGGTGCAGTCATAAGTATGCTGCCCTCACTCTTCAAGACTTTTTTGCTACAGTAATTAAGTTATCAGTTGTGTACATTTTTATTTTTCGCAATGAGCGCTGAGTAAACATGTCAATAAAATGGATTATGAGTCGAGTCTATGAGAAATTGTGCACATGAAATGTGTTAACAATGAACGTACTACTTTTAACTGGGCAGAGACACCTGTTACTTGGTCTTGGAGTGTCTTGAGTCTCTCTCTTCTCTCTTCACTTTTCTTCTTCGTTGTGCACTTTCTCGTTGGGGCAGGCAACGTGCCAAGTGAAGACAAATGCGCCTGCTGATAAGAGGACTGTGATAAACGTCAAGGGGCCACGCACTTGGGCAAGAGGGGGACAGACTGTTCCCCTTTGACATTTTACACATTTTCTGCATGTTAACATGGCAACAACAACAATAACAACAACTGCAACAACAACAAAAACAAATTACATGCACGCGAACTTTGCTACTTGACGGTATTTGTTTATTTTCTAGCGCTTTGTCTTATCAGCAGCATGTTGCGGTTATTCTGTCTTCTTTGCTTTTTTTTTTGTTTTTTGTATCTGTCAGATACAACAAACGTTGCATGTTTATGTCTGTCAATGTTGCGGTGAATGTTATTGTGAAGTACGTGCCACTCGTCTGGCATTTATGAAAAATTAATGCAACTACATCATGTCACGTTGCATCAACAACAGGACAACACTTGAAAACTGTAAGATTGTTGATTCATCGTTTGTTGTTGCTGGCAATGCAAAACAGTTCGCATTGCTAATTAGGCAAACACCTTTTTGGAGTGGCCCTCGCCCCGCCCAGAGACACTCATAAGTCACAGACCCAGACGTTCCCCAGGTGCGACATTGAGTTACAATTACATCAGCGAAGGGCACAGATACAGAAACATTTACAGATACAGATACATGCTGGAAATCGGACATTATCAAATGGAAATAAGGAATTTGCAAAGCTTACAATAAATAAATAAATAAACACAAATCGACTTCAACTTGGACACGATAATTTGCACTAAATTTTTTTACAGGCACTGCAATTTTTATGGCCAGCACCGGAAATGTGTTATGTGTTGTGTTATGGCATGAAAATCGACTTCAACAACTATAACAACTACAGTCTTCTGTAGTCTTCTTGGTTCTTTTTAGATAAGACAACCAACAAGTTGAAGTTGTTTTAGCCCGGGCTGAGTAATAAAACTTATATGACTTGTACCTCAAATATAGATAAGTGAGGTAGTCCATTGATTTGCAGTGATTTTGCACACGCCTCCAGGGGCAACTAATGAGATCCATTTACACTCAACTCAACAGCAACAGGGGCAACTACTGCACCGCCAAAAGGCATTCCAATGGCAGTGAGTCATACTTTTGGAGTAGGCTTCATTAGCTGAGATTGAAGTGCCAATCATTGCATCAGGAAGTTACTGATCTGTGAAATACTGCACACTAAATTGCTTAAGATTGACACTGCAGACAGTGGAACTAATTTTAAATGAACGGCAACGGAAAAGGAATGAAAAGAATATTCATTAAAAAAATATCAAATTTTAAAGCAAAATCATAAATTAAATTTTTAACTTTTCAGTATTGAGATATGATTGTTTAAAATTGAATTTAATTGTTAGATTTAGTTTGAAAATTAATTTTTTATTAAATAAATATAAAAACATGAAAGAATGTTCCTTAAGAAAAACAAACAATTTTAATGCAACTTATATTTATTAACAACCATTAAGTTCAAATGTCAGTTCTAATTTTTAAATTATTTTATGCTCTGTCGACTGTTTTTTAGTAGACGTTCAGCTGTAATTCACTCACTTTCATTCATTAGCTTTACATTCTCCCTTGTTAAACTGACATTTACGTGGGCTTGAAGAGGATTCTGAGACTCAAGTCTAGTCTATCCAACAAATGTAATCTATCAGCAGACGCCTAATAAACATTAAAAAGTGTCGTTTAGGTACTTTCCATGGGTCGGATGCAGAGTTCAAGGCCCGCTTAACGTGGGTGCCACTGACATTAAGCCATGGACCAAAGACGATCTTCAGCTTAGAGCAACTGAAAACTGGAAAACTGGTTACTGGTTATTGGCTGTCTGGTTTCTGGTTAGGAGAGCAACAATTTGATGCCTCCTCACTCTCAATTAGTTTGTAATGCGACGTGAGTCACGTTCACATCCGGGGTATTCCACGGCCCAAAAGCCGACATGTGACGTAGATACCAAAATAAAGACAATCTGTAGCTGAAAATGCGTTCAATTTCGAAAGAATTTCAAGCAACACTTACAGATAAGAGAGAAGAGAGACTGTTAAATGGGAGGAGGAGTTGAAGTCTGGCTCTTAATTTATGCAAACAAATGCTTAACAGATTTAACAAATGCCCTCTGTCTATAGCTTTTTAATTTGCTTGTCTGTTTGTTTTATGCATATTTTATGAGCTGTCTTCTCTGTCTTTTTGTTATGATGTTTCTCAATTCCCCTCTGCATCGCCTTAGGGGCACTTTGCAACATTTTCGCTGGAACATTTTGTTCCCTTGAGCATTCTTTTATTATTATTATTATTAAATGCTTGTACATGTTTGTTTATCAAATGATTGATCTCCTGTTTATTGGCTCTCAAAAATGTTTTTAATGGCAGCTCTGTTTCTAGCAATTCTTTGTCACAAAAAATGCAACGATAAAACTTCGAAACATAAGCGAAATCCATAATCTACAGCCGATTATTTTTATTATTTTTCTCAAAACTTTACAGACACGCTCATAAATTGATTTTGTCGGTTGATTCACGATCTAAAACTGAGACTGTAGTTTCGGGTTTCTGCGGGCTTGGGGAAGTCAATTTTAACAACGTGTTTTTGTATTGCGTATTTCACTTGAAAAATACATTTATATATTATACAGGGTGACCAGAAATAACGGAGACAAACATTTTTAATTATAATTTTACTAAACGAGAGAAATTTAGCAAAGCAACAATTAGTAACGATAAAGTGGATCACTAGTAGTAAGATTCCCAGCCGGTTTCGAAATGGTCTAATCCAGTTGCCATGCACAGGCCCAAACGTGATCTAAAATTGTTTGGCCATGGGCCGCAGGTCCTCGGGAGACAGTCGGTTCCATTCCAAGAGCAGCGATTGCTTCAGCGCCTCCAAACTTTTGTGAGGCTTAGCACAGGTCCTGGCCTCCAATGTCGACCACACGCTGTAGTTCATCGGGTTGAGATCCGGCGAGTAGGGTGGCCATTCAGCAGACGAGATGAAGTCCGGAAAATGGGTTTTGCACCAGTCTTGCGTCATTTTCGCCTTGTGAGCCGGCCGGAGTCCTGTTGAAAAGTCCAGTCCGCATCGCCGAAGTGCAGCTGGGCCCAAGGAATTACCACGGCGTCGAAAAAGTCGCGGCGGTACACTTCTTGGTTTCTTTTAACCCCTTGATCCACGAAAACCAGGGGTTTCTTGTCGCTGGCGTAAATGCCGCCCTAGACCATAACGGACTTCGGATTTTGGCGATGTTTGACAATGGCCGACGTACTCGGAACCTCTACGGACCAGATCCAGTCGTTTTGGTGGTTGTGGGCCTGCTCGACGGTGAACAGCTTCTCATCTGTGAAAAGGATGCGCTCCTATCGCCGACCTGCGGCCCATGGCCAACAATTTTAGATCACGTTTGGGCCTGTGCATGGCAACTGGATTAGACCATTTCGAAACCGGCTGGGAATCTTACTACTAGTGATCCACTTTATCGTTACTAATTGTTGCTTTGCTAAATTTCTCTCGTTTAGTAAAATTATAATTAAAAATGTTTGTCTCCGTTATTTCTGGTCACCCTGTATATACATATATTTTTGCTTTTTACTTTTTTGCGAAGGTCGACAATACTTTTGTGAAACCGTTTTGTTTGTTCTTTAATAAAACAAGTCAACAGTTAATTTAGCAATAATTTCGCGAGAGGGGGTTATCCAAAAAATAAAAAAAACAAAACCAATTTGTCGTCATGTGCTTTGTGACTCACTTTGCGTGTGCACAAAATAAAAACTTGGCCCTTAGAATATTGAAATTTGCCACCGTCTGGGCAATTTCATAGTTAATTTATTTTCAGCGCACGTGGAATATAAAACTAAATTTATTATTCATTCAAGTGTTGCCTAATGCCCAATCTTAAGTAAGTCGTGGTCGGGGGGACAGTGACAGATGCAAGTGCGTCCAAGCGATCCATCAATACAAGAAATGCTCGACCAGAAATAAACTCAAGATAATCAATTTCAATTCAAAAAGTTACTGAAGCAAGAAGAAACAAGTATAAAAAAAATAGACAGCTTTTGATATAGGCGCAAATTGTGTTAAAATTAAATTAAATTAAAAAAACAAAATATCTGCTTATGCTGAGAGTCGAATTTTGAGAATTGATATCGTCGGAAACTTAGTACCCTAGGCCACAGGAGCTCACAAAATTATTAATTAAGAATTTTATTGTTTATAATATTTTCAGCTATGTTCTGATAGTTTAATTAAAAATATTGTTTTCTCTCAGTGTAGCATTCCTTTCAAGTATGTTTGTACCCCTTTCTGATCGTTTATACTAAAAGTTGATTGTGCAAATCAAAGTATTTAGTCGATTAGTCCAATTGAGCACAGATCTCGTGGGTCAAGTGGCCACGTCTTAATAAGTATATTCATATGTATATTTGTGAATTAAGAAACATTCCTGTGGCATGCCACAATTGATTACTCTCGAGTCAAATGGATTAAAGTTGATGGATCAACCAGACACTTGTACTTGTTACTATTCATTGTTGTTGACATGTGAGTTCCCCATGTGTGGGTGTATCTGTTGCACTTTCATTGACTTCGCTTACAGTTCAGTGAATAAGCTATGCCAAATGGGAAAGGGGAAAAGGAAGTACTCGTAAATGGCAACTGAATTTGATTTGATTTCGCGCACTTGTCAACGTATTTTACTGTCAAGCTGAGCAGTTGGCTGATCTGACCGATCTCGGGTATGGTTAGTATGGTCGGAACGTGTTTTTTGGGGCAATCTTTTGGTTGAGTTGGCCTGCTTTAAAGTTTTATTGTCACATTTTTGCACACGGCTTGACGAAATGTGCCAAAAAGGCCGATGCCATAAACATTTTGTTTATTTTCGCACTCAACAACAACAAAAACCAGTTCAACACAACGACATATGGCGTTATTTTTCATAATACACTCCCCGAAATTTAATTAAAGGCACCTCTTTCTTGCATGAAATATTATGACTGGCGATAACGGTATCTTAAATTTGTCTTTAAATATTGTTATTCATTTTAGTAGTATATTTTAAGTTTCGTAAAAATCATTTACCGTTAGATTTTATATTTTTAATTTAATTTTTTGTAAGAGTCTATTTTTTCGACTTTTTTCTCGGTTACTGGAAAAAAATTTTTTGATGCAAAAAAATTCTTCAAACAATTCTAAGAGTGACTGCAAAAAAAAATTTCAAAAATCTTTTCGCTAGTATTTTTTATGAATTTTTGAAAATGGCAAAAAAGTCACTTTTTGTATGAAAAATGGGTTATTTCCTCCTTTTCATAAAAAAAGTGGCTTTTTTGCCATTTTCAAAAATTCATAAAAAATACTAGCGAAAAGATTTTTGAAATTTTTTTTTGCAGTCACTCTTAGAATTGTTTGAAGAATTTTTTGCATCAAAAAATTTTTTTCCAGTAACCGAGAAAAAAGTCGAAAAAATAGACTCTTACAAAAAATTAAATTAAAAATATAAAATCTAACGGTAAATGATTTTTACGAAACTTAAAATATACTACTAAGATGAATAACAATACTTAAAAACGAATTTAAAATACCGTTATCGCCAGTCATAATTTTTCATGCAAAAAAGAGGTGCCTTTAATTAAATTTCGATGAGTGTATATGTATATTGCGAAGACAAGTGAGCTAAATACAGAAAAGTACATATATGACTTGATGCAGTACAAATATTTACCATACGAAATGAAATATCTTTCAAAAAGACATTCCGACTCTTTCAAAAGTGTTGCGAAAGCGTCAAAAGACCTTCTTAATCAGTCAACTGAACCTCGTCAATGCCAATGTCCAAAGGTTCCCAAAAATGACGCATTTTGCAGTCCAGAAATAAATAGCGCCTAGTCACTTCGCAAAAAGAAGGTTGAGTTTTTTTGCTAATGAAGCTGAAAGTTTAAAGCAACGAAATGACGATGAAAACAAATTAAATTGCCGCTCCTCCATCGATTTTGTAGCAAAGTGGATTAATTAAAAGCAAAAAAATAATAAATAGAAATCAACACAAAATAGAAAACCACCAAAAGTTTATCAGTCACGCAATGACAGAAGCCAATTTGAAAATATTACTTATCAGCTGAAACTGAGGGTTATCACTGAATTTGCCATTGACTAGAGCTTTTTCTATATACTTTGTAATTACAGTTAACTTAAGTATATATTTATTTTTTATTCATTTACGCGTTTCCCATCATTGCGTTGAGTTTCTTAATGCTTAATGCGGTTAATGGGCCCCTCAAAGTCAAATTGTCATGTCGAGCAGAGACTTGACTTTATCACATTTTGAGCAAATTTGGACAATGGATTTTGCCATTTTTTTTGCTTCTCCTACTCCTTTTCTGATTGTTGCGATTTTTATTATTTTTAACACATTTCTTGAGTTTTGAGTGCTCATTAAGACATCGTTGCCAGCGGCGGCTTCTGTTGTTTGCATGGTCTGTTATTTATGGGCTTTAGGATTAATGTATTTGTTCAAGAAATTGCAAAATAAAGTAATTCAACAGGGTTCTTCTCATACGTGTTGGAGTTTTTGGGCTTTTTTGTTTAGGCTTGACTCGATTTGAGTTGGTTTTCTATAACTTTACCGAACTTAACTTTATGACCGCTGGTGAATAACCTTTCAACGTAACCAGCCAACCAAAAAAAGCGCAAAAGCAGAAAAGAAAAAAAAAACAACGAAAAATAAAGATTTTTGTTGTCTTTTGCCCAAAATCTGCGTACATGCGACTTATGTGGAACTGGAACTATGCTTATTGTAGTCACTGTTGTTGTTGTGGTCATACGTGCCAGTTTTAAAAACAATAAATCGCTGTAGCTCTTTCACTTTGAGCTTTAAAAGCGCCAAATGAAAGGAAAAAAAAACATGCCCAAAGGCAGAAATTACTTTTATTCAATTTTTTTTGCATCTGATTTATAGCAGCATTTTGTCTGCATAATTTTGTAAATGCAATTTATAAAGCTTTTATGAGAGATTGTAATTGAACATTCATTTCGAGCATTTAAGATATTTTTAAAATTTCTTCAGCTATAATTTCCTCAAAGGAATCGAGTCAAAAGAAAATGCGCTAACCAAACCAATTTTGGATATTTTTGAAATTTTTGCAGCTTAAACTCGGATGTAGTTCCATTTAAAGATTAGCTTTTGTAGTTCCTCATTTTACAGTTGCTTCCTCAAACGAATCGCGTCAAAAAAATGCGCTAAACAAACCAATTAAAGTCGTTCAAACAAGCAAACAAACAAGAAACAGATCCATCGATATTTGATTTTTATTTGCCTGAAACTCGAGACTCGAACTCGCAAGCGGAACTTCATTCGTTCCCAACTTCAACTTCAAGTTTAAATATTTGCCTATTCAATTAGCGTCATGTTAAAAAATGTCGAAGAAAGCAAATGTAAATGACAAAGCTGAGAGCACATGACAACCCTGGCAGTAAGAGAGCAATTTCATCCGACGTAGGCAAATTACCAAATAAACAATTTTTTTTTTCATTTTTTTTTGTATTGTTTAGTTGTTTGACTGTTTGGTTGTTTGGTTGTTTGGCTGTTTGGTTGCTCGTCGGTTGTTGTTTGAACAACGCAACGTTCAAGTGTCATTGGCAGCGTCGCGTCGCCACATGAATTGCCGCATGCCGCATGCCACATGAACTTCAAGTGCGCTCATTTTCTTTTGACATTTCGAACGATTTCCAGCTTTCGAAATTGAAAAGTAGAATACAATAAAACCGCAGCGACCCCTTTTTCCCCACTCTACTCTACCTTTGTAATAGTTGTTGTGGTTGTTGTTGCGGTTGTTGAAACGGGTTTCAATTCCGAGTTGAAAGTTCAACGCCGATTCATCGCGCGATATTGTAATCGCTGTTTTCTATATGTGTCCCGTTCTCCCTCCCGCTCGCTTTCTCGCTCTATGCCATATCCGCAGCTCATATTAAATGAGACACAGGAGCGGAGTGTGGAGACAGGAGTGGAGTGTGGAGACAGGAGTGGAGTATGGAAATGCAGGGCAGGTACAAGTAGTACTACTATTGCTCCCCAACTGCCAACTGAGTGGCAGTCACGGCAACGACAACAACAGCAACAGCGTTGTCGTTGTCGGCTTTGGGTTGAGTTCAAAACGTTCGTTTTGGGATTTTTGTTCGATGCGGTGGCGAAATTAAAAGCAACACGCTTAACCCGAGACCAACAACAACAACAACAACAACAATAGAGACAGCTCTACACACAAGCACATGGATATCTCAGCTCATTCATTGAGGAAACCTTTGCCCACAACACAGTTAACTACAATGCACAGTCGTGCGCAGTTGATTAGAGACAATTCGAAATTACTCGTACATGTAAACGAAAGTTGCGGCGGACATAAAAAAGAAAGATAACAATTAAGAGCTTAATTAAGAGTTTTATCCATAGGGAAACATAATGTAGATCTATTATTAATATAGTCTGTCTTGAAGGCGCAAGAAATGCAATTGATTGCATATACTTGAAATATAATCACATATTTCTGTCTCTTAATTATGATATTAAAATTGGGAATTTATAAATACTAATTCTTTTTATTATTAATTGATTATTGATTCTCTTAACAAATTATTCCTTCTTTCAATTAATTTTAATTATTCAATAACTATTTCATGATTATATAATTCGGTCTCTTATGTCTTTTTTTTTTACTGACTTTCTCGCATGTTGTATTCGGTTTTTTATCCCTAAAGTACTAGAAATGCAATTTATTGCAAATATTGTAGATATTACAGATATTCTCACGCAATTTGGTCTTTTAAGTGCTAGGAACTTGATTTGAGTTAAATGGGTTTCTGTATTAACCGCCCAAGTTGTTGTTGCGCTCTAACAACGCAAGGTTTGACCTGAAATTCCAGGTAAACTAATGAAGCGCGCTGCATGAACTAAAGAAAACAAAAACAATATGAAAAAAAGAGAACAGAGCTCGCTTTGTTTTTAGCTGCTTTGTCTTTCTGCTTCGACTAAACTCTTTTTGCAATTTGTGCAATTTTTTTGTAAAAAATAAAAATAAAAAAAGCGATTTATATTTGGCAAAAGAGAGAAATACGCGCATAATTTGTAGTCGGGGCTACCTGAAGAATGAAGAAACCAGACGAGAAAACAGACGAGTTCTTATGAATGATGTTTTGGTTTTTGGCTACAGTTTGAGTCAAAGTCGGGGTCGGTCACTAACTGGTCAAGATCTCTTCACGTCTTTGAAATTCCATTGAAATTGGAGTTTTGTATTTGCTGTTGTTGTATTTGTTGTTGCTGCTGCGGCTTCTTAGAAGTCTGAGCTTAAAAATCTCGCATGCAGTTCATTATGATCATTATAAGTTGAGAAAACTTTTGCAGAATTGCTTTATTTTGATATAACTGAAACTGAAAACTTTCGGAATTTTTGATTTTAATTGTTGTTTGTTGCATTCCATTTGATTTATTTGCAGAAACTTTATGCAAAGGCCATTTACGATAATTACGCGGATACGCCGGACGAGCTGCCCTTCAAAAAGGGCGACACTCTGACCGTCATCGAGCAGGACACCGAGGGCATCGAGGGCTGGTGGCTTTGCTCTCTGCGCAACCGACAGGTGAGTTACCCGACTGTTAACCGAATGTTAACCGAAGTGTTACCTGAGCCAACTCTTCAAGGAGGCAACTCTTGAGAGCCATTAAACCTTAAAGGGCAACGCCTTTTGAGCTGCCTTTATTTTGAATTTGCTTTTGACTTTGCTTCAGTTTTTCATCAGTTTCTTTGCAAGCTTCAATTAAACAATTTTACTGCCTTGTTGGCTGCCAAATCATTTGCATTTCATTTGGAAACAGAAACAGAAAAATACCCAATTTGAATTTATAATTTAATTTGTAATTGTTCGTCGACGCCTGCACTGCGCGAGTGCAATCTACAGAGTCTGGGTCTCGTTATGGCCATGATTCATCATCAGCATCATAATCATTCACATCATCATCATCTTGTATATCATCATTCCATGGCACGTGGCTGCCACCCGTTGCACGCCCCATGCGGGCCCCTTGTTGCATATAAATTTCACATTTGCCAGTTTAATTGTGTCTGCAGCTGTAATAATAATAATCATAACAATAATCCACATAATGCCTCCGCGAGCATTACGAGCGATTACCACAGTGCACAGTGCCTGACAACATCATTTTGGACATGCTTTTGCAATTGGCAACTGGTCTATGTCCATAATGTCCAACATTTAAGGGGGAGTGCTTTGGGGTGTGAAAAGTGAAATGTGAAAAGCGTAAAGAGGTCGAAGTTGTTAGTTTGATTGCATGCAATGTGAAATGAAATGAAGTGTTTCACAGCTTATAAAAAAATCTTTCGAAAAGTTCAGATAATTGGGGAATCGAACAATGAACATGGTTCTGCTAAGTGAATAAAAATGGGAATCAGAAGTGTTACACAACCATTTTCTAAATAAGAAATATATTTTCTTTTATGTTTATGGAAGAATTTGAAATGCTTGAAATAGTTCTAAAACATGTCTTTATTTTAATTATAGTAATTCATTTATCCATATACATATCGTTTAAACTGTCAATAAATATATATTTTCTTAAACTATCCCCAACATAATTTTGAATTTATAGATCTCATTTCCTTTCGCAAACAATTCTTTTTTTAGGCCTTTCATTTCCTTTTTCTGAACTATACTTTCTTATACTTAATTTTCCCATTGTTCTCACATTTCCTCTTCTATCTCAATTTACAACTTCTGTTCTTAAACTATTGCCTTGCTCATTGTTTGAATAGGTCAACATAATTTGCGCTATTGTTACCATAATTATCTAAGATCTCTTAAATATCTCAAAGTTCGCCGCAAGGCAGCCTTGAAGCTGCACTCCAATTGCCAATTGGACGATAATCTAGTAAACTGCTCCCCAAACCGAGTCGAGCTCAGTTCGACTTCGACGTGGTTAAAAGCACACACCCGTTGGCTAAATTAAAAACTGATTAACGGCCAAGTTCGAAAAGATATCTGCACGTCGTTTCGCGAACATACTCGTATTTTTAATTAACAACTCAATTGGCCAGCTCAGACACTCACAGCGAGCACTCATGAATACTACATACACTCATTCGAGCAGTGTGTTGTGGTGTCAAAACACGTATCAAAATGGAAATCAAAATCGCCATAGATGCCACACCACACACACTGAGATACAGATACATAGATACAGATACAGATACAGATACTATGTCGGCCAATTGTCGTTAATTAAAAAGTAGCCACACTTTTTAATGGAAACAATTAACCCAAAAACAGCCAATTGACTGGCGACAACAGCAACATTATTTTTATTTTTATTTTGTTTTTCATAAATATTAACATCAAAAAGTGTTTACAAAATTGTAGCATAAATTGTTCGGCACCCGCTGCAAAAAAATAGCCAAAAAAACGGTGCAACTTTTAGTGCTCATGACTAAAATAAAATTGAAATGAGCAAACACAACACGTCAACACATGTTGACAAGATTTTTTCCTGCCACTTTGAAGTTTGTTGCAATGGGAACATTTCGAATATATCAAAGTTGATCGAGACATCTGAAAAAATACTTCAAGTAAAAAACTCTAAAAAGACTGCATATTGATAAATCTTGAAGAATAAAAAACTGCATTCATTTAAACGCAATGACAGACAATTAAAAAATTGCCATTTATTATGTGAAATTTTTTGCTATACTATATATTTGATTTGTTAAGAATGCATTGAGCATTGGGTTAATTAAAAGACAATCAAAATCAATTGAGCTCAATGAACGACATGTGAGCCATGAATTCCCATTCTCACAGCTTGATCTATTATTTATTGTATTTTTTTTATTATTATAATAATAAATATTTTTATGTGTTTGTTTGTTTCTTTTCTTTACAGGGTCTTTGTCCGGGCAACCGTTTGCGCATTTTGAACTCCTACGATTCTGGCTGCTTTTCGCCATCACCGGCGAGTTCCCCGATTCCATCGTTGGCCGCCAGCACAGCCACTTTGAACAGTTCCATTTGCTCGGCGGAGATCTATGAGAATGGCTCGATCATCAGTGCAACTGGCAGTGGAGCTGGCAACAATGGGGAGACTTGCTCCACTTCCTCCACTTCATCATCCTCCAACTCCTCCTCCTGCCAGCTGCGAGGTGGAGCACGCAGATCGTGGCATGTATCGCCCAACAAGGTGCGTTTAACCTTCCACTTATTCCTTCATTTCTTTTTCTTTATTACATTTCAGCTTTTTGCGTATTTTGTTAATTTCACGCTTCGTCTGCATTTCCTTGATGGCAATTCTCCGCCTCCTTTCCCTCCTTCTTCTTTTGCTGCTCTCAACGCTTAATTGATTTCATTTCAGTTTTTTTTTTTCCTTTTGGCCATTTTGCATTCGTCTGGCTTATTTATTTTTGGCTTTTGGATTGGGGCAGCTACTGCATTTTTGAATTATGATATCCGTCGGGAAAGTGAAAGAAAGTAATTTCTCGACTTTTATTATTTTGGTTTCTTGGTTTTCCATCATTATGTTTGGCCATCGTTCACTCTGCACGTCAATTGCGTGTCGTAATTGTGCAATTAATAAGACCCAACTCCAGTCGAGCTGAAGCTGAAGCTGAATCTGTAGCTGATGCAGTGCATCGCCGCCAGCTGGCATGTCCAACGGGTTTCCTTTCTGACTTGACTCGACTCGACTTGACTTGACTCGAGTTGTGTCGTGTCTTTTGCATATGATGGCTTGTAATTTGCCAATTTGTCAGCTGGACATGCGTTTTATTTGCATTGCTTCTTCGTCTTCTGATATTGGCAATAATTAAAGGAAACGAATCATTTGCACTTTACAGACATCAGCTGACAATCAGTTGAGGCAATTTGAACATGTTGCAGGTTATCCCCATTTGACCATCTCAATTTCATTTGGTTGCACACTCCTCCACATTTTGTGGTACGTTGCATAAGCAGCATTCATAATGCGATAAATTCCCATAAATACATAATTGTCCATTATCATTAGCACCACATGCAATCGAGGCGTTTGCTGCTTTGAACTTTGAACCATCACAAAAAAAAAAAAAACTATATTTCATAGACGTTTGCTTCGTTTTTTTGGCTTTCGCTTTTCGCTTCTCGACAAATCGAATCAAATCAAATAAAATAAAGTCCAAATTACAGAGTCGTAAACATTTCCTCGCATTATCGGCAGCTATCAATCTCTTTTTCGTGGGGGCAAGTGAAACCATAAATTCAAATTCAAATAAACGCTGCGCCAGCGGATAAACAATCGTCTCGCTCCCCCTTTCAGCTGCCACTCCCCCTTTCGGCTGCCTCCCCCTGCCATTTGATTTCTTCGACTGCAACTGCAAATTGCAACGGATTGTTTGCCACTGGCAACTGGAAGATTGCGTTGCAAGCTGCAAAGAGAGAAACCTTTCTATGGAGACGAGACGAGACCTCGACATTTCCACAGCGAAATGCACCGCTGGCCATAAAACTAACGCCACTAGGTGATGTGAGGTGTGGGGGGGGGGTTATCATCTTGAAGTGGTAGCTGTAAAAATTAAATGCCGCTTTTGTTCATTTGACGCTGTCTCTGGCTGCCATTAAAAAGTTTTATTGATTCGAAAAATCTCACGCAAGTCGACCTCAAAAATATACAAAAAAAAAATTGTATTTGAAAAGTCCACTCGAAAGTGTCAAAAAATGTTAATGCCGCAAATTTGGGGAGCGGGAGAAGGAGATACACTCTTAATGTGGCTTACAGGTGGAAACAAGTCTTTGCGGACAGTTCAACAATCTGTTCAAGTGGCGTCCACTTACGAGCGTTGCCCACCAAAAAGGTTGTGATCCGACTGACAGTATGATATACTCGTATCTAGTATCAACTGCATTCCCCAAAAACTTAATTGAGAACGGAAATGGAATGAACAACAAAATATCTTATGCAACTTATGCTGGGCTGCCCAAGCTGCAAGTGTCTAGTGACGAGATGCCAGCCCACGTTCCACATACATCTGTATGTATGTATAAAAACCATGTCAGATAAGCTGAAGCTGGAAGTCAGAATCGAAGTTTAAACACTCTTAACAAGCTGACAAAAAAGCGAAAAATATTTAAATACATTTATAAGATATTTACCTTCAAAAATTATCGTGATTTATTCCCACTAGATGTTTTTTTTGTCAGTTAAGTATCTATTTAAATATTATATAAATAAGCTAGTGAGGTAAAAAGTCGCACTTTACGTAGTAAAGAAATCTGCCAATTAAAAAAAAAAGATTATTTAAATTAAATAAGATATTTATTTTATTATCTGGCACGTGAGTTTCTGAACTTAAGTCTGTTCTTACACCTACCAGTAATCAGTAAAAATATTTGAGGCGTTTATAGCGCAAACTTATTATACATAATATGCAAAAACTTTAAGTAGATCTCAATATACTTTGGTTGCCAAACAAATATATGATTTAAAATCACATCTATCCGTATATAACAAAATTTAGTAAATGTTTTAAATGTTTAAAAATTTGAATTCTGACAACAATTATAAAAAAATTCTCAAAGATATTAACTTTACCAAAATGTAATTTCAATCATTTATAAAGAGTCTGCACTAAATATCAAACTGCTTATTAAGAATTTTGTTAGTATAATATCATTAAAGTTACTATAACTTTTGCTATAATAATTTAATAGAAAATGTGCTAAGGATCTCAAAACAATTTTCCAGCAAATTTCAATTTCTTAAATAATGATCTTATGATCATTTCACAAAAGGGGTCGATATGAAACTGCCAAAAAGAATAGAATAGTTTAATAAAGTAGAGCTTCTTATATTCAATATCGGATAGTTTTCAACGATTTGAATGATATAGCTAATATGCCCCGCCTAGTTAATAGAATGGCGAACAGAAACCGCATAAATATTAACGTCTCATTGTCGGCCTGACCAAAAATAAATCCCAGTGGACGGTGGCAAAGAGAGACTTGAGAGTTGAGACTGAGACTTTTGTGGCAAGTTTGTGGCTCCACCGTTAGTTGCAAGTTGCAAGATTGTGACAATTTCAAGTTCCTTGAGCCCACATTAAGTCTGAACACCAAGTGAAGTCAAGTCAGTCAAGTCAGCACATGGTCACGCACTGCCCATAAAGTTGAATTCACATTCGCATTCGCGTCCGCATCCAAGTCCAATGGGGTCCAATGGAGTCCAAGTCAGGTGAGCAGCTGCAGCCGCAATCCAAACCATGAAGATTTATGGCAATGTGGTGCTTTGTGGTTGTGACTGTATTTGTTGCTGGAGCATTTCCAAAAAGAGTTTGTCGAGTTTGTGTGTGAGGAAAACATGTCATTTTTATTTCAATGACCAAAAATGGTCAAAAATGTCTGCAGAAGCAAATGCGACAACAATAACTCTTCAATGTTGTTGTTGTTGTTTGTTGCTTGTTGCATCTTTTGGTTCTGCCGAGATTTGTGCATGACCAAAAGTTGATGAAGAAAGAAGCAACTTGGCCAATATGGCCAAGAGAATCGCAACAATGCGGATTTCTTTTGGGCAGCCAAATGTTGTGAAATCTTTGATATGGTTACAAATCTCTCCGGTTATGGCAAGGTCACAAGTGGCAACCATAGGGATTAATGACCCACTCTGGACATTCATAAATAGCCTTTAATTAAGCCGCAAATTGAAAAAACACTTGAACACTTGTCTGCGATTTATATTGAAGGGAATGAGAGAAAAAGAGAATAAGAGATTTCTCAACATGACGGCCACAATTTAAATCACAACAGAGCCTGCGGCCATTTCAAAACTTCAAACCACACCCAAATCTCCCCTCTCTCTTTCTCTACTCTCCCCCTCTCTCTGTCTTTTACGTTGTAACAATTTGCATATTTGTACAAATGTTTTTCGTGTTGTTCGTACGTGAGAAAATGTCGAAATTTTGTCAAAGAACTACAGATTAAAGATACAATTGATTGCCCGTGTTGCAGGTGTGAGAGAAACATTGAAATGCATCAAAAGAGCTGCAAAAAGATACAAATCTTATGTAGCTACCGTTCTGAGCATGGAATTTCAACAGGGCCATTAAAAAAAATAAGTGGAAAGATTTCAAAGATTCTGAAAAGAAACACAAAAAATAAGAAAGAAATGAAATGAAATTCGTGCTGTGAATTTCAACTCTTCAACTATCAAAACTCAATTAAAAATGGCCGAAAAAAAAAGGTGAAAGAACTAAAAACGATTAAAAAACTGAGGACGAATGCCAAAATTGTGCCAAATATACGGTGAGGAAAAAAAAATAGAAACAATTTTTTTTTGTATTTTGAAAATTGCTTCTAAAAAATAATATGGATTATTTTCAAAATTTTTAACCATATTAATAAATTTTTTTTTATATGTCAAATTGATTCTCGTTTCTATTATTTTTGCCATCACCGTATAGTATATTGCAGCGCCCCCTGGCAGCCCCCCCTCTTACTCATCTCTAGTAATTCTTTATGCCCAGCCCCAAAAGTGGATGTGGTCATAAAATATTGCCCCAAATGTGTCATAAACATAAACATTTTTGATATATAGCCCAGCCCAGGCAATGATTGCAATGATTTCCATAAAGAAAAGAAAAGAAAAGTGGAACAGACACGGCAAAGCGGCAAAAACAAATGCATGGGAAAAGTCACGCAAAATTGCAGGAAAAATCAGCATGAATTTGACCTCCTTGAAGTCAGGAGTGTCACGCTGTGTTGTGCCACATTTCGAGAGAATATTGTAACTAGACTAAACCAAGACGAACCCAGTTCTTCTCTTCCTTTTCTGCAAATGATTCCCTTTTATTGTAAAGTCCATGACTTCAGCTGCTCTGATTGTACAAGTAGATAATGAACCTTAAGTGCAGTATTTTTGTTTTGTTTTTACTCTGCAGCTGTTAGGGATGCTTTAAACTAGGGACTAGAAATTAGGGACCGACTTTTATAGCCTTTGTTTTGGCCATTGTCGAAATTTGTGACTCGTGTTACGCGTCAAACGACACTTCAATAGGAATGGGAAGGACCGAAAGGAATCCAAAGTGGACGGCACTTCAGTTGGACTACCTGAAGACCGTCCCTAGTTCCTGTCCTTACACAGAAAAAAAAATGCCATTCTAAAATCAAGTTTAAAATTCTTGATTCAAGCCTGCATTTTTTAAGTATGTATTCAGGATTAAGCTGAATAATCAAGCCTGAATCGGGATTAAAATGGGAAAATAAGCCCAAATTACTTGATTCTCTCTCAGCCTCTTTCATTTCAACTGGTCTGGTGGCTCAGTGGTTAGAGTCGCCGACTTGTTAGAAAAAGGCCTGGGTTCGATTCCCACCAGTCAATTGCATTCAAACATTTTCTTCACTAAAAAAAAAAATGTTAAAAAAAACTATAAAATAAAAATAAAATAAAAAATATTAAAAAAAAATTAAAAAAAAAATTAAAAAATAAATTTAAAAAAAAAATTAAAAAAAAAAATTAAAAACAAAAAAGTAAAAAAAAATTTAAAAAAAAAAAATAAAAGCAAAAAAGTAAAAAAAAAATCTTAAAAAAAAATTTAAAAAAGAATTTAAATGTAACAAAAAACATTATTTTTTTTTAGCCTGAATTTAAGAATTTCAGGATTGAATTCGGGATTGAAAAAATCAAGTATTTCATACTTGGTTTAAGTAAATCCGAGATTACCCCACTTTTGACATCGTTTCGGATTGAATCCGGGCTAAATATCCCGGATTTTTTTTCTGTGTACCCCCTGACTTTTACCCTACTCCTCTACTCCCGACTCCCTGTTGTTCGATCTTTAGGGGTTACGGTAACCGTTACAGTGCCTCATTTGTAATCGATTCAATTCGCTGACTGTGGGTTTTGCGGTAGGCGTGGCAGTCAGTCGCCTTGGGGGTAGCTGTTTATAACGGTCTATTGATGAATTTGATGAATTTGGCATATGCCGTAATAATATTTCATCAGGCGTTGCGAACATCTGGTCGAGTTCATGCAGCGGAAAATTAAGTTTCATAATATTTAAAACAAAAATAAGTTAAGCTGCTGCCTTTATGCATTAGCGTATTTTCAATTTGGCATTGTGCCTAATCTATAGCTATCAATATTCGAAATATTTCCGTAGTAAACTAAATCTCTATTGAATAGTTCATCCCTTGATTTCATGCTACATCGCTTTTTAATTTAGCTTTATAGGGTATTTATCAGTCTCTACTTTGAGTAATCTTTTAATAATCAAAATAATTTCAGAGCAAACTGAACCTATTTTCATGAGCTGCATTTTTTTAAATTATTAATTATACACTTTTATTAAAATTCTTCACTTTTAGTATTAATTCAAATATTTTCAACCTATTTTTTTGTTTTAATTATTAATTATTTATTTACTACTTTAATCATTTTTCTTGCATTTCCACTTCCTTCTCTTCTCATTCATTGAGTTAATTTTTACGTTTTGATAGTTCAGGGTGCTTTACCTTGACACTGAACGGCATTGAACTGCACTTCCCCGTATCCCAAATATCCCAGTATTTCAACAACTCGCTTTGCGCATGCGCTACATTGAAATGAAGTTCCCTGTATTTTTTACGAGCTGCATAGTAGGAAATTGAACTCAAGTGACGTTGTGTTGAAGCTGATTCACAGTCCAGTTTTTCCCATTGAGCAGCCAAGTTTTTCCTGCTGCAAGGAATTATCATTCTTTTGCTACAATTAATTGGCAATAATTGGCAACAAAATGTGATAATTGATTGGGTTTCAAAACGCTTAAAGGGCAGACAGGTGAGAGACACAGACAGACAGGGAGTTCATTCATAGCATAGAAAAAGGGGAAAAAGGTGAAAGGCAATGAACAGGAAAATCAATAAGTCAGTCATAGTGTGTGTGTGATTATGAGTGTGTGTGTGGGGCAGGAGAAAAGGGAGTTTACACAACTTGCATGCACATAATAATTATACTTGCACAAAGTACTTTGAATTATATGCAAAATATTGATAGATTTTATAAAAAAAAAAAATAAAATAAATAAAAAGGATTAAAATAGTTTATTCAACTTGCACTCACATTTAAATTAAATCTACCTAATATACTTTATTTTAAAGTATTATAATTTAATTTAAAAAAAAAAAAATTGTATTTTTATCCTAATTTTTTTCGCATTCTTTACCATTTTTAGGTCATAACGCCACAGCGGCACGGGGATGTGTACATCTACAATAGTTCGCCCAGTTCACGCTCACCTCAACCTCAGCCGCAGGCTCAGCATCAACTTCAGCTTCAGGGGCATCCGCAGCAGATTTACAGCAACCAAAGCATCTATCAGAACCTGGGCATGATGGGCACACCAAATGGCGGCAGTGGCAACAATGGCAGCGAGTTCGAGACCTACGATATTCCGAAGCCTGCCACGCCCGTTCAACTGAGCTATGATGGCTCCCGGGGCGTAAGGACGCCCACATCGGGCTCAGCTTTAGGAGCACGCTTCGATTCCCTCAAGAGCGTGGCGGCTTCAATGTCCATTGAGGAGGAATCCTATGATGTGCCACGCCCATTGCTGCAGCAGCAGCAGCAGCAACAACAACACACATTGACACCCAGCAGCTCGGCATCTTCGCTGTTGACCAGCGACAGTTTGTCCCTGAGCTTCTCCAGCTCCAATCGCAGCTCGCTGGCCAACATGCCCGACTACGACATCCCGCGCCGCAATCCTCTGCCCGTGCGTCCCCATCCGCGTCCACATGCCAGCACCTATGACTTCTCGCTGCCCCCGCTGCTTGAGCAGGAGCAGCAGCGTCATGTGCCAGCTGCGGCTGTGAATGCCACCAAAGAGTTGCCCCTGGAACTGAACTCGGCGCTGGAAACGCTGGCCAAGCTGCAGTCGGAGACAACGATGGCGATCACACGACTCCTCAGCTTTGTGGTACCCCATTGGCGGACACGTGGCCAGCTGGAGCCGAACATCATGGAGCTGAAACTGGCTGCACTGCGTCTTCGCACCGCGCTGCATGATCTGGCGGAGTTCGGGGATGGCACCCTGGGCAATGCCCAGAGGTCGGAGGATCGCAACTTGGCATTGAAGCTGCGTCCTCTGGTTCGTGCTCTGAGGGACGCCAACAAGCTGATCCATGACACCTCCGAGGCGTTGGATGTTCAGGGCGGTTGGTCCGTCGACCAGCTGGCGCGGAGTGATGAGAAGCACGGCTGCCGGCCTCCAGATAGCCTGGATCAGCTGATGGCCTGTGCCCAGACACTGACCGAGGATGTGCGCTCCACGACGAGCTTTATTCAGGGCAACGCCTCGCTGCTCTTCAAGCGACAGCTGCCCACGGATCTGGGCAGCAATCCTGGCCAGAATGGAGGCATTCGCGACAGCAGCGGCAGTCGGAGCAGTGCCGAGTGGCTGGAGGATTACGATTATGTGGCCTTCGAGTCAAAGGATGCGGCGGCCAAGAAGAATCAGGCACTCAGAGATGCCATTCCCGCTGGGCTGAAGACACAGTTCGACAGTGCGCTGAAGATCGCCGAGAGCACGGCGATGGGAGCGACGACGACGACGACGACGACGCCATCGTCGGTGCCAACGACGCCCACAGCCACCGTGCCCTGCAGGTCGCCCGAGATGACGGACAAGGACAAGAAGCTGGTGAGATACTATGCCCAGCAGATCTCCACGCACATGGGCAATCTGCTGCAGGCCATCGACTCGTTCCTGGAGACGGTGGAGAAGAATCAACCGCCAAAGTATTTCATTGCCTATGGCAAGTTCGTTGTGGTCAGTGCCCACAATCTGGTTACCATCGGCGACAATGTCCATCGCAATATCTCCAAGGAGGCGCTGCGCGAGAAGATTCTCCACTGCACCAACGCCCTCTCCGAGGCCCTCAAGACCTGTGTCCTCAAGTCGAAGAAGGCGGCAGCCCATTTTCCCAGTGGCAGTGCCGTCCAAGAAATGGTCGACTCGGTGGTGCATATCAATGATCTGGCCCGGGAACTCAAGTCCGTGATGCTTCAGGCCGTACAGCTGTCCGTTGGAGACGGAGCCTAAGATAGATCGAAGTCTTCCAATGTTCCTCACTGGCTAACATGCTTAATCCCAAAATTATAAATTGGCATATCTTCCGCATCGATCGGCGATACATATTTACATATATTGTATCATTTGCATTGTGATATTTTTGAGCAAACATCAGAAAATGCACATAGCCCCAGCTACAACAAAAAGTCCCGTCAACGATCGTCGCCAAAACTCGCACGATCTCCACACAAATCATACAGTTGGTCAAGTAATTGTTTTGACAAATTACGAAATTTGCATATTTTATTTCTACTATTTTTCTTAATTTATTATAGTTGCTTATGGTTCTTAGAACAGGCTGAAAAAATAATTAACAAGATATACTGAGTTCAGCTATTTTAAAAAATTCAAAAACGTATAGTTTGTATTTTTTGTCAAAACATTTGCTAGACATACTGCAAATAAAACTACTACTTAGTTATATCTATTTTGTAAGATCACATCAGTCAGTCTCTGTAAATAAGCATCCTTAACTGTAGGTTTTTTTGTACATTTGTATTTCCCCGCAAATTGTGTTGTATCAGTGAAGCATTTCAGCAAATAATAATAATATTTTGTATGTTAACTGTATAACATAAATTACTCTTAAAAATACCTAGCATGTAGCACAAACTTACATACATATATATTTACATACGTACATAGTCAAAAATCTGTAAGATTTGCAATAAATCCATTATTATTTGCGCTAGGCATTAATTAGTCAGCAATATACGAGTAAAAACAACAAATATTAATTAGCTACATAATATTAGCCATACTATTCTATTGTATCTATAAATTAATAATTATTTCTACGCGGTTGTGCATCCCAATTGCAGACTATATATATTAAAATGAAATAAAATATATGATATAAATATGGTAGTAAGATTTGTGTTTTCAAATTTAGATTTTGCGCTCACGTTTTTTACAATCAGCTGTTTACCTGTCACGACTGGTGCAGTATATCGGTAATCGTCATGTGTGTAATAACTGGCATATCGCTCGACCGCCACAATTTTTCGACTGCTCGGATTCTGGGCGCGCATATTTAAGTATGAAGATAAATTTTTAAAATAACGGAGATCATTTTAAAAAATGTGGGTGCCAATCACCGCGGAGAGGTGAAATTAATTATAACTAAAAGAATTAAAACAGAAACGAAATACGACAACATTTGTATCGTGAGGACTGGAGATAACAATCATTTTGTTCTTTTTCTTGGAGCCAAGGCTGCCACACGTTTTAAAAAGAGTTGATTTTGACGTCACAATTGACAACTGATGTCAACCATAATTAATAGTTCTATCGAACGCATCAACTATGCTTTGATAAGAAGATCGCCAAGTTTAAATCACATTAAGAGCATTATATTTTTCAATATAAAAAGAAATTGAGACACAAAAGTGCATTCAATTGTTATCGAAACTTGACAAAATATTGGCGGGAAGCAAAGTACGATTTTTTTCTCTGTCGCGCTGACTCAGAATTAAGAGATAAGCCGATCGATCGTCTGTCTGGATGCAATGAGCTTTAATTTTAATCCATGTGAAATGCTGTAAGCTCTAGTCTGCTCAACATATACTGCTGCCTGTCGATATGGAGTGCGTGTGCTGCCGCTGTGGGGCGCTGCAAGCGAGCGCCACAGCCACTTTGTGCCTGCAGGTGTCCCAGATGGGCACCCATCAGAGTTATCACTGTCACTGTTTTTGCTGTGCGCAGCCGCCTCGGATGAAGTGCTTGTACTGCAACGCATGGCGTGATCTCGATGTGCTGGAGGCGCACGGACCCTGTCTCAATGGATCCAAGCATGTGTTTGTCTACTCCGAGCCATGGCCGCCGTTTTCGGACCACTCGCCGCACCAGCCACTGAGGGGCATGGTAATAACGGTGGGTAGCCCACAGGAGAGGGCGGAGCAGGAGGAGCACGCTCAAGAGCCAGCTTCAGAGCATGAGAGCAATGGGGTTAACTCGAGTCTGGAGCACGAATCCTCTGTCGATCATATGCAGCTGGAAACCCACGAAATTGAAGAGGCCGAGGAGGTGGAGGTGGACGTTAAAACTGTGGACGTTAAACCAATTATATCAGGCAACTGCAAGTGGGTGTCCATTGGCGACATACGAAAATGGACAAGCTGCATTCGCTGTGGCCTGGTGAAGATCAAGAAGACGGGCTGGATTCGCCATGCCCAACAGTGTGGCCAGAATCCGGAATATAAGAGCCGCAAGTTCTTCATTTACCTGCACACACTGGCCTGGTGTGGTTGCCTGGTGATGGATACTTTCTGGGACAAGCACTCGGATCCCAAAAAAGGAAGCTGCAAAGTGTGCCGCGAAAGGTAAATATTCAGCTGATAATATGTCAATCGGGGATTTATTTAATTTCTGATCATTTTAGCCGTGATAAAAGGATGCCATTGCCATATCAGCCAAAGCCGCCGGCGCGCAAGAACGAGGCAACTCTGCAGAGAAAACATCAATCGCGACTCATAACCAACCGCAAGAAGCGCAGGGAGTCGATGGCCGTGGAGGCGCACATCCGGAACGCAGGCGGCAACAACTTGCTACAAATCGTTGGCTGCACTTCCCTTCGCCCATGAAGCAAGCACTCCAGGATCTTATTACCTTGTCAAGCCTTAAACAAATATGTTTAGTTATACAATATTTTATGCACATAATCAACAAAATCACAAACAGCCGAAGCTCGAATTATGGAGACTTTGACTTGTGGAATTCTTGCTTTAAGTTAAGTATACAATATCGAGTTATGAAAACTGAACTGTGAAGTATAATAAAAGATTCATTTGTTTATAAATGCGTCTCAGGCATCTTTGGCGCAACGAAATCCCAAATTGCCAGCCGAGCTATCCTCGGTGTTCTGGGAACGGGCTGCACAGCGATAGCGGTAACAATACGACTTGTGGCACAGATAGGAGCCGCCCTTCTTGACACGATTCGGTGCATCGCTCTTGTCGTTTGGCTGCCAGAGATCCGAGGTCCATTCCCAGACGTTGCCCACAATGTTGTACAGATCGTAGTTGTTCTGACGAAACTCGTTCACAGGACACGTGTATTTATAGCCATCCTTGCCGGAGTTGCCATCGGGGAATTCGCCTTGCCAGATATTCAGCCAGTGCTTGTCCTTGGGCATCAGTTTGTTGCCCCAAGGATAGAGCTTGCGCTGTTTGCCACCTCGACAGGCTGCCTCCCACTCGGACTCACTGGGCAACCGTTTTCCCGCCCACTTGCAGAAGGCGACAGCATCGCGCCAGGACACGTGCACCACCGGATGCTGTTCCAAACCTGAAAACACAAAGATTTATTAGTAATAGTTGAAATCTTGACTTGACGACTCACCAGTCAGATCGCTGTCAATGCCGTGTGGTTTGCGCCAACTAACTCCGCTGACTTTGTACCACCAGACAGCACTGGCCACCCTGTACTCCTCCAGCTCCGCCTGCTGGCTTGGCGTCAGCAGTGTCTTGAATAGAAAGCTATCCCCGAATCGCTCCGCTTCCGTCGTGTAGTTTGTGGCCTTGACGAACTTTTCAAACTGCGCATTCGACACTTCGTATTTGTCCATGTAGAAATCTTTGAGCTTGACCAGACGCTCGGGCGCCTCAAGATCCGCCTTGAAATGTGGCTCATCGGTGCCCACATGGAGATTGCCACCTGGTATCAGGGACATGTCCTCAATCTCTGGCTCCACATCCGCGTAGTAATCCCGATAATGTTTATTTCGATTGCCTGCCTGTTGCCGGCACACCTGTTGATCCGGCATCTGGGACACTGTGTCCTCCGATGCAGCGACATCTCTATCTCTGTCCAGTTTATTGCATCCACAGTCGCCATTTGTGCAGCCACTGAACGCTGTCAAAAGCAAAATTACAGCTGCGAGTTTTTGCATTTCTTTGCAACAAACAACAACAACAAGCTCAGCTGAGCACAAGGGCTGGCACACATCGTTATCGACCTTTCGTCAACAATGTTGTTACATTGATAATGATCGATAGATCGCAGTTAATTTTGCGATAGTGACACTTGCAAACCGCATTTAAAAAAGATAGCGATAACTTGTTTGAAATCTGATTGTCGTTCACGGAGGGAAGTTGCTTGGAATCCCCAAGGCAGATATTGTTGCCCAGTCGATAAACAAAGAAGCGATGTTGTTTTCCAATGTATTGACGAGGAGGATATGGAGGATTTTATTCTGAAGAAAATACAAACTTAGTATAGACTTAAGAATATAACTTATTTCTTACCGCAGTGACTGCTTCCCGTCCCGCGGTTTTAACAAAAGGCACTCAAATTCCATTACAATTCGCTTAAATGCATAAATACAATGTGACCAGCGCAGCTGGCCATTCCAATCTCAAATTCTCTCATGCTTACAGCAACTATCGATACAAATTCTATCTATGTTACTTATCGATTCTAATGTGTCCCGCGACATCCCCTCCCCCGTGAAGAAGCTGCTTCACTCACATCCAAAATTGCCAATTTGGAGACGGGGCGCATTATGACTCGGGCTCGATCACGATCGGCAACGCGCACACTTGCACGTCTGGGTACTCCATCGACTCCAGTGTAGACTTCTTCCACGATGCCCTTTCGCCACTCCCTGCGTGGCATGGCTGGATCGCATATGAAGACCACATCTCCGGTGCGCATTGGTTCGGTGCTCCGGCACCACTTCTCTCGGCGCACAAGCGTAGGCAAATACTCGTGCACCCATCTCTTCCAGAATCGGTCTCTCATAAGGCGCGCTATGCGCCACTGCTTTCTCGTAGCGCATTTCTCAGGCTCCTGTCCATCGATTCCGGGTACATCAGGCAGATTTGCTACTCCTTTCAGCAAATCGTTCGGCGTCAGAGGAGCTTCCTGATCCACTGCGACCGGCAAGTGGGTAAGCGGACGAGAATTCACAACATTCTCTGCTTCTATCAGGAAACTCTGAAGAACATGCTCCTTGGGTGCAATCTCCTTTAGTGTGTGTCGCAGAACTCGCTTCACACACTGCACCATTCTCTCCCAGACTCCTCCTTCTGACGGATTTGCTGGGCAGTTGAAGATCCATTCGATCCCCTTTGTAGACAGCTCATCTTGTATCTTCTCTGGCTCGAATACGTCAGTGAATCTCTTTGCCTCACGATCGGCTCCCACGAAGTTCTTTCCATTGTCGCTGCGCAGTCTAGCCACTGGCCCGCGACGACATAGAAAGTTCCTCATGGCAATGATGCACGAATCGGTTGACAAATCGTATGCCAGCTCCAAATGAATCGCTCTTGTTGTCAGGCATGTAAACAAGGCGACCCACCGCTTCTCCTTACGGCGACCGGCCGTGACAAGCAGTGGTCCAAAGTAGTCCAGTCCAGTATTTTTAAATGGCCAACCATTGGCTTCCAGGCGGTCCTCCGGCAGGGGACCCATCATAGGTGGCGCTGGCTGCGCTCGCTGTAACTTGCATGTAGCGCATGCGTAAACAATCTTCTGGAGGAGACGTCGCAGATTCGTCACCCAGAACTTGGTGCGAATCTCGCTTATTGTTGCATCCAGATTTTGATGCTTCATCTTCTCGTGGTGGTGCGCCACTATCAACTCGGTGAGTGGGTGCCGGTGTGACAGAATGACCGGCCGTCTTGCGCTGTATGGCATACATAGAGCTGCGTCCACTCTACCATAAGCACGCAAGATTCCATATTCATCCAGATAGGGCGCTAATCCTAGTATGTCGCTTCGTCCAGCGACTGTCTCCTTGTGATAGGCGGCTCGCATTTCGTCCGGGAATGCTTCACATTGTGACCGTCGTATCAGCAAGTACTCCGCGTCCTCACACTCAGCAGCTGTGAGGCCGTAACGTTCGAGCTGCTCCCACTGTCCACGGCACCGTCGGATGAATCTCTGTACCCAGGCAGTGGTTCTCAACAACCGGTTGTAGCTCGAGAATCTCTGAAATGATATAAAAAAGTCGTTTGCAGCGACCAGCGCAAACTCACTTGGCATCTCTTCTTCGTCTTCGTATGTTTCATCTTGTGCCGCTGGCTGCGGCCAACAGTTGGCTGCCTCTTGCAAAAATGTGGGCCCGTTCAACCATCGGGACCCTGGGCTTAAATCCACATTGGATTGCGGCCTCGTTGCGTCATCTGCTGCGTTATGGGCGGTTGGCACCCATCGCCACTGCGCAACATCCGTGGACTCCAGAATCTCTGCCACACGATTGCCGACAAATTGCTTATATCGGCGGTGCGTGCTGCTTATCCAGTTCAGCACTGTCTTCGAGTCTGTCCAGAGCACGATATCGCTGATAGCGATGCTGTGTTCCTGCTTCACAGTGATCATCAACCTCGTTCCCAAAACGGCAGCTTGCAGCTCCAGTCGTGGTATTGACATCGTTCTCATTGGAGCACATTTCGTTTTGGCACACACGAAACGTACTCGTACGTCATCCTCGCTAGTGACCCTCCAGTAGGCCACTGCGGCAAACGCAGATTGACTTGCATCTACAAATACGTGTAGCTGCGTAACTCCAATTACTCCTGGGCCAAAGTAATAGCGTGGACATCGAAATTTCTCCACGTTGACCAACTCCTTGCGCCATTTCTCAAAGGCGCCACTGATTCCATCCGGTAGTGGTTCGTCCCACTTTACTTGTCGTCGCCAAATCTCTCTCAGTAGTAGTTTGGCGGTAATCATAAAACTGCATAGAAATCCCAACGGATCAAATGTTGACATTATTAGGCTCAGGAACTCCCTCTTGGTAGGGATTCGTTCGCCGCTCAACACTTTGACCGGGACTTTGTGAAACTTCACATTGAATTTGAAGTCGTCTGTGGCTGGCTGCCAGTACATTCCCAGTATCTTTTCCTCAGCGTCACACCATCCAACGTCCTTAGATGCTCCATATTGACCCAAGGCGTCGGTCACAGATGGCGAGCTGGAAGCAAATCGGCACAAATCGAACCCAGCATTAGCGTGTATTTCTCTCACCCGTGTTGATACAGCGATGGCCTCCGTTTCCGTCGGGAAACTGTCCACATAATCATCCACGTAGTGGTACTCGGTGATGGCTTTGACTGCACGTGGATCCGTGTGTTGATGTTCTAGCGCATTTATGGTTTTCACATAATGAGCCGCACTTGGCGAACAAGCTGCGCCAAACGTCATCACAAGCATCTCATACACATCTGGATCGCGTTCATCATTGCCGTCTCTCCATAGAAACCGCTGGGCACATCTGTCCTGTGGCTGTATCAACACCTGGTGAAACATCTCCTTGATGTCTCCGCATACTCCAACGGCGCCTTCCCTGAAGTGAAAGAGCACGGCTGGCAGCGGCTTGTAGTGTTGTGGCCCCTTCTCCAGAACAGAATTTAGCGATGTGTCGCCCACTTTGGCTGCCGCGTCGAACACCAAACGAAGTTTCCCTGGTTTGTTTGGGTTCACTACTCCAAAGTGCGGCAGGTACCAGAGCTTGTCATTATTTTCCACGTCGATCTCGTGGCGTTCCAAGCGTCGGGCGTATCCTTTGCTCACATAGTCGTTCATAATCCGCTTATAGGCCTGTGCGAATTGTACATCTCGTTTCATTTTCCTTTCCATATTGATAAGTCTCTTGCGCGCCATCTCATAGCTTCTCGGCAGCACAATCTTATCACTTCTCCATAGCAGTCCAGTCTGAAAGCGTTGTCCCACTCTCACCGTGGTGTCTTCGAGCATCTTCTGTGCCCTGGCGTCGGCGCTGGCTGCAACCGGCGGCGCAGGCTTCACTCCAAAGTTCTCTATCTCGAAGTAGTCGCTTACCATTTTATGCACAGCATCTTCCATAGACACTGCTAGATGGCATGACATCGGTGGTGGCACATCCGAGTGACTGCTAGCGGGACCAAAGACCACCCATCCAAGCTTGGTGGCGGCTGCATATGGCCCTTTCTCGGCAAACCGTCTAGTTTGCATCGGTAATCCTAGATGCGCATGATCCAATCCAATCAGAAGCTTTGGTACCACGTTGCTGTACGGCTTCATTGGCAGATGCACATTATCCATGGTTCCTTGAACATCACCTCGACGCAAGCTTTGCATCGGCAGACTCAAGTTTCGAACCGAATTCACGTTCCTTAGTTCATGGCGTTGGCGTTTCCCTGCTCCACAAATTTGCAGGTTAACCACGGTGGTAGGTTCTCTGGCCGATTTCCCACCAAACCAATTGATGTTTAGCTGTCGTCGCTCACCCTTCAGGTTTAGCTCTCGTCTGAGCTCGTCATCTATCATGGTCACGGACGATCCTTCATCGAAGAGTGCGTACGTGTCCAGCCGCTTATTTCCCGCACCAAACAACGTGACGGGCAATATGCGAAACAGTAGACGTGTTCCATGTGGGTCGACGCAACTCAGATTCCTTTCCGGTGCCGCTTGGATTGCCATTGGTGGCGTCCTTCGACCCGTATTCCCATTCAGATCCGCTGGCGGCGGCGTCCGTTGAGCTTCTCTAGCGCGATCAGCTGCTGGCTGCGGTGATCTCCTAGAGGTATTCAAATCTTCGTGCAGCAGGCGGTGATGTCTTCCACGGCATCCATTCACTTGGCATTCACTGTCGTCACGACATGACCTGGCCATGTGACCGCCTCGTAGGCACGAGAAGCACAGTCGATGTTCCTTCACGAATCTCCACCTCGTCTGTGGTGAAGCTCGTTTGAAATCCTTACAATGTTGAACTCCATGTTGCCCGTGGCATATTGGGCACTGTGTGTTCCTATTCCCGTCTTGTCGGTCATTGCTCACATGCAGCATCCGACGTTTTGGTTCCTTTACCTCGACATCAGAGATTGTGCAAACAACGTTTGCTAGTTCACTCAGCCACCTGCTGAAGTGTACAATCGTCGGGTAAGTATTCAATGTTGCAGCAAATCTGGCCCATTCCAATCTTCTGCCGGTTGGCAGTTTCGTGACCAGTTCCTCAATCAGGGTAGGGTTTCCCAGATGCTGCTCTCCGTTGGGGATTGACTGAAGAAAGGCTGTGAGATTACTCACACGTGTAGCAAACGGAACGATCTTCATCAACTGGTGCTCCTGTATCTGTTGCACCTCACGTACGCTTTGAAGCTGGCTTCGTATGAGCTGCTCCGGCCGCCCATATCTGAAGCGTAGTTGCTCGATCACAGCGTTCACGTTGCTTGGGTGGATGAGCAGGGACTTGACGGTGTCGCGTGCTTCACCCTTCAATGCCTTCAGTAATCGTAGGTTGTTCTCCAGATCCGTGCAGCCATATACTGCAGTTGTTTCCGTGTATGCATGGAAGAATATGGGCCAGTCCTCTGGCATTCCTCCGAATTCAGGAAGATCCGGTAATTTGCGTGTCGTCCTCATCGTCGACGTCGTGGATCCGCAGGCTAAAGTCGATGGCGTGTGTGCTGACGCGCATCCAATAGCTGCTTGCTCCATGCCGTATGGCCTTGCGTGGCTCATAGTCACATAGCAGTTTGATGCTGGCGGCACTGCATTAATGTGAGAAGACGACGCACACAAATATGGCGGCAAAGTTCCACTCGAAGATGTCGACATAATTCCGTTTATTTGAGGCGGCACATTTCCACTCAAATATGTCGACGCGATTCCGTTGATTTGAGTTTGCAGATTTCCACTCAAATATGTCGGCACAATTCCGTTGCTTTGCGGCGGCAAGTTTTCACTCAAAGATAGCGGTGCATTTCCACTCGTTGGCGCCATAATTTGCAGCGGCTGATTTGCACTCAACAGCGGCGGTGCATTTCCACTCAAATATGGCGGCAGCGTGCTTGCTGCACTGCTCACTCCAATGTTGCTGGTTGCAACGGGATCACTTGCTGTACTCACATGTACCCGATCTGCCGTTGCGCGCCGCAAGCTCTCCTCCAAGATGGCGATCCTCTGCATCAGGCTCGCGACCTGGGTATCACTGTTTTGCGCTTCTCCAGCCTGGCTGCTGGTCTGTGCGCACTCCTTTTGCATCACCGAATTCGCGGTGGCACTCGTAGCTGCAGCCTGCACACTCAAATTGCCAGCCACTGTGCTGGCTATGTGTTGCAGTTGCGGCTGACTTGACGCAATGCTCACTGTAGATGCCGTCGTCACCATGGCGGCTCCTGCATTCGTCGTCTGGTTCAGTCGTGAGCTTCTTCTGGGTGAATGTTGGGTTGCCATCGTCAACGTTCAATCCAGGGATCTGACAAACTCTCTAGCTGGGGTGGAAGCCCTTGGCCTGTGTTGCGTGGTGATCAGTATCCACACACACACACACACTGCAGTTTCACTCACTGCACCACATCAATCTCCAGCGCAAGTTGCCCTTGCAGACTCCAAATTCACAATGGCGGCGAATAAGCGAAACGCCGCGCAATGTGGTCTGCGAATAAAAGAAAAGCGCCTGTCGTTCACGGAGGGAAGTTGCTTGGAATCCCCAAGGCAGATATTGTTGCCCAGTCGATAAACAAAGAAGCGATGTTGTTTTCCAATGTATTGACGAGGAGATATGGAGGATTTTATTCTGAAGAAAATACAAACTTAGTATAGACTTAAGAATATAACTTAATTCTTACCGCAGTGACTGCTTCCCGTCCCGCGGTTTTAACAAAAGGCACTCAAAATTCCATTACAATTCGCTTAAATGCATAAATACAATGTGACCAGCGCAGCTGGCCATTCCAATCTCAAATTCTCTCATGCTTACAGCAACTATCGATACAAATTCTATCTATGTTACTTATCGATTCTAATGTGTCC
>JBAMBJ010004345.1:0-42745 GCA_037043495.1 Drosophila recens | reverse complement strand
TACATATAATTGATATTGAATTAAAAATAATGTTTTTTTAACTATGAATTTAATAAAATTCAATTTTTGAACTTCTGTTTTCAGCAATTTTAATGATATTTTGAGGGAAAAGGAACATTTAATAATCTGAAAAATAAACTTTTATTGTTCAAATTATTAAAAAAAAAACGTTTTCTAAAAAGATTAAATATTGTCATGCGAATAGGAAACTATATAGTACAATATAAATGATAAGCATTTTGAGCTGAGAATTTTTTCCGTCTATGGTTATATTTTATTTTGCCAGCTAATCTCTCAGCTTTTAAGTTGGTTAGATGAAACTTTGTACAGATATTTTTTTTTTTTTTTTTATTCAAATAATACTCACATAATCTAGATTCAAGTGTATCTAATCAGAGATTAAAGCCATAGCCGTAACCGCTAACCGCTAACCGCTATTAATCGATTGAAATTGGTAACCGGAACTGAAACCGTAACAGATACAAAACATTTTTATTATGCCGATATCAAAAACCGAAATTATTGAAACGGAAATAACCGTTACGAAACCGATTCATGCATAACGGTTAGTCTCGTTTAATTTTAATTTCGGCCCTAATTTAATTTATATATTGATGTCAATAAAAAGATCTAAATTTTGAATATTTATTATTAAGTTTACATATATTTAACATTTTTGTGAACCAAAATAATACCATTATATCGAAACCAAAACATACAAATAACCGGTAACCGTTCAAGAACCGATACTAAGATTTTGCATAGCCGATAGCCGAATACCAAAATTCGAACTTAACCGATATCATAACTGCAACCGACATTCTTTCAGTTTGATATCCTAATTGAAAGATAAGTTTATGTAAGAAAAACTTTTTTATCTCTAAAGATATTCAAATCAAACTTATCTTATCTGAATTATAGTGTATCTTACACATTCTGCCCAAGTTTCATCAAGATCGGACTACTATAAAATATAGCTGCCATAGAAACTTAAGGTTGAAAAGTAAATTTGTATATGAAAAACTTTTTTGTTTTTATAAGTTTATAATGAAACTCAACCAACACGAATTATAGTCCAACCCAAACATTATAATAATATCTAATCAAAATCAGACCACTTAAAAAAACAGTTGTCATGGGAATAATAATAATTAATTATAATAACAAATATTCCCATAATCGCACTCAAATTGAGTTTTTGTATAAAAAGCTACTTAATTACGACAATATTTAATTTAAATTTTGCGGAATAATAAAAAAGCAGGCCAACAATAATATATATATGTAGCTACAGCATAGGAACAATCTGAACCACAGCTGCCAGATCTGACCATTAAAACAAGCTAGATTTGAATAATCAAATTTAAAAGAAGTATGCTTGTGTTTTTTAGCATACTTTTATTTTATTTCTACCTTTACGTTCTGATTTAGAAATAAAATAAAAGTATGCTAAAAGACAAGCATATTTTTTAATTTTATTAACTGGTTTCTTTCAAATTTAATTATTCAAATCTAGCTTGTTTTAACGGACAAAATCTGCCAACAGTGATCTGAACAATCATTTGAATTCCCTCAAAGCTTCGACATGCCGAACATTGCTTTTTATAATTATAATAATTACAATTGCTTTCAAAATGTTGCCACGTCTGCGCTTTATTTTCGATTCAAAACATTTTAATGTCCGTCCGTCGCTCGAGCACCTCGATGCACTGTCTGCTGTCCAGGCTGAGCACGCGCAGTTCATGCAGCGGCTGCGTCTTCTCCTCCGCCGTCGTCTGTCCGCTGCGCAGCGTTTCCAGCAACAACAAAGCTGTGCCCCGCGCCGCCCTCAGCAATTTGCAAGCGTCATGAATTCTGAATAAAAATGGGCAATAGTATCAGTAACAATAGATGACTCAAACAATGTGGCTGACTCACCGCTTGAAGAGCAGCTCGGGGCGTCGCGTATGCTGACCAAAGAGCGCGAATAACAGCGTCATATCATAATTGAATTGCGCTGCGCCCGCTGTGCTGAATCTCGTATTCAAGATCATGTTCTCCAGCATGAAATCATCAATTTGCTGGGCTATCAAGCGCAACGTTTGATTGAACAGATTGGCGGACAATTCACGCTCCAGATTGTGCAGCAAGGTGACCAGCACTTGGAACATTTCACCGCCGCTGGGCGAGAGTATGAACGGCTCCTTGCTGTTCTGCTCCGGCATATTGGGCCACGAATCGTGCCTGTAATTCATGGACTTGGCCTTCATTTCATTGACCGACTTGTTGGCCAGATTCTTCATCAGCTGGCGCGCCCAGTGCTCTAGCTCCGAGACAGCATGCTCAAACACCGAGTTAATCTCCGAGGCATTTGGACCCGCCAGCGCCGAATGCAGATGCAAGTAGTGCACATTCTCGCCCCACTCTCTAAGCACCATGATCAGATAATTGATGGCATTTAAGATCGATAAACTGGCCACGGCGCCGCTGCTGTGCAGCTGCACCAGACGCCGCCGGAAGCTGTCGATCAGCTCCAGCTGCAGCTGCAGAAACTGCAGTTGATGTCCGGGTTGAATGAGTCCATAGTAGCGATCCTTGATGGCCTCCAGCAGGCGCATGAACTGATCCGCACAGCGCGGTATCTTCAGGTCATCCTCGTAGGTGTTGGGATCGATCAGCTGGAACGGCGTCTCCGCCTGCAGTATGTCATCCATTTTCTCCGCACAAACTGCATTATAAATAAAGCTTAAAATGCATGTTTATAAAGGTTTCTGGACGTGCTTACACTGCTCCTCGAGCGCAATCCAGCGCAGCAGATATCGGGGCTGTGTGAGCACCGAAATGGCGCTGGGAAAACTGGCTGGATAACCGAAAGTCTCGACCAGCTCTGCCTCAAAGGCCAATGTTTCATCCACCAGGTGAGCAAACAGATTCTCGTCCTGCGCAATTGGTTCAATGTCCACGGCGAGCTTTTCTATGGAAAGCTGCACAAGACCGCGTACGAATTCCAGCTGTGAAATAGATATATAAATACATATAGGATTGTATATAAGAATGTCGAAAAATATTAATCAGAATACGAAAATTCGAAAAAAAGAAATAAGAAATCCAAAATTAGATATTGAATAATTAGGAATCCAAACTTATGAATACAGTTATTAGGAATCCAAAATTTGGAAAACAAAAATTGGGAAAACTAAAATTAGGAAAAGCCGAAATCAAAAATATTTTATTAAAAAAATTTGTTCAAATATCTCTCCGCTAGTATTTTTATAATTTTTTGAAAACTGCAAAAAAAAGGCACTTTTTGCATAAAAATGGGAAAAGGTTTTTTTTTGCGGCTTTTAAAAATTTATAAAAAATACTAGCGAAGAGATTTTTGAAAAAAATTTTTTTCAGTCACTATTAGAATTGTTTGAAGAATTTTTTTGCATCAAAACATTTTTTGAAAAAATCGAGGAAAAAAGTTTTAAACATGACTTTTTTTTGTACTATTCCATTTGTGGGTTAATGGTTTTAAATCTCAAAATTTTCAATGGGTAGTTAATCGGTTAGGAAAAGTTTTGTATCATTCAAACGGAATTGAAATGACATTTCCATTAATGCCAAAATGTACATGAAGTTGGTTCAATTACGAGTAAACTTAACTTTAAATGTTGTCAAAATAAATATGCCGTCTAGTGTAAGTTCAAAATTTGAAAGAATCAACTTTAAAACGGTGCCAAAATACTTATATAAAAATTCAATAATTTTATCATTTTTGCGTTCGTTGTACGTATATGCTTTGAGTAGCGATATTAGACGGTTGCTTGTTGCTTATATATTTTTCAACAAAAGCAACCCAAAGTTCTAGCACGTAGCTATTTGAAAAATGTATAAAACTATTCGAAAGAATTTTAACCAATCACAGGAAAATCAAAGATACTTTTTCCAATTATCTTTTTCCTAATTGTTTTTTTGTCCTAGTTTTTGTACTCTGAATATTTTTCTTAGTTGATATTCCTAATTTATGGTTCCTCAATTTTTCTTCCCAATTTTGGATTCCTAAAATTTTACTCTTGGTTTTTTTTTTTTCTAAAATTTTCTTAAAAAAGTTTCGAAATTCGTATGAGGTACCTAAACATAGACTTTATAATGATAACTACTTAGGCTAATTCAACTGACCCTCAGATTGTAGTCCAGTTTGCCGGCCTTCATGGCGCTGGGCTGAAAGGTGTTGCCCACAAAGAAATGGGACTCCTTGCCCCAGTTGAGCAGCTGTGTGTAGAACCATTCCGGTTTGTCCAAGCGATTCGTCTGCCTGGCGCCCGTAAAGTGGAACATGAAACGCTGGCGATACGGCGCCAGCAGCAGCTGCACCACGGGACTGATGGGCTGGCACACGATGCTGGGCGTGATGCTCTGCAGTGGAGCATGTTCCTCCGCTGGCGACTTGATCAGGAACATATATTCGGCCAGTAGCTGCGCCTTGGCAGTGTCTCGGCTGGGGGAATAGTTCAGCGGCTGCTGTTCCATGTGCGCCCAGCGCAGAGATTTGAGCACAGCTTCAAATTCTGTGGACAGACGCTGCATGAGCAGCTTGTGCCAATAGATGGCTGTGGATTCCGCATAGGATTTCAGGGTGTGCGCCTGGACGGCCTGCAGGCGTCCCACCACGCTGTGCTCGCTGTCGTTGCCCTCGTAGAGCGTCAGATAGATGTTGACCAGCTTGGCCTCGTCCTTGCCATTGATGGCGTTCGACAAGGCCGCGCTGATCTCCTGTATGTCCTGCACCAGGCGCAAATACTGCGTCACACTCTGCAGCTGCCGCACCTGCTGCAGATCCGCCGCCACGCCCTCCAAGGCGGGCTGACACTCCGCCAGCTTCCGTTTGAGTTTCGCACTGAACTGCGACAATTTCTCCAGCTCAAAGTCGATGCTGTCGCAGACCTGCTGCTGGCAGTGGAACGCCGACTTGTAGCTGGACACATTCTGCGCATCCTCATAGTTGAGCTGTCAACTGGTACATGATATGAATTGTTTCCTATTTAAACTAATTATTTACTCACGGTTTGATTTAGAGTCCGCAATTGTTCCTTGTAGTTTTCCACCAGAATTGCAGCTCGATGCAGCTGATTGGCGTCCTTGCCAATCTCTTTGTTCAGGCGCGCCGCGATGCGCAGCTCCATTTCACTCAGCTTTCCGTGCATTTTGTGTGGAACATTCAAATTAAAACCGAGACACGTATAAAAATATATTTTGTTGTTGATGCAGTCACTCTGCGACCATGGCTGCATTCAACATGTCAACAGTTGTGAGCAGAAACTTGTTTCTCACGGAGCGGACTTTAATCAAGTTCCGGACTCAGCACAGGGCTGCAAACTCCTATCGCAACATTTATACCAAGGTGGATTTATACATGGTGATGTATTCGCTCTCTCTCGGGGCGGAATTGTCAAAATGAGTCTGACGTGAGAGAGACGACAGAGATAGATATATAGAAAAATTGTTTTGTTTGCTTTTCTATACTCTTCACTTATTTTCGTTTTGTGCGCTGTGCAATGTATAAAATCAAAATAAAATGCAATGGCATGCTTGTCTTGTTGTTACTGTAATGACCCGTAGGTAACCAATTAAATTATTGTGATTATGGAGATCTGTTAAGCTCCTGTTGGCCGTCAGCATCGACGCTGTTATTCCTGTTGCTCTCTTTGTGGAAGCTGCTCACCGGTGCCTGCTCCCACAGTTCCCGTTGCATTTATTTGTCTCTTCTTAATATCTCTGGAAACACAAACCAAACGACTTGCGTTTGAGCGACATATGTATTTTTCACGCACAGGGCATTTTTAAAAAAATTTAATTCAACCGCTTACTACGATGTTTGCTTTCGTAAAGACGTTTGTGCCCCGAAAAGAGAGCGCGTCAAACGAATACATCACCATGTATAAATCCACCTTAGTTCCGGACTCAGCACAGGGCTGCAACACCTATCGCAACATTTATACCGATTACAAATATTGCAGGGCAGCAAAACATATCGATAAGCATATATCGATCGTCAATATTCGCTGTGAATGGCATTTTTCAAACCCAGCCGCCAGCAGGTGTTGCATTTTTGGCGTCGCATTGCACAAATTTTTCGTGGCTAAAATTTAAAGTGAAAATGTTTACGCCGAGACAGAAGAATCAGAGGCAAGGCGCTGGCATGTCGCCGCATACACCGCTGAGTTTTAGCCGCGAACTGCGACAGGTTTTGCAGGAGCGCAATTTGTTGACGGCCAAATCGCGTAAAAAAGGTAGGAGAGGGTAGGGGAAGGGGGGATGTCAGTGGAGTCTCAAATTACAACATGTCCCATATTACAGTCTGCTCCATGCTGGACAGCAACTCGAGCAGTCCCATTGGCTCGCCCAATCCGGAGTCGGGCAAACGCATGGGATTCCGTCTGCAGGCCGTCCAGGAAATCATCTCATCGGAGAAATCCTATTTGGAGCAGCTGGAGCTGCTGATGAACTACTTTGTGCGCCCGCTGAAAGAGCAGGCCATCATCGATGCCTCCAACCACACGGCGCTCTTTGGCCAGATCGAGATGATTCACAATTTGAATGGCGAATTTCTGCGGGAACTGGAGGCCAACATGGAGCATGTGGCCCAGGCGTTCCTCAAAATGGCGCCCTTCTTCAAGCTGTACTCCGTGTATGCGTTTGATTATCGCGGTGCTTTGTTTATACTGCAGGATTTGATCAGCAAGAATCCCGTGTTTCGCAAATTTCTGGAGGAGACCGAGAGTCGTCCGGAGGTGCAACGCAAGCTCAATTCACTGATGATTGTGCCCATACAGCGTGTGCCACGCTACAAGCTGCTGCTGGAGCAGGTGCTGCTCTATACAAGTCCAGCGGATGCGGATTACAAACTGTTAAAAGGTGGGATTGGTTTTATACCCTGGGGAGGGTATATTAAGTTTGTTCAAAAGTATGTAACATGCATCTCCGACCCCATAAAGTATATACAGTGGCTCACAGCTTATTTCAACCAGCACTAAAAGCAACTTTATTCAAAAGCTTTAATTTCAACTAACTAAAATACAAACCTGATCAAAAGTATTTACAGAAAACTAATGTTATATCAACTCATATTTTGAAAATATTGAAAATTTTTGAGTTTTTGTAAAAATCAACTTTTTCAACTTTTACCATCGATTTTTTACAAAAAATTTTGGGATGCAAAAAAATCTTTAAAGAATTCTATTAGTGTCTGCAAAAAAAAATTTTAAAAATATATTTTCTCTAGTATTTGTTATAATTTTTTGAAAATTTTTCCTTAAGCTACTTTTTGTATGAAATGGAGGAAAAAGTGGATAAAATCGTCTTTTTTAGGATTTTTAAAAAATTGAAAACAAAACTAGAAAAAAAATTTTTGAAATTTTTTTTTGCAGTCACTCCTTAAATTGTTTGAAGAATTTTTTTGCATCAAAATATTTTTTGTAAAAAATCGAGGAAAAAAGTTTCGAAAATTGACTTTTACATAAATTTGAAATTTTCGAAGGGTTAAGAAAAATTTTATATCATTCAAACGGAATTTAAATGACCTTTCCATTGATGCCAATATGTTAGCGATAAGGGAACAATTAAGCCCCTTAATCTCAAAATGTTTTCTGTGCCAATAATTATGTTCGCCAGTGTATGTAGCTGCCACAAAACGGTAGGTCGATATTTAAGGATAAGTATGAGAATTGTATAGGCATTACATCTGCGGCGTGCAGGTGACTGGGCCCAGGGTATATTACTGTCGAGTGCACTCGACTGATCTGCTTGTTTTTATAATGATTCCATGTTATTAATGCTGCTTATTTCCTGCAGAATCCGTCAAGGAGATCGAGGCCACCGCCTCGCACATCAACTCGTGCGTGGAGGAGCAGGAGATTACACAGTATTTGATCCATCTGCAGAATTCGCTGGTGAATCGCACGCCCAACATTGTGAAGCCGTCGCGGCGTGTGATCAAGGAGGGAATGCTCTTCAAGATCACGCACAAGGGTCAGCAGATCAAGCGCTACTGTGTGCTCATGTCGGACATCTTCATGTACTGCAAGGTGTTGAAGGAGCGTCCACCGAATACTCAAGTGGAGAACTCCCTGGAATGCTGCTGCATCTTTCCCTTGAAGAAGTGCAAGGTTTATGAGATGCTGCCCGGGAATTTCAAGTTGACCTGTCAGAGCGACGGCATCATCTTTGGCTCGGATGATCTGCAGCTGTCGCGCACCTGGGTGGGATTCATACGGGATGCCATTGATCTGCATGTCCAGTGCCGCAAGACACTGCGCAAGGATTCCAGCAAGCGGACGCCCATCCGGAAGAAGGACATGAAGAAATTCGGCACCGATTATGTACTGAGTCCCAACAAGCGCAAGGGCGTGAGTAGCTAACGATTCACCCGCTCTGTTATCATTGCTCATCATTTCAATTTCTCTACAGGATTACGACACTGTGTTTCGCAACAAGAATCGCTCCACGGATTCCGAGGAGGAGGCGGATGTCTCGGCTAGCGTGCAGAGCCATTGCTTCCAGCGCAAGCGCAAGTTGCCCCATCCGGTCAAGATTTCCTCGACGGTTGTCAAGCGTCCAGCGCCGCCACCGCCCACGGTGCAGCTGCGTCGTCCGCAGGACAACACGGAGCACAAGGAGAATCGCATTTCCAAGCTCTACAAAATGATTTCCACCGGGGACAAGGTGACCAATGTGCGGAGCATTCTCAAACGCAGCAAACCCACGGGCACGGGCACAGCTAATGATCCGGATCCCAGTTATGGCTTTGCCAGTCGCTACTCCGACTCCAAGTCGTATTTTCGTGCGCACAATGTGGACAACACTATACCCACGGCCATTAAGCGCGAGGATCTCTTCGATGCCGAACTGGGCGATGGCAACTTTCGGGATCAGCTCTTTCCATTGCGCTCCAGTGGCGGCAGTCAGAAGAGTGGCAAGGAAGGCGGCTGGACAACGCCAGCGCAGACCTTGCAGCTGGGCGGAGGAGGACAGGAGGAGCTGCTGTGCCAGCCGCCGCAGAAGAAGCGCGTCAAGTTCGACGATACGCTGGATGCGTACGGCCAGAAACCTTTTGTATTCCCAACAAGCGCCAACGCTGGCGAAGCTGTCACGGTCAAGACCACATCCTTGCGGGATCGTATCTATGATTTCTTTGCCAATCTCTTTTAGAGTTGGAGCAGCAATCTCTTTTAGAGAACATACAGTCAGTCAATAAAGTTTGTATGCAGCCTAAGTTAGTCTAATTTTTGTATAAAAAATAAGTTTTGATGCAGTTTGCTTAAATTAATATTATATTCATTTAAATTCCTTTTGAATGAAAAATTCGAATTTTTGTGAAAAATATTTTGATGCAAAAATATTCTTTAAGCAAGTTTAAAAGTGCCTGCAAACAAAAAATTTTCAAAAATCTCTTCGCTAGTATTTCTTATGATTTTTTGAAAATTGCTAAAAACGACTATTTTAATCAATTTTTCCTCCGTTTCATTCAAAGTGGCTTTTAAGCAATTTTCAAAAAATCATAAAAAATAAAAGCAAAGAGATTTTTGAAAAATTTGCTCTGCAGTCACTTCTAGAATTGTTAGAAGCAATTTTTTGCATCAAAATATTTTTTGCTTAAGTTCGAGGAAGCACAATTCGCAGTCAATACACAACACTTCTAAAATACCACGATATCTACGTCTTTTTCGCTCGAGAAAACATACAAAACTATAAAGAAATAATTGATTTCTTAAAAGAAGAAAAGAATTATATAAATCCTATAATTATAACAGCGGTGAGCAAGAAATCTGAATTCGGGAGCAGCCGCTAGCTCCCGGAGCCACTGCGTGCCCACCGCTGATTTATAATATACGACTACTGATATTAAAACTTGTCCTGGCGATTTCCAGATTACTGGGCGGCCAAATAAGTCCACCTATCCGCAGGGTACAGTGAAAACATAAAACCACAAAAAAAAAATAAATTCGAGGAAAAAAGTTGAAAATTTAGACTAATACAAAAATTAAAAATTTTAAATTTTTGTATCATTCAAAAGGCATTTAAGTGAATATAATATTAATTTAAGAAAACTGCATCTAAACTACTTTTTTGTACAAAACTTTGTTTATAATAGGGTGCATACAAACTTTATTGACTGACTGTATAACGCTAACAATTTATTGAAATTCAACGCATTTATTTACACAATAAAATCCTGTATTCAATCAAAAACAAGTGTACTTGTCCCGCTCCCGCAGATTGCAGATGCGATGCATAAAGCTTTCCACTTGATAGTTGGAGATCTCATTGCGCCAATCGCCGCCAATCTTGAAGTGTGATCCCACAATGACCGCCTGGACATCGTGATAATATTGCGTGATGTTGTCCTTTGTGATGCCGGAGCCAATCAGCACGGGCACTCGCAGCTTGCCCGCGAGCACGTTCTGCAGATCCACGTGACTGACCGGATGCCCCGTCAGGTTGTTGGTGATGATGATGCCATCGGTGTTGAAGAAATCCGCCGCCTGCGCTGTATTCCCCAAACTAACATCCGCCGTTAAAGCATGCGAACTGTACTTGAGATCGGTGAAGACCAAGACTTTCTCCGCGTCGATGAGCTTGCGATAGCGCAGCAGATTGCCAGCACAGGCATCGATGTAGCCCACATCGGCCACCTGGCCAAAAACGAATCCCTCGGCGCGCACAAACTGCAGCTGACTGGCCTTGGCTATGGCCAAAGCCTGCTTGTTGCCGCAGGCGAGCACCTGTATGCCAATGGGCACATCTTGTGGCAGGACTTCGCGCACAGCTTGGCCAATCCGCGTCATGCAGGCGACGATCTCCAGGCCCAAGTTGCGATTCAGCACATATGGTTTGTCATGCATATTCTCGATGAGCACGGCATCCTGTAGATGAATTGGACATTAGTTTACTTATTTCACTTTTATTGTACACTTACCAGTCCATGCTTCTTGTACAATTGCGCCTCGTAGGTGGCCTTTTGAATCGTCTGCTGCCAGTTGCCGGCGTAGCGTGGCGTGCCTTTGAATAATCCATTACTTTTACATTAATCCTTTAGCATTTCTTATTGGCCCTCACCTGGCAGCGCATCCACGTGTATCATGCCTATCACGGAGCATTTTTGTGAACCAAAAATTTGAAAAAATCGCTGCATTTAAAAAGTAAACAAATCAAACCAATTTTCCCGCTACAACTGTCAATTAGTGCTGGCACTGGAATTGTTATATATCGATATACCAATAGCTTCAGCGCTGGGACTACAATTGTTATTCATCGATAGTTACTATTTTCGCGGCTTTTTTCAACCTGTTGCATTAACTTATACTAAATTTTACCTAAATTTGTATCTACATAAACAATCGCTGCATAAAAAATAAAACAAATCAGAAAAAATTTCCCGCAGCTGTCAATTAGTGCTGGAACTACAATTGCCATATATCGATATACCTATTGATTCAACGCGGAAACAATTGTTACACATCGATAAGCCAATAAATTAAGTGCAATATATTGATAGCTACTATTTGCGTGGCTTATTTTCAACCTGTTGCATTTACTTTTATTAAATTTTACCTTAATTCTTATCTACACAAACAATTTACTCATTCATAAATTTAATTTCCGCTACAACTGTCAATTAGTGCTGGAACTACAATTGTCATATATCGATATACCTATAAATTCAGCGCAGAGACAATTGTCATACATCGATATACCAATAAATTCAGTGCAATATATCGATAGCTACTATTTACTAGTGTTGGGTAAACATTGCTCATTTAGGTGAGCATGTTCACTTGTTCTTTTTTTTTAGGTGAGTCAACTCACTCAGATCGCTCACTTGTTCAGTTGCTCTTTTTTGTTCACTTGCTCAGTTGCTCAGTCACTCACTTGTTCAGTAGCTCAGTGGCCAACTGCTCTAAGTCCCTCACTCAACAAATAAAAAATTTCATACGTTATACATTTCATACATTTCAATTTAAATCGGATTCATCACTTCATTATGTTTAATATACATGTACAAAAAACTAAAGTAACAAAATTAAAAATAAAATAATGATAATATATTTCCTTCACAACAAACAACCAAATTAAAAAGTAAAATAATAAAAGTATTTATTTCCCTTCACTTCTTTATACTTTTCTCAAAACGAATATACGCAAAGTGCCGTAACAGAGTTCAGAGCGCAAAGGAAATAAAGAATAAGAAAATTTGGGCGATAGTGAGCAAAGCAGAACAACTGAACAAGACTGAGCAACTGAGCAAGTGAACAAAAAAGAGCAACTGAACAAGTGAACAAAAAAGAGCAACTGAACAAGACTGAGCAAGAAAATATGACAAAACGACCAAAAAAGAAAGGGAAAAAAGGCTAAAAAACTAAAAAAATAAGACAGAAAATAGGCCAAATTTTGTTTATTCCTTTTTTTATTTAATTTAATAGTTTTAAGGCCCCTTCAATTATTTTTTCGTCTTCATTTTCTTTGTTGGCATTGTACGTCGCCATGGTGCCTATAAGCTTAACGTATTTGTCAGGCAAGTTGTACGAATAGCAACACGATTTGTGTCGACGCAGCCCGAATCTGCAGAAGATAAAATATGCATATGCATATAATTGAAAAATTAAAAAATATAATATATGTATATATTTATTAACCTAATTGTTAAAATAGCATTTAACGTCTCTATTTCAAGACAGTTCCTTAGCTTAGTTTTAATCAAACTAACTTGACTAAACACCCTCAGCGTTTGACCAAGGCAACGATAAAAGAGTCAAAGCGAAAGAAACCAGCTCTGAAAAAGGGTTATTGCCGGCAGAGTCTCGATATTTTTTTACTTATAAGTTTCTTTGGGCATTTTCTCACAATTATGAGCAAGCAACCGCGCTTTGCTCAACTTTCGATTGCAAAAATATCGAAATCAACATACAAAAGGGATGCCACTTTATTTTTAGATGATCAATTTGAAGGAACATAAAAGAAATTTAAAAAATACTAACATGATCAATTGACACTAAAAAAGGCCAGATTTTTGGATAGATGCTGTTTGAGATTTTTCTCGGCTGAAGCAGTTAAAAATCAGACAAATCTATCAGAAAAAATGCCAATTTGGCATCACTGCTGAGCAACTGAGCAAGTGAGCAAAAAGGAAGTTGGAAGGAACATGTTCACTTGCTCAGTTGCTCAGCAGTGATGCCAAATTGGCATTTTTCTGATAGATTTGTCTGATTTTTAACAGCTTCAGCCGAGCAACATCTCAAACAGCATCTATCCAAAGATCTTGCCTTTTTAAGCTTCTGTCAATTGATCATGTTAGTATTTTTTAAATTTCTTTGAATTTTCAAATTGATCATCAAAAGCAATCAACTTTTGTATGTTGATTTCGATATTTTTTGCAATCGGGAGTTGAGCAAAGCGCGGTTGCTTGCTCATATATGTGTGAGAAAATGCCCAAAGAAACTTATAAGTAAAAAAATATCGAGACAATCTGCCGGCAATAACCCTTTTTCAGAGCTGGTTTCTGTCGACTCTGTACTCGTTGATCGTTGCCTTGGTCAAACGCTGAGGGTGTTGAGTCAAGTTAGTTTGATTAAAACTAAGCTAATGAAATGTTTTTTTTTTTTTTTTTTTTTTTTTTTTTTTTTAATTAGGTTAATAAATATATACATATATTATATTTTTTACTGATTGAGCCAAAAACAAACAAAAAATGAGCCAGAAGTAAAAAACATTTCGTTCACAAACACTAAAGCAGTACACATATGTCAATCGGGCGCGAACTAAAACTAATAATGAGCGAGCGAGCGCATTGTCACTCTCTCTCAAACTCATTGTCACAAAACAAACAGCATAAATACACAGGCAGGCGGCCATTAAAACTCGCACACTCGCGCACAATAGTGTTGGGTTGCTCATGAGTGATTGAACAAAAAAGAGTTGCTCCCTGAAGTGAGCAAGTGAACATGTTCCTTCCAACTTGCTCTTTTTTGCTCACTTGCTCAGTTGCTCAGTCTTGTTCAGTTGCTCTGTTTTGTTCACTTGCTCAGTTGCTCAGTCTTGTTCAGTTGTTCTGCTTTGCTCACTATCGCCCAAATGTTCTTATTCTTTATTTCCTTTGCGCTTTGAACTCTGTTACGGCACTTTGCGTACATATATTCGTTTTGAGAAAAGTATAAAGAAGTGAAGGGAAATAAATACTTTCATTATTTTACTTTTTAATTTGGTTGTTTGTTGTGAAGGGAATATATTATCATTATTTTCTTTTTAATTTTGTTACTTTAGTTTTTTGTACATGTATATTAAACATAATGAAGTGATGAATCCGATTTAAATTGAAATGTATGAAATGTATAACGTATGAAATTTTTTATTTGTTGAGTGATGGACTTAGAGAGCAGTGAGCCACTGAGCTACTGAACAAGTGAGTGACTGAGCAACTGAACAACTGAACAAGACTGAGCAACAGTGCTGCCAACTTAGCCTTTTACCGGCTAGATCTGGCATTATTCAACTTTCAAATGCAGGAAAAATTGTAATCTAGCTGCTGGCGGGAAATTTGGCCTTTTTGAAAATCAAACTAGCCTCATTTAGCAATTTCTGAAATTCCTCTTAACATTCCAAAAGTCTGCGAAACACGGTGGCTATCAATAGAAACTGCAGTTGCCAGAATGGTTGATCAGTGGATTGAGCTTAAGCTTCATTTCAGCATTGCAGCAACAAAAGAAAAATGTTTTAAAGCGCAAAACTTACATAAATTGTTCAGCGATGAAATTAATTTATTGTATTTAACGTTTTTAAAGCCTGTATTAAGCGAAATGCAGACTTTAAGCAAAAATTTTCAAGCCACCAGTTCAAACCCAAGCAAACTTTTGACAGATCTTGTATTTGCAATAAATACATTAAAATCAATAGTAATACCCCTTGAAGACAAAGTTGACGTTCTAAATACAGATTTTAAAGGACATGTCAAGAGGGATCTGCATCTGGGTTATGCTTTTGAAATGTTGCTTAAAAAAATTAAGGAAAATATTTCTGACGAAATGGAAATGGAGATTCGATTTAGGTGCATGGAGTTTATTATTGCACTTATAGATGAGCTTAAACCGAGGTAAGAAATTTTCTATTAATATAATTAATTAGGCTAACACTTCGTTTCTTTTTTTTCAGATTACCAGAAAACTTCAAAATATTTCAGCAAATCGACATTTTTTCTGTTGAGAAAATTTTGAATGCTAAAAATGGCTCTGTTATTAAAATCCTAGAGCATTTCAAACTGCCGGTCCCCCAGAATGATTGGTACAAACGACTCGTACGCTGCTGAGGAGAATATCGATTTTATTGAGCTCGATAATTGTCTATCAATTTTCAAATTGCAATATATATTTAAAAATATTCATCAAAACTAAAATGGCTTTTTTTCTGGCTGTTTTTGAATTTGATCTAGCCGTTTTTAGCAGGTTTGGAAGGTTACTTTAAGTTGCTTTCAGACGAGGATTTTTTAACCGACACTTTTTTACCGTCGGTGAGTGTTGCCATTCACACTATTCGCATCGGTGTTCACACCAAAATCCCGTCGGTTTTTTTTTCACGGAAGCTGGTCACACTCAACACAATTTTTGTTCGCGCACACTTTATTTTTGCCGTAAAGCGCCAAAAAATACCAAAAAAGTGCGATGTTAACGTATTGATGTTACTGGCACGGTTTAACCGACGCAAAAAACCGATGGAATAGAACGTGTTCTATTTCCATCGGTGAGCGTCGGTTTCTCACCGACACTTTAAAATTTTGTGTGTTTACACGACACCGACAGTTTTTTGACAAAAAGTGTCGGTTAAAAAATCCTCGTCTGAAAGCACTTTTAGTATTTTATTGCCCGAAAGAGTTGGCAGCACTGCTGAGCAACTGAGCAAGTGAGCGATCTGAGTGAGTTGACTCACCTTAAAAAAAAGAACAAGTGAACATGTTCACCTAAATGAGCAATGTTTACCCAACACTAGCGCACAAATTGGAAATCAGCTGTTACTGTTATTTACAGAACACAATCAGTTGTTACTGTTATTTACAGACTGCAATCAGCTGTTACGTTATTTACAGACCCAGTTCCATTGCGCCAACAGCCAGTTTTGGCGCAAAAACGCCAACCGTGTTTACGTTATTCAATTTTGATTTTTCTATATAAAAAGTGAGAAGAGTCTTAAACGTATTGTCCTAGTCTAACACGGAGAAACAAATTCTTTATTATCGACTGCATTATTAGTATTGTATATTGCTAAGAGCTACATTTGGCTTATGTTTTGAGAAATTTCTTCAACTGCTGCATGAATCCCGCATTTGGCTGTATGCAGGGCCGCCACGACTTGACCAGATTGTAGGCCTCCTCGAAGCACATGTCCCGGCGTTGCATAAGATAGCCAATGACAACGGAGGCGGAACGAGAGACTCCCGCATTGCAGTGAACCAGGACGCATCCCTTGGCTGCATGCGCCTCCTCGATAAAGTCTATGGCCACTGGGAGGACGTAGTGCAGCAGATCCGTCTCGGGCAAGTCAAGGCATGGTAAATGCTTGCACTTGACTGTTGTGGGAATCTCGACGTTGGGTGTTTCTATACCCACGCTCAGTATGTGCGTCAATTTGTACTTGATGACATTCTCGGCGGTCACTGCGTCCTGGGATCCCAAGTAAAGGAATTCACTCAGAATGCAGGCGGGCACCACATCGGGTTTAGTGTCCACAACGAAGCCATATTGCCGAGCCTCCAGTTGTTCGGGGCTGTTGGCGGTTGTTTCATCGCCGTCCGACGATCTGCGTCGCTCAACGTAACGTGTGCCGGTGGCTGTGGTCACAATCGTCGTGGTGGGCCTTAGATTGGCCAAACGCTTCTGCAGCTCATACAGCAGTATCATGTTAATGACTAGTCTCCTCTGGAAGCTCAAAGGCTGTATCCCTGTAGTGCACGCGGCACAGGTAGAGACCACAAGCAGGGGCAACGAGCACTCGATGATCCCAGTTGTGCTTGGAGGGAATCGTTAGCATCTGATAGATGGAACGCTCGTCGATGCGTCCGTTTGCCACTGCAAGCAGCGTTCCCACAATGCGGCGCACTTGCTTGTAGAGGAACGACCTGGCCTTGATCTCAATATCCCAATAATCGTAGGTTTCCGTTGCCAATGCTGCGTGGGGACCGAGTGCAAGACTTTTCCCTGGACGTATGTGGATTTCATCTATTTTACGCACTGTAAACATGGGATGGTCTCGACTGGGAGTCTTCTGCCTGCTGGTGCTCATAAAGGTGCGAAAGTCGTGGACACCGAGGAACATGCGAGAGGCATCTCTTAATCTCTGGATATCAAATGTGGCGTTTCTGTGAGAATAAGAGATTAGATAGATGCACTAGTTTATTAGTTGATTTCTTACTGCAGGAAGTAACAGCGGTCATTCTCTTCCACGGGCAGGAAGACTTCGTAGCCCTTGTTCTTCAGCCCTCTGCCCTCAAGTGCCGCAGTGACGTTCCTGGCCACGGCCAAGCGATACAAATAGGTGCGACCCGTAGCGTGATATCTGCAGTGGAAAGTGTCCGCTACTCTCTGAGTGCTTAAAATACGAATGGGCAAACTCTGTTTGTCCAGCGTGCGATTGAGGACACCAGTCAATGTGGTCGTGTCATAGGATTTCCCATCGCTGCGCTCCAAGTCCACGTGAACTGTCGAGTGCAGGGCATGCACGCCCGCATCTGTTCTAAAATAAGTCAAATTACGTATGTGCGCGTGTGTACATATGTATGTGTAGTTGTCCTTGAGAGTACTTACCGACTGGAGAGCACCGTTTGAATTTCGTTTGTGGGTCGAAAAACACGCAATGCCAACTCCAAGCTGCCTTGCACTGTGCTTGTGTCCAGACGCGGTAGCTCCGACTTGTTTACCGTCTTCTGAATACCACTAAGCGAAATTATGAACACATTTCCATTGATTTTTATAACTCAGTTTGCTGCTTACCGAAAATTCGTGCCAATGTAGGAAATGTTCAACAAATACCTATGCATTTTACACACACACACCACCCACACGGCGCATCAATCGGAAAGAAGGGAAAACATATGTTTTGTTATCGATAAGCGATTGGCCGATGACCGTTTTCTGGCAACCAAAGTTGTCACCCCGTTTGTAAGTTATTCTAAACGATTGGGGTTAACTCTATTGTCAAAGTTTTGTAACCTGCCTGAATTAAAGCGAAAAAAAGGCAGACGTGCCGACCGGTTAACTTTTCACACTCGCACAGCTTAAATTCTCAATTTTCCATCAGGATCAGGTCAACAGCAGGTAACAGCAACATAGACAATGGCCGCTTTCGGAGATTATTCAAGAAACGAGGAGACAGAGGTTAATGGCTGGATTCGGTTTGGAATGCGCCTTGGAGTCAGCGCTGCGCTGCATCCATTCGAGTACTCAAAGACCTTGATACAGATTGGATATGAGCCGATCGCCGCGAGACCAGGCAAATCCATGATGGGCAGACCCATCATGCTGTTGCCTAACATTTTCCAGTACGGTAAGTGAATCAATCAATCGCAGGTGCCGGCACTTGAACACTTGAAATTGAACTTCGCTCACTGATTTATGTATGTTACACCCCCACAGCCGCTCATATCAAAAAAATTGATGGCTTCTATGGCTGCTATCGCGGCCTGGCCCCCAAATTAGCTGGCTCGATTCTCAGCATGGTTGTGAGCGAACGCGCTGCCGAAAAGTTTGGACTTGCCTATCGGGAGGACAAGGACGACTCTGAACTGACCGAGGAGGAGAAGTAGGATATCCTAAAGATTCATTCATAGTTCATTCAATTAATCAGACATCTTTCCCGCCAGCTATGTACAATTCAAGTATAACCTGAAACGCGATATTGTGCTGACGGTCAGTGGCATTGTTGTCTCCCATCCGTTCCATGTGATTTCGCTGCGCATGATGGCGCAATTTGTGGGTCGTGAAACGCTTTATAATTCAATTCTGGGCTCCATTGCCGAAATCTGGAATAACGAAGGCATTTTGGGCTTCTTTGCCGGCCTGATCCCCAAGCTGCTGTGCGACGTGGCCTGTCTTGTGCTGTCCAGCTCCTCCGTTTTCATTGTCAACAAATACCTCATCAAGGACAAGGTTGCCCGGCAATATAATGCTGGCTTTACGCAGTTTGCATTCTCGAGCCTGCTCTATCCACTGCAGGTGGTTTCCACATGCTCATCGATTAGTGGATCTCGCCTGATGGCCGGACAACCACCAATAATGCCCAAATACTCCAGCTGGGTGGACTGCTGGAACGATTTGCAGACGCGCAGGGAACTCAAGCGCGGCAGCTCGCTCTTCTGGCGGTAAGAATGATTATAATATCATATGTACTTGGGTTTCATTTCCTTAATTTCCAAATGTAGCTCGCAAGCAGTCTACTCGTCATCGGTCCCAACATCCTTTGCACCACTGCCAACGCTGTCCCGCTACCAATAGATGATTTGTTAATGATGACGCGGTATGGCTTTGACCACAACATGAATCACCGGAATTTCATCCAATGATGAACGCGTCTGCCTGCATTTCAAAACATTTGCTCAAGGAGCGCCATCCTAAGACATACCTGCATTTCTTTTCTGGTCGCGATTAGCATGCGTATATATTGTTTATACAATTGAAGATCCCAAATGTTAAAATGGTCGCCTTATTTATAATTTACCAGTAACAGCAAATTAATTATATCACAATGCATAAGTTTATTCCTTCATTTCCCTTTGGCATTCAATGCTTTTCCAAAGAAACAGTCCTACAAAGAGATTTTCAATTTATTTAAATAGACTACGTTCTTGTTAATGTTCAACTGTGTATCATTTCAAAAATTATCTGAGCAATCTGTAGAAGACAGAAACATTATTGTAAAACGAGATTTTTTTAGATTTTAGCCAAAATGAAAATGTGCTTTTAATTTCAAATGAATAGTTTTGTATAAGAGTTAAGATTGTTAACTATGCAAACTGTTGCCAATGCTTTACAAAATTAAACAATATCTACGTCAATCCTAATAAGTATGGCTTTAAAATATATAAGAAGTAATAGGGACAACAACTAATTGTTCAATAATTTTCTAGACTGATGGATCATTATGACAAAGTTATCCGCATATTTTTACCCTGTGAAGTGTGTATGAACAAACTAAACTCGTGTTGAAATTTTTGTTGTCTATTTTAATTAAACGAGCATCTTGTACGCTAATACATACATACATACCTTCCCGGTTTTATAAACGATTCAGTTGAGGTTCATTATGCAACTTCAATTAAGTTGCCGGCGGAGTACCAAGTTTGCGGTTCAATGTACGCCATTTGGTGGGTCTCTTCGGAGATTTGGTTTTGCCTTTGGGCGGTGATCAAACGGGAGCAACCTAATATTGATGTTGCTGTTGATGCTATCACAATTGGCAATGGCATTGGCATTGGCAGTTGTTGTGGTTGTGGGAACTGGTTGTGAATTGGAAACTTGCTGTTGGCCTGCATTGTTTTATGCACTTGACGCTGTTTAGTCATGGTAAATTTCATCTTTGTCGTAGCACTCAACAAATGTGTCCAAATTGAGATTAAACGACAAATTCAATCAAAAAACGAGCCTGCCATAAATACAACAACAACAACAACAAAAACACCAACAAGTATATAAAAAAGTGAGCACGCTTAAGTAGCGTCGCCGACTCTAAAATACCCGGTAATCAATTTAAAAATTTAACTGGAACAGTATGCAAATTTTGTACTAATTTAGACGCTCTCACTGCTTATCACTTTACATTTTAAAGCATTTATAAAATCGTTCTATTTACTTAATTTTGATGAAATTAACTGTGATTATTGTTAATGATTAGTAAAAATACAGAAATACATATGAATGCTTAAAAAGGTAAACATTTAAATTCATTAAAAAAGAAAACAAAATTTGTGAGTAACTATTGTAATTTTTAAAATTTAAAATATTTAAAGAAAGCTATTTGTTGATGCTTACCAAAAACTTAAAAGAAAACTCTATTGTTTTCAATTTTTTTTGATCTTAATAAAAATATTTTAGAATAATAATTCAATTTAAATTTTTATTTAAAAATCATAGCTCAACTTTTATTTTAAATTAATCCAGTTTCTCTTAACTGTCATTTGCGGTCCATGGTTCTTTTTTTAATTTTAAACAAACTTTTTTTTTAAATTACAAATTTTCTTAAAATCGAAAAATTAAACGGATGAAAAAAAATATATGCAGTAGGTAAGGTCGGAAAGCTTCCATGCAGTATACCCAATATACCCTACCAGTCTAACCAGCCGCAGACTAGCAACAACAACAACAACAATATCTACATCACCATGTTCATATCATGTTAAAGTGGCAGCGGCAAGCGGCATCAACAGCGGCTTGAAACTTAATTCAGTCTGCAACGCGAGCTTCAGCCGAACAGACGTGAAACGCGACTCCAACTTGGCTACAATTCAAAACTCCGATTCCAACTCCGACTACAACTTCAACTCGACTTCTTCAAACGAGAGTCAGCTAATAAAAAGTGCTAATTGTGTGTTTAAAATGTGAATAAATGTGTAAGCGACTAGAAAAACAGCAAAAGCAACAAACACAACAACGACAAAAAAAAAAAAAAAATATTTACCTTTTCTTTTTTTCGTGAAATCGCATTTGCATTTCTCTGCCATATGCACAGACAATACATAATACACAATACCTTCCTCATTTTTAAGTCGCCCGCTTTGTGCCAGTGGGAAGAAGATTAAAGTGGTTCAATCCATGGTCGATATAAACGGGAATCGAAAAAGAAGCTTGCCCAAAGTTTGAATAATAAATAAGTTAAATGCAAATATTAGAAATCTGTCCGTTAAAAACGTTAGACGAAGTCGCGACCTCAAACCCGAGATAATAATTCTGAATGAATGGAAACATTTTAAAATTGGGTAAGTTTTAATATGGATATGATGGGTGTGTGTGTGTGTGTGGTATATCTGCAATTTGTAATTGTCATTAAAGCCAATTGTTATTGATCATAATTCAATCCATATTGCAAATCCAGTTGCGATAGACGAGAAATTCACAAAAACAACGACTTAATAGGCTTTCGGTCGGCACGATATTCAAGCACACACTCCAAACTTGAATCAAAGCTATTAAATAATTAACGATCAGCGATGCAAAAAACAAAAAAATGAAGACTGAAAGAAAGAAGAAAACATTGTACATAGATTACTGCATGCTTGTTGCATTATTTACGGCCTGCTTAGCTAGTCGCCGTATCTGAATCTCTCATTAGAGCCAAGTCCAGTCCAAAGTTATAAAACCAGAACCCCGACTAAGAAATGGCGAGAAATGGGAGCTGCGTTCTGATCTGATCTTCATTAATTGATTTGTGAACCATAGAAAGTTAAGACGTCAATTTGTCTGTCACATTTTGTGTCTGTCAAGCTAAAAATATCTTCGGGCTAAATGGATTAACCTTGTCCAGTTTTTAATGGCTCACTAAATTCCAAAAATAAACTAGTCTGCAGATCTGCAGTTGATAGAACCTGACTGTGCAAGACCCTGCAGTTAAAAAAGAGGTTAATATCATGAAGTTTGTGGAGCAGTGAAAATCTTAGAGTGTGTACCAAATTTCAAATATGTTGTCTTAAATTTTCGATTTTTTGATCTGCTTAAAATATTCAAGAAACTACATCCCTAGTTTGGTGTCACTGAGATCTAGATGTTCTTAGAATCGGAAATGGCTGCTGCTTAGAGAAACAACATTTTGTCTTCTGAAAAACTTATAGTCCCTTTGTACATTTTTAATACAGGGTCTTAAAATAAACTGTAATTTTTAAACGAATTTTTTTGGTAAATTTATTTAGTTATTATACATAATTGGTGTTAATCTATAGGGAGTTCAGTCCCTGCCCACCTTGTGGGTGTCGAGTGGTTTATCGACGCGCACCACGCGCTCAGCCACATTCAGATAGGCCTCGTACTCGACGATGTCGGGCGTGGTGTCGTAGTGATAATGACCGCCCCAGTTGCTGAATGAGAAGGAGTGAAAGTGCTGGAGTCGCAGGTCCAGGTCGTGCTCTTTGGTTACCAGGGTGCCCAGGGCGTTGAGTTGTGCGGGCATCTCGTAGAACTTGAGCCACTCATTGACCTCGTCATCGGTGTGAATGGGCGTCTTGCTGAAATCCCTCATCACGTGCTGATGGGCGGCACCCTTTTTGATCACGAAAATGCCACCCAAGCCGACCACCTGGTCGCCGTAGTGCTCCTCCAGTCCCTTGCGTATGCACTCAATAAAGTTGAGCTCGCCCGTGCGCTGCTTGGCGCTGATCTTCAGCACGGGTCCGGCCTCGCCCCGGCTCAGGTAGAGATTCAGCAGGAGGGCGCAGCGCGGTTCCGTGCTCGGTATGCGTTCCAGCACGCACTCCTCGTGCTCCCCTCGCACCGTGGCCGTATAGCTGCCATTGGTCAGCTCATCCGTGGCACTCACCGACAAGTTGTAGATGCCCTCACAGTTGGAACTGCGAATGGGATAGGGTCCAGCTCCGGCGCCAACGGCAAATATTTTACCAGGACCCTGTATCTTCCGTGTAATCTCTGTTATGTTGTATAACTTGTCGCGCTGCACGAGCGGCAACAAATACGGCGGACCACCGACTTCCAGTAAAGTGGGCTTGCCTCCCAGTCCCGACTCCACCAGTCCGTATTGAGGCGCCTTTAAATCGGGACATTCGCCCACACTCACACTTTCAGTTGCAAAGTTCTTTTTCAGCGCACCCTGTATAACTAAGAGAGACAGGGAGAGAGAGAGAGCGCAACGTTGTCAAAAGCTTTATCTCGCCCTCAATCAAGACAACGAACAAACGAGCGAAACAGACAAAAAAAATGAGCAGCATTTGAGCAAAAGCTTCGCATATGTTTTTTATACCCTTGCAGAAGGGTAATATCAATTTGTTACTAAACTACAAATAATATTTATTTGCATTTTTCAAGACAAACAAATTCATTTTAGTATTGAATGAAATTTGCTATTTTGATATTTTTTGTATAAAAATCTTTTCATTTTTCGTGATGTTTTGACTAAATTAAAAAAGTCATAAATTTTTTTAAAAAGCTTTTCTTTTTTCTATGTTTTTTAACTCAGTTTAATATTTTAACTAAATTAAATGAACTTTGTTGTCTGCTATTTTTTTCTATATTCATTAAATAAAATCAAAACTTAATTATATAATCATTATTTAGTATTTCTATGTATTTTAACAAAATTTAAGTACTAGCTCTTTTATCGTAAACAGTTTTTCTAATGTTACTAAATATATAAAATCTTTTTAACAAATCAAAGTGTTCTGCAAGGGTATCAAATCTTTCACGTGCCAAAGTTGACTTTATTCTTGTTTGTTATTACTCTTGCTTAGAATGAAAAAAAACGTAGTACGAGCGAAAAAGAGAACGGAGTCTTATTCTCAAAAAAAATAAATAAAACCGGCTATGGAAAGTTCGACACAGTTGCTGAAGGTCATTTGCTCGATTCGGGCTCGTATCTTTTTGGGAGAATCTTTTGGAAGAACCTCTGCTTACCATTCTGCAGTTCCTCCAGCCTCGGCACATGCAGTGGCTTCTCCTCGAAGATTAGTTGAGATGTCTTGAGTTGACTTCGACTCATGTTGTTCCTGTTACAAATGTTGTTTTCAATTTTGTTGTCAATGTTGTCGTGATTGGTTTTAAGGCTCCGACTGCAACTTTTTAGCTGTGTTCACACGATCGTTGCAAACGCGACTGTGGAACAACCCCGACAAACACCTCGCATTTTAACTACTTGTCCTATAGTTAACATTGCCTCTCATACAGGGTGACCTTTTATGTGTGTGATAAGATAAACCTTACAAACAGTAGCATATTTAATTACTATCTAAATTTAAACTCTAAATGCACGCATTAAGTACACTCACTCGCATATCTCTGCGTACACCCTTATTTTTGCTATAACAGCTATGTTAGTAAAGTTATCACGTTAAAAAAATATATTTGGAAAGGTCGCTTAAATTCCGATTGAATGATGCAAAATTTCCTTAACCCATTAAATACCCTTCGAAAATTTCGAACTTATGTAAAAGTCACTTTTCAAAACTTTTTTCCTTGATTTTTTCCAAAAAATGTTGGGATGCAAAAAAATTCTTGGAACAATTCAAAGAGTAACTGCAAAAAAAAATTTTCAAAAATAATTTTGCTAGTATTTTTTAAAATTTTTTGAAAACTGCAAAAAAGGCACTTTTTGCATGAAAATGAGGAAAAATGGGTTAAAATGGTCATTTTTAGGATTTTCAAAAAATTTTAAAAAATACTAGCAAAATTATTTTTGAAAATTTTTTTTTGCAGTTACTCTTTGAATTGTTCCAAGAATTTTTTTGCATCCCAACATTTTTTGGAAAAAATCGAGGAAAAAAGTTTTGAAAAGTGACTTTTACATAAGTTCGAAATTTTCGAAGGGTATTTAATGGGTTAAGGAAATTTTTGCATCATTCAATCGGAATTTAAGCGACCTTTCCAAATATATTTTTTTTAACGTGATAACTTTACTAACATAGCTGTTATAGCAAAAATAAGGGTGTACGCAGAGATATGCGAGTGAGTGTACATGTCTTGGCTCATATTTATGACGTTGCTCTAGTACAGTAGTAACTAGATAAAATAAACCAAGCATACAATAGCATATTTAATTAATATCTAAATTTTAATTTTTAGAAAATGTCTTGGCTCATATTTCTGACGTTGCTCTAGTACAGTAGAAACTTGATTGTAGATATGTAGATTTCTCAACCTACCCTACGAAATTTACAAAAACGCATTTTTAACTTTCCCCTTCAGCATGTTTGTCACCTTAACGAAACCGGTCGCTCTTTATGTTTACAACTTGAATTGATGGCCTAAACCTGTTAACTTCTTTTACATGAAATGCTTCTACATTCTATTTAACATAAATTGGAAAGGCTGTCGCATTTTAATACCATTAAAATACCATCTACAAATTGGTTTAATTCCATTGAATTTGCGCTCTAATGCAGTTTTGCCATTAATAAACGATTCGTTTTGAAATTGATCCATTTCAGAATGGAATACTGTTAGAATTGAATGCTTTGAAATTTCTTTCATTAATAGAGCTGCCTTTTTTAGGCTACATTCACTGTAATTTTAGACTAAATCGACTACATATTATGTATATTGTGACTGATAAGCCGCGCCCTGTTTACACACTCGAGCAACACTTTGAATTTACCTCTCAGATTGTGCAGCCACAGATAATGGACAAGCACAAACAAGCACACACAAGCACAGACATGCGCACTTGCTTAGCGGTCACATTTTAGGTACCACAAGCAACTTGGGTCATTGATAAGACACTTTCAAATATTAATTAATTTAATTTAAGACAAATTTAAATCGAAGTGTTAATTTGATGAATTGTTACTTTAATCTTTTTCAAACATATTCTAAAAATATTCATATATTTACCTTATTTGCCTATCTATTGATAATTAAATATTCATTTTTGATTTTGAAAAAAAATTTGAACTGTTTATGTAGCTTTCTCTTAAATTGTACACATGATTTTTCATTATAAAAATATTTAAATTTGATATCTGTATAATTCAAAACAAATGCACATTTTTGGGTATGAAAAATGTGTTAAATATTTGAATACTCTGAGTTTTCAATATAAAACAAAGTACCTTTTTGGTAATTAAAAAAAATATTTATCATTCTTTACTTTATCAAGTGGTTTAAATTTTCTATCTGTACAATTCCATAACAAAAAATACTTTTTAGTAATGCAAAAAAAAGTCTTTAATATTTTGGTAATTTATTGTATAAAAACTTTCTACCGATAAAATTCAAAATAAATGTACATTTTTTAAAGTGTTGAAATGCACATAAATTTTGTAGTGAAACGAAGGTATTAAAAACTGCGTATTGACCTATTTTTAGATGATAATCACACTTAAGGTAGAGTGACATGTATCTATCGTATTATTCCTGTGGCCCCATTAGCTAGGCTGTCGTTCCATCTATTCCGTGACAGCTGTTGAATTGATGTGCGTATGTAATCATGTTGTACATGTCCATGTCCATATTTATGTCCCAAACTGGTCCATGTGGTCCACGCAATCCATCAACTATCCAACAACATACACACAGAGCCGCAAAGAAGATTGTTTATAGTAATTACGCAGAAGAATCTTTTGAGTAGCATCTAAGCCAAGGAACAGAACAGCCTTCTACTATAAATTGTGTGCTGACCATGGTCAGGCCAATGTTGACCTCAATTGGGGAAAGAGAACGAGAACGAGAACTTGCTGATGACCCAATTCCAACGCCCATTCGCAGATCTTGGTCGTCGTTCAGTTCACTTTTGCGTTTTGCTGGGAAACTGGTTAGGAACTCTTTGCATGTATGTGGCACACACTCACTCACACACACACACAAAAATCTAGTTAATCTCGTCATGCTTCTGGCTGGCTATTAATATGATCCCATGTTCCTGTCAAATTAGGCAATGTTTGACAGTCGCCAACTGAAGATATCGTAATGGGCAACCGCATCACGCATCGAGCCACAACTGGAGACGGAGGAGCTGCAGGTGGAGCTGGAGTTGAGGGGGATTCCCAGTTTAATACGCGTCGGCGTTATCAGCAACATAAGCGGGAATATTGCATGCAGGACGAGTACCGTTCCAAGACACTGCCAGCTCGTTATCCGCAAAACGAGACGGATACAAAGCAAAGTCAACAGACACATCTTGGTTCCAGTAGCTGTCTGGGATCTGGATCTGGATCGGGTAATGCGGCTAATGCAACATCAAACAGCGGCGAGACGTCGCGAATATTATTTTTGCTCTACTTAATACACCGCACCTGGAACGTTGTCATGGACACGATGGACACACGCACCAAGAGGTAATTAAATTGTTAAATATTGAGACATCTCTTTGGCATGTTTATCTCTTACTCCAACTTCAACTGTTTCTGGCCAGTCGTTCAAGACGCGAAGAGTCGCCACAGCCACAGAAAGACGCACAAATTGACACGCTTCAGGGACGACGTGCCCATCCAACGCCAGACGAGGAGTGCTCCATTGACATCACTGATATTGATATTGATGCCTCCTCCTACTGCTCGCAGTATTCCTCCTGCAGTTGCAGCTATTGCTATGAGGAGGCCGTGGACAATCGCACCAATGTCTATAGCTCTATTGCCGATGAATACTCACTGGACTCCATTTATGATCAAGGCAAATCCATTTGCGAAAGGTGAGTTTAACAATTTGAAATGTAACAGTCGTTAAGTCGCTTATAGCAAGCAGCTGTTGTCAGCTTACAGAAATTAACTCTTGCAAATAAGTATTGCATACTCTCGGGCTGCTGTTTTATTTATAGCAACACGTGAATTCAATAAAATTGAATTTCATGCTGTTTGACTATATTTCAATTTAGTTCTGCTAAATTCTGTTAAGTTTAAATAAAATAGCACACATATTAAATAATCAGACGAATTCTACACAATCTGAAATGAAACAATCGTTACTAGCAACCAGCTAACATAGCAAGCAGCTGATGTCAGCTACAGAGTGAATGGCTAACACCGTGAAAAAGTGTTGCATACTTTGAAGCCGCTGCTTTATTCAATTAATTGAATTTTAATTTAAATTGAAACGGACACAAATGTTGCATAATCATACATAAGAATGTGATTTAAAGTAATAATTTATTAGACACATACGTATATAAAATATTCAGGCAAAAGAAATATAAATCAATCAATTCAATTCCCTTTAAAGCTTAAAAGCATGAGTCGATGGAGGGCAGATCCCCTTTGCAGAACTTCCAGGTGGACCAGGCTTTCCAGCCCTGTTTGCCCTGGATCTTCCGGGCACAGCGGACGGAGTTGGCGATGTCGTCGGTCAACAGGTCATTGCAGCTTATCTTGCACTCGTTGTGGGAGCGACGGCTCTCAGATTGGCACCAGTACTTGTTGTTGATCTGGAAGATGCCGTAGTCGTTGGTCCCATTCTTGTTCTTTTTGCCCGTGATGCCGGTGCGATAGGAGCTCTCGTGCTCGGCAATGCAGGTCCACTTGCTCAGCTGGTCGCGGGGAACACCCAAGTTGGCCATCTCCCGGGCCAGGGAGCAGCGATCCATGGTGCGACCCAAAGCGGGAGCGGCACAGGCCAAAGCAACCAAGACGATGAGGACCTTCATGATTAAATCGATGATGTGAACTGATGTCGAATCTCTGATAAGCCTTTGCTTTTATAGGGTGAAATTAAATGAGTGGTCCAGTCGAGTTGTCGCATACTTCAATATTCTATATGCCAAGTCCGCGTCATTTGTATAATTTTTTTAAATTTTATGACTAAAACTTTTTTAATGTCGCTTAAACTGGTTTGAATAAATCCCCTAAACGCAACAATTAGCATTGCCCAAATTCGTGGAATCTAATAATTTAGCAGACTGCGATATTTTAATGCATACTTTCGAGTGTCCATAGATCATCCCAGGAAATGGAAATAGAAGTTGCTTAAAAGAAAACTTTGTTCCTCTAAATTCTTTAATATATCATCAATATATCATTTATATACGTATACGCACTGTTTTAATTACGAGTGGCCTGCAAACTGATTAATTGAGATTAAAAGTTTAAGTGTTTTGCATTGCGATAGTAGAAAGTACTCTAGATAACCGCTGCAAGTGATAACAGATAAATTCACCCTATAAAAGCGGCGACTTTTCCGTCATTCAACATCAGTTTTCTGCAAATTGTAAATTGTAAACATGAAATTCTTCGTTGTCCTCTTGGCTCTGGCATTCGCCGCCCCCGCTCTGGGTCGCACCATGAACCGTTGCTCCCTGGCCCGCGAGATGGCCAACTTGGGCGTGCCCCGTGACCAGCTGGCCCGCTGGACCTGCATTGCCGAGCACGAGAGCTCCTACCGCACCGGCGTTGTCGGACCCGAGAACTACAACGGCTCCAACGACTACGGCATCTTCCAGATCAACAACTACTACTGGTGCCAGCCTGCCAACGGTCGCTTCTCCTACAACGAGTGCAAGCTGAGCTGCAATGCTCTGTTGACCGACGACATCACCAACTCCGTTCGTTGCGCCCAGAAGGTCCTCAGCCAGCAGGGATGGGCTGCCTGGTCCACCTGGAAGTTCTGCAACGGTGCTCTGCCCTCCATCAACGACTGCTTCTAAAGCGAATGCCTTATTTTTAAATAAATAGAACTGATAAAAGCTAAAATTCGAGTGTTTCCCTAAAAGTAATTTTCGAATGTCCAGAGAAGATTTTCGATTGTTTTCCAATACGAAGTGATCGACTTCTACTTTTATAAGCAGCATCTTATACTCTTATAAGAAGTGTCTTGTTTACGCATAAGCAGTGCCTTATAAAGAGTCGTGCAGGCAAGTCTTATATTCTGTTTTTATGGACTCTGTTCACATTATTTGCCTTTATTACAAATGTAAATTTTTGGCCTGCAGAGTTTTCAACAATTTCACTTTTTTACATAAGCAGACACTTCTTATACTCTTATCAGCTCTGTCGTATACTCTTTTAATTAGTGGTTTATACTTTATGCTCTCATAAGTTGTGTCTTGATTTTGCGTAAGCATTTTCTTATACTCATTTTATAGTCATATACGCAGTATCTTATACTCTCCTATGCAAGTTCTTATACTCTTATAACTACTACTAACTACTGTCTTATAGTCGTCTACGCATTGTCTTATACTCCTCTACGCAGTTTCTTATACTTGCATTGTCAACTACTACAAGCAGTGTCTTATACTTCGGACATACACATGTATGTATAAGAGCAACAGCTTGCAAGAGAGCGCGCTTGAAACGAGTTGAGAAAGTGAACGATGAGAGCCGAAGTAACTGTCATCGGCTGCTTGAGACGAGGTGAAGCCAAGTTTACGGTTGCCTGGCTTTTCTTCAGGTTCAGTCGGTGCGTGACTTGCGAGCGAAACAGACGTGTGTATGTGAGAAGCGCAGAGATCGTTGTTTGAATTTTAAGTGTGATTTTTATCAGCCGCTTTGAACGGAACGATGATATCTTTGCTAGCTGTGCTTAAGGTCTAACAAAGTTCTATCGTCGCAAGAGTGTGCAATTGATAAATATGGAGTTTAAAACAAAGTTATAAACTGTTTCCGTTATTTGTGGTAACGGCTACTCCATCAATATACCAATATCTCCACCGCCACCTTCAGCTTGTTACGTGTCGCAGACGATTACGCGATATATATGTATGTATATATGTACACATGCATATACTATTCTTGAGAGAAACAAGTTTTATTGGATAGAAAAGTGCGGAGTGTGTGCCCCTCCCCTTTCCCCCTGCACCCCTCCGATAGAGGTAACAGCATCGCGAGCGCGCGCGCTGATTGCATTCTAACGGTAAAACGAGTACGACTCTCGAATCTCGACACTCGACTCTGACTCTGACTCTGGACTCTGACTCTGTCTGGCCTATTGCAGCATCCACAATAATAATAACAACAACAACGAGAACAACAACGACAACAACAATTGCAACCGTAACTAAGTAGCATACAAGTTGCGAGTTTTGCTTTGTGCTAATCTTCTCAATTTATGCCTCTTGTTGTTCTTCGATGACGATGCAAAGTGCAAGAAAGCCAACATTTTCTAGCTAAAAAAAAACCAGCAAGAAAAAGAAATAGAAAAAAAAGAGGCTAAAGAAATATGAAAAGTGTGTGTGTTTGGACATTTTGAGAACATTCTGCATTTGGCCCAATTTCAATGTCGTGTCATTAATCGCATATGCAACGCTCCAAATTGGATTTCGACTTGGCCTAGAACTGTAAACGGCAAATAGCGAGAGAGAGAGAGAGATAGAACGAGGTAAGCCCCAAAAATACGAGTCACTGTAGCATGGTCAACATACGAGCTACTTACTCGGCTTAGACATGCCCAGCAAAAGGTTAAACTGGGTCCAAACCATTGTTTTCATGCATACATACACCCACATATAAGATGCTATCTAACTAATCTAAATTTTAACTGCACTGAGAGAAAAGAACCGTACTAAATTTAGGTTCAAATGACTTTGAATTAAGTATATGCGAAAATTTTTGAAATTGAACATACAAATCATGTATCAAATCACCTGGATGAAAGAACAATAAATCTTGATTCAAGTAAATCTTAAGTACGAAAACTTTATTTTATAGATCGGGAAGTCAGCGAATGCTCGTAGAACAAGTTCAAATTGTAAGATGTTTTTGAACTCAGTCAGAGAGTTCAAAGAACTTGGATTTACAACAAATTATACAAATTAAAATAAAATCGATATACTCAACTTTAGTAATCCCAATCTTGGTAAGAAATTAAGTTTAAAATACTTGATTTTTTGTCTCTGTGTAGCTGAAGCTACTACGCATAGCACATATGCTAATAGGGTTTGTTTGACTTTCTTTTCCATTGGCATTCAAAATCCTCTCGAGATACGCTGTGTGGGCAGTCGACTTCTTGCCATTGGCATTGAATTGGCTTAGAATGGAATCACAATACAAGTGCTCGTTAGCCTGACAGTCGATGCTATAAAAATATTTGTGTGGCTACATAAATTGCTGCGTGTGCGTCAACAAAAAAACACATCAAATGAAGAAAAAACTGTAGAAAAAGTAAATATATAAGAAACAAATTACATTTAAGCATACTCGAAAGCGTCTAAAAGAGCCAAGAAAATGGTGAAAAATTCAATTGGCAACGGCACGCTTCGGGCCTAATTTCACCCCTTGCCACTCCTCGTTACCCCTTTCACCCATTAACTAACCGTAGGTAGAGCTGCTAACAATGCCACTTGGCGTACAAAGAAGTGTAAGACAAACAACAAAAGAAATATCAGTGGGCAGTAGAGACATAATAACAAATACAAACACTTGGAGTGGAGTACGAGTACGAGCATGAGTCTACTGTTCCGGTCTGATTTAACAATTGTTAATAATAAATAGCTTATGCATTGGCTACGCTCCAACTCTATAGGGGACAGGGGTGCTGAAGAAGAGGAAGAAGAATGGGGCGTCACACGCAACATACTTACAATACCCAAAAATATAATTAAATGAAAAAGAAAAGAAAAATTTCTTTTTATTTTACAAGCGACTTATAAGGCGTATCTGTGAGTATTCTTAACATGGGTTATTCAGTGCTTCGTTAGGGGTATTCCCACTAAAAGCATTTCGAAAGAGCTGATCAACTGTTCAACTGTTTAACAGATGTTGCTCACCTGACAAATGAGGCAATTGTCGATTAAGTAACCGCAATTTGCTTACCTTTTTACCTCTTAGACGCTCTCTTTGTTCAGCTTAGGCAATTGGACCTACTTTTGTCTCTTTGTTAGCTCCAAAACTAATTGAAGCCCCTTTGAACACTTAATTGAGCTCAAAGGCCAAACTGTGTCCAGACACCCCAACAATCAGCCCATCTTTCAATTTGCATCTATTCCGAGTTGCGAAATCTTTACACGTGCAAACACTTGAGAGGCCTCTTATGCTTATCACTCTGAGACTTAAACGAGGTTTTAATATCAGCAGCAACTACTTGAGATAAGCTCAAGTTTCTCTTAAACTTGTCATGTCTGTCTGGGAAACTAGTTAGGATGTAATTGATAACCAGAAAACTTAAAGAGCAAAAGATAGACTTTTTCAATTAAGATTTCTAAGTTTTATTTAATATTCCAAATCGAACGATCCATTTAGAAGCACTCGTTAATGGAGGGCAGAGAGCCACTGCAGAACTTCCAGGTGGACCAGGCAGCCCATCCCTGAGCCTTCTGAACCTTCTGAGCGCAACGGACAGAGTTGGTGATGTTATCGGTCAACAGAGCATTGCAGCTCAATTTGCACTCGTTGTGGGAGAAGCGACCGTTGGCAGGCTGGCACCAGTAGTAGTTGTTGATCTGGAAGAGACCGTAGTCGTTGGAGCCGTTGCCGTTGGTGGGGCCAACCACGTGGGTGCGGTAGGAGCTCTCGTGCTGGGCCAGACACGTCCAGCGGGCCAGCTGGTCACGGGGCACGCCCAAGTTGGCCATCTCGCGGGCCAGGGAGCAGCGGGTCATGGTGCGACCCAGAGCGGGGGCGGCGAAAGCCAGAGCCAAGAGGACGACGACGAACTTCATGTTTAGAATTGTAAAAAAACTAATGTCTTCAGCCAGGAAGACCTGCGCTTTTATAGCTCACTGTTATCTGTGAGCTATAGAACCAATAGGTCTATGGTCTGCGCACTGAGATTAGATATGATCACGCGGGTGGCATTTTTTATATAAAAATTAAAAATTCTACAATTTTTAATTATAGTTTTCCAGAAAAATGTTTTTCAAAGATTTGAAATCTAGAGAAACGTGAACACTTTAGATAATTCGCAAGGTGAAGGACTTGCTTATCAACCAGAGATTTCTATATTTCAGCTAATTTCTGCTTTACAATAAGTTTCCGTTTGAGATAAGGCTTTTAATAAAAAATTATATTGTAACAAATAATATATTTATAATTTTAATTTTTTTTAGATACTTTTATCTGATCAATTTTGTCAAAAGAAAAAAATAAAAAAACATAACTAATTACTGTTAACTTAACTTAACATTCATCATTATGTTAACTTAACAGAGTCTGTTAAGAGAATGTAAATCTTCCTTTCGAATGATGATAACTTCTAAGTTGTTCGTTATCCATGAGTTTGTTGCGCATTCAGTTGCCACTTTCTCCCAATTTAGAAATCTGCCTGCCAATCTAATGCCAGAGGCCAATGCGATAAGATTATAGATTCCAATCGCCTTATAATTGCATACATATCGTGCACAACAGCTCGACGATGCCTTGGGCAACCTGTCAATCATTTATTTTGGTCATTATTATGTCCACTCAATGCAAACTTACCTTCGATTTGTATTTGGTGTCCATTGGTTTCATGCGGAACTGAACTGAACTGGTGCCAAAATTTACACTATTTGTTTAGCATTTATTCGGAATTAATAACTATGGCATTGTTAGCTGTTACCTCCAATTCACAATTCAATAGCCAGCTCCAGTCCAACTGGTTTCTATCTGATTCTTCGCTCAATGCGAACATAATTAATATGTTTTGGGTTGGCCATAAATCGGTGTTGACCCGCCGTCATTTGCGGTTGACTGTTTCGCTACTTTAACTTTACTTTCTATGGGAGAAAATTTGCAAAGAAATCAAAAAAAAAAGATTCGAGATTTTATGGCCACCCAAACAAATCGCTTTTTAATTTTACCACAGTTTTTAAATTTGTGATTTTATAGAAAATTATAATTCGTATTCTATAGAGGAACTGCCCATCTTGGGTTCATCATGGTAGAAAGTGAGATTTTAGCATTTCGAAAGCTTTGACACTTCGCGGTTTCGAACAAATTATAAGATGGAATGTCCCCAAAGATAATACAGATTCGTTTTTTATTCAATTTAATTAATTGATTGAACGCAATGTTATCTCAATTATTCAATTGAAAGAAATACATTACTCTCTATCTAATCTATTAATTTTAAACGCTGGAAAAATTCAATTTCCTAATTTCTTAACGTTTTTTAAGTTTTATTCTTATCTTAATTACTAACTAGACATTTCTAAATACATATAGTTACTATAACTTATCTCTGGGATTTCACTGAACAGAGAATAGGGTTGTCACCCTCTCCGGAGAACGCTGTCCATCTGTTTTTATTTGTTGATTGTTTTGATATACAAATTAGTCCTATACAAATGAATATACTTTTTTTAATAACTCATACTATTTTTTGACTAGGCCTACCACTCTTTTTTATCTCTCTGACAACTCTGCTCGTATTAGTTTACGATACAAATGGTCTTATAATCGCTTGAAGATCGTGTGCCTCACATCTAAGGTGCCCAGGGGGTTTTAATATAATCTTTGTAGTCGCAATTTGTTTAATGAATGCGGTAATATTAACTCCAGTATTTTCACGACAGTTGAAAATCTTTGCGGAAGTTGCTCCATATTTTACTTGCAAATTAATTTATTTTACGATTTTACGAATTCCCATTGAAGTCGCTGATGAGTTCTGTCCCGAGTTGTTCCAAGACTCACCTGTCTAACCAGTTCTTCTTTGTCGCAGTTACGAGTATAGTATCATGATGAATAGGTCTCAGTCTGTTTATAATTCGGCGCTGACGCGCTGTCATTTGTCGAGCTTCAAGTTTACTTTCTATCGGAGAAAATGTGCAAAAAGGTTTATTTTTATATGAGCAAATTGTTTGTTTGTTTTGCAAAAGTTTCTAATTTTATGGCTTCATTTATGTGACCGACAAGCCTTGAATTAGATTAGCGACCATTTCAAATTTCCATGTCCAACTTATTCAAATCAAGAAGATCTTAGAAAAAGAAAGGTCCAACACACTTTAGAGACACTTTATAAAATTTAAAACTGGTTTGAAACTCAAGCAGAAATATTTCAATTTTTAAGCATGTTTATTTAAGTTAGTCGAATTGTTTAGAAGCAGTTGTTGATGGAGGGCAGGGCACCGTTGCAGAACTTCCAGGTGGACCAGGCAGCCCATCCCTGCTGGCTGAGGACCTTCTGGGCGCAACGGACGGAGTTGGTGATGTCGTCGGTCAACAGAGCATTGCAGCTCAGCTTGCACTCGTTGTAGGAGAAGCGACCGTTGGCAGGCTGGCACCAGTAGTAGTTGTTGATCTGGAAGATGCCGTAGTCGTTGGAGCCGTTGTAGTTCTCGGGTCCGACAACGCCGGTGCGGTAGGAGCTCTCGTGCTCGGCAATGCAGGTCCAGCGGGCCAGCTGGTCACGGGGCACGCCCAAGTTGGCCATCTCGCGGGCCAGGGAGCAACGGTTCATGGTGCGACCCAGAGCGGGGGCGGCGAAAGCCAGAGCCAAGAGGACAACGAAGAACTTCATGATTAATCGAATTACTTTGGTAGTAAACTGATGATGAGGTCCTAACAATGGCACGCTTTTATAGCACTTTCTGGGCCCTTCTTATCGGCAAACGTGTGAAACGTGGCCAATTAAGAAGGAATAGAGAAGTGATAAGATTAACTGCATTTCAGTTTATATCATTTGAGTTTTCGATAACGAATGTACTTTGGGTACTTTGGCACTTGTGCTCTCAACGAATCGTTGCAAGTAGATTTTAAGTTTGACAACCACGAACTGTTCTTGGCAATTAGCTGAGCGTCTTCTTGGCCTGGCTATTATTGTAACAGTGCTTTCTTTTTCTATAATTTCGGACCATAATTGGACAATTAGCGGCGTCTTGTATATAAATGATGTTTAATTGACGAACGGTCGGAGCCCCAAAGGCACAACGTTTTAACATTTCAACGCGATCTCATGCATATGCAATGAAATGTCTAGAAATTCTTTGGCCAGAACTGTTAGCTGACCCATATACGCTATTAGAAGCTTTTGTATTAACTCATAAATCAACAAAAAGTAAAAGTGAAGACGCGTATCTGTTACAAAGAATCCACAACAGCATAAATTATCATTGAATCGCTATCCGATAATTCATGGGCTAACATCGAAGAAGGTCACAGCTAAACACAGCTCAGCATTTTGTGTCCGTCATCTCATCTGACTAAATGACTTTACAGTAGCCTTTTGTCATTTGTCTTTGGCCGAGAGGTTAACAACTTTCTTGGCAGAAATCTCATCTCTGCAGAAATGTGTAGAAATCTCTGTGGTCGTCTTAAGATCATCAAGTGCCAGGGAATACCGCTAACAATTGAGGAGATGCTAACTCTTGACTCTTGAGTGGGTACATTCACTCCCTGCTGATGAGTATGAGTACTCGTATTCGTACTCGTAAATATACTCATAAGTGCATTCGCTTGAATGAGGTTAATGTAACAGCCCGATGACGGGTTTTGCATACTTGCGGTTAGGTCTTTACTCAAAGACTTCTACATACCCATCTACTATCTATCTATGTATCTATTGTGTGTGTATCTTTTGTTGTCGTGAAAGCAAACTGCAGTTCACTTGGTATTTATATTGTTGTTGCTGTTGCTGTTGATGTTGATGATGTGTGTTAGCCTTGGGCTATGAGCCATGTCAGTGGTTTTACGACGCTTCAACTGGTGACCGTTATGAAACGCAAACATAAGTACACAGTTCAGTTCTTCCAAGACAGATCTTCGGGCTAGATACATTCATATACATACATGTTGTATGTAGCTCTAGCCTACTTTAAATATCAATAGTTCCCCACCACCACCGTCGATCTCTTTCGACCACACGAACACAAAACTAAAAGCATGGCAATAGTAATTGGTAAACGAAGACTCCAAAAAAAAAGACCTAACAAGGTTAATGGTTCAACTATAACTAGTGGCATTTAAATATATATGTACAACATGAATAACCAACAGCCAAAAATCAAGTAAAAGTAGGCTAATTTTTACCCAAGTTTAACACTTTTGATTGAAGAGTCTCTAAATGGATGAAAAAGTGCAGCATTAACCATAGAAAGAAATAAAGATAAAAGTCCTTATAATTTGTTCAAAGTTTGTCACTATTATGATTTTATAGCAAATTTCAAATAAATCAATATTAATATGTATCTCTTCATTAATTCTGCATAAATGCCTTGATTTTTTTGAAAATTTCGATTATATTCAAAAATTATTGATATTTTTCCAAACTTATCCCTAAACATTATTTTTTTGTAATTTGAAACTTAACTTATCGTTATTTTACATCTTAATTGATTGTATCAAAACATTTTTCATTTAGAAAACATTGAATTTTTTAAAAAATTTGTTTATGTTTTCTAGACTTTCGAACTCTCATAACCTTTCAAACTTAACTTAGCCGATTTTGATGAACAATGTCTTTTTGATCATTATAATTTTAGTGTAGAATTTTAGAATTTTTTCGACATTTTTTGATATTTTTTTAAAAAACTTTAAACTCTCATAACTTTGTCAAAACTCAACCGATATCAATGAACAATGTTCTTATGATATTTTTAACTCTTACTTAACCCTGCCCCAAAATTGATGCTGCATCTAAACTAATCTGCATTTTAAATAACAGAATTGGTAACTCAAGAATGGTCAAAAGATAAGCAAGCGAGTACTAGAGATTATATCAAAACGAAAAGCACAAACAAATTCTAAAAATTTTCCAAACGATTTGTTTACTTGTTTTGGGAACTAGATAGTATTCGTTTGTTTTTATTTTGGCATTCATTGATTATTATTAATTGACTAAAGTATAGCCACGATAATGATAAGCAAATCTGGTCAATTGACTCTTCGACTTCGTGGCAAATCACGAGTGCACTCCAGATAGTGCCCAGTATAGATTATTTTCGTGTATAAAAGCACTGAACTTCCAGGCTAAAGGTATCAGTTTTCTGCAAATTGTAAATTGTAAACATGAAATTCTTCGTTGTCCTTTTGGCTCTGGCTTTCGCCGCCCCCGCTCTGGGTCGCACCATGAACCGTTGCTCCCTGGCCCGCGAGATGGCCAACTTGGGCGTTCCCCGTGACCAGCTGGCCCGCTGGACCTGCATTGCCGAGCACGAGAGCTCCTACCGCACCGGCGTTGTCGGACCCGAGAACTACAACGGCTCCAACGACTACGGCATCTTCCAGATCAACAACTACTACTGGTGCCAGCCTGCCAACGGTCGCTTCTCCTACAACGAGTGCAAGCTGAGCTGCAATGCTCTGTTGACCGACGACATCACCAACTCCGTCCGTTGCGCCCAGAAGGTCCTCAGCCAGCAGGGATGGGCTGCCTGGTCCACCTGGAAGTTCTGCAACGGTGCCCTGCCCTCCATCAACAACTGTTTCTAAACGATTCTGAACGATAATAAATGAAAATGATCATAAAATGAAGTTCTGATATTGAGCTGTGTCTTGGGCTTTTTCTCCACACATTCGTGTGCTTTCTAAACACATGGGAGATGGAAGAGAAAGATAGACTAATAACGAAAGCAAGAATCGATAGATGCGGACAGACAGTTGGTAGTAAAAGCAATGGCTAGACTTCCCTTCCAGTTGCCGGCTCTCATAATAGGCCGTTGACTTTGGAGCGGTCAGTGAATTCTTAATGGGGGGAACTCAGTGGGCAATAATTTATACAAGTAGACGTCGCTCATACCGACAATAACTCCACTTCTGGGAGAAGGGGGATTGGGAACGGGAATGGGAACGGGAAAGGAAGTGGCAATGCATTAAAAGAGACACCAAGAGTGAGATCGTCTGGAGAATAGGCTAAAACAAAGCAGGAAACCAAAGACTGGAAAATTATACCGGTCAAGAAGGTGAGGAAAACTGTCAGCAGACCTTTTCCTCCTGACAAGTACCTCGACTGCTCGACTGTTTCCTATAATTTGTGCGCATTAGCACAAACTGCCCAACCCGGAGACAGAGCACTGCATAAGTAATTGTTGGCCATAAGGCCGCAGTTCAGTTCAGCGCCCTCCCAAAAGGGGGGCGACAACAACGACGTGGGTCAACTACTTGCCAACTGCGAGTAAAACAATTACTGCGGTTACCGTCAAGTGGAATCAGTCTAGCGTAAAGTTATGCCAGTCCACAGATAAAGATACAGAAACAGATAACAAGTTGGGAATTACAGCCACAGGGAAGAGGGAAGAGAGGGGTATGATCTTCAAGGCGTATGATTTTCAAATGCTTCAGGGATTGTGACTGATTTAATTGGTATGGAAAGAAAGAAAAAGTTGCCAAGAGGGTGAAAGATGTAGAATTTACTGTAGACTGCAATGAGAAAGCGAACAAAATTTGAAAACTTCCACTTGGGGAGAAAACTAAGGAATCTGAAGAAAAGACAGGAAAAAATAAGGAAGTAAAAGTAGTAATACCAAATAGAAAATGAGGAAAAAGAAAAAATTATAGCTGGAAGATAAACTCAGAATTTATAACGTACAGTTAATTGATTAAAAAGTAAAAAAACTAAAGAAGTAATTAATCTAAAAACAATTTGTAATAAAAAAAATTAAATCTAATTTTTCCCAACTTCTTTAATCTAAACTCTTGGCAATGTTATCAGCTGAAATCCTAAACTAACTGTTCAAAAGATCTCAACATGTTGCAGTTTCGCATTGAGATTTTTTATTATGCGCACTTATTTATCAGATGCTCAAACTGATTTTGAAGTGTTTTTTGCTTGCTCTCGCAATCAAAGCTGGAGAGTTGATTTTGAATGCGCCAAAGTCGAGTGTATCAGTAATACGTAACTGAACGAAGCATATGATTTTATTACGTATTGCTATTGTACAAAAAACGTATAAAAATATCTTACAAAAATATCGTACAAAAATATCGTACAAAAATATCGTACAAAAATATCGTACAAAAATATCGTACAAAAATATCGTACAAAAATATCGTACAAAAATATCGTACAAAAATATCGTACAAAAATATTGTACAAAAATATCGTACAAAAATATCGTACAAAAATATCGTACAAAAATATCGTACAAAAATATCGTACAAAAATATCGTACAAAAATATCGTACAAAAATATCGTACAAAAATATCGTACAAAAATATCGTACAAAAATATCGTACAAAAATATCGTACAAAAATATCGTACAAAAATATCGTACAAAAATATCGTACAAAAATATCGTACAAAAATATCGTACAAAAATATCGTACAAAAATATCGTACAAAAATATCGTACAAAAATATTGTACAAAAATATCGTACAAAAATATCGTACAAAAATATCGTACAAAAATATTGTACAAAAATATTGTACAAAAATATCGTACAAAAATATCGTACAAAAATATCGTACAAAAATATCGTACAAAAATATCGTACAAAAATATCGTACAAAAATATCGTACAAAAATATCGTACAAAAATATCGTACAAAAATATCGTACAAAAATATCGTACAAAAATATTGTACAAAAATATCGTACAAAAATATCGTACAAAAATATCGTACAAAAATATCGTACAAAAATATCGTACAAAAATATCGTACAAAAATATCGTACAAAAATATCGTACAAAAATATCGTACAAAAATATCGTACAAAAATATCGTACAAAAATATCGTACAAAAATATCGTACAAAAATATCGTACAAAAATATCGTACAAAAATATCGTACAAAAATATCGTACAAAAATATCGTACAAAAATATCGTACAAAAATATCGTACAAAAATATCGTACAAAAATATCGTACAAAAATATCGTACAAAAATATTGTACAAAAATATCGTACAAAAATATCGTACAAAAATATCGTACAAAAATATCGTACAAAAATATCGTACAAAAATATCGTACAAAAATATCGTACAAAAATATCGTACAAAAATATCGTACAAAAATATCGTACAAAAATATCGTACAAAAATATCGTACAAAAATATCGTACAAAAATATCGTACAAAAATATCGTACAAAAATATCGTACAAAAATATCGTACAAAAATATCGTACAAAAATATCGTACAAAAATATCGTACAAAAATATTGTACAAAAATATCGTACAAAAATATCGTACAAAAATATCGTACAAAAATATCGTACAAAAATATCGTACAAAAATATCGTACAAAAATATCGTACAAAAATATCGTACAAAAATATCGTACAAAAATATCGTACAAAAATATCGTACAAAAAT